>CM076577.1:1130260456-1130287379 GCA_034641835.2 Pinus albicaulis | reverse complement strand
ACGGCTGAAACAACTAAAACTCTTCCACAAAAAATGGAGGGTACTAAAGCCCTAGGGGGCTAGGTTCCCACTTAGGTGAGTCAAAACAGATCAGAACTTGGTCAAAGCGGGCGGAGACAGAGGCTGGAAAACCCTGACAGAAGCTGCAGCAGAACCCAGAAAAATTGCAGAAAAATCACTAAAAAACTGGCAGGTCGCAGTTTCTGACCTGCTTTCAGTGCAGGTCGCAGAAAAGGGGTGAAAAGGTGCGACTCGGGTCCGGTCGCGATTTTGGGCCAAAAATGCGACCCCCCGTCCGGTTGTCTCGGCGGCGGTTTTTCAGAAAAGTTGCGGAAATCCCTGGGTTCTTTGTTGGTGTGTACGCTTACACGCAATAGGACGAGAAACACACAGAAGTCACGAGTTAGAAATTTTAATGTTTTAGGGTTTTATGGGAGAAAAACAACATAAAAATAGGAAAAATAAACAGCTGAAAAGAAACCCTAGGGTCTGAAGTAGCTGGATATGTAGGAATATGAAAAACGACAGCGGTCGTAATTTAAAACCCGTGTGGAGTCGCCATTTGTTAGTATGAATCCTTTGTCGAAGTGTACGAAAAAGGACCACTTTAGCTACGCATAACTAATAGCCCTAACAACAAAAGTGGTTGCCAACATCTTCAGATCTGCGATTAGTTAGACAAGAAAATAGCTGCAAAATACCAGATCTATTAAGCAGTAAAAACAAGGGTTTGCTCCATATACCAATAGACAAGACAAGAACAATTTTTGAAAGAATTTTTGTATTAATGGGGCACATGTGAGGAAAACCAGAAGGAGTATCCAATTCCCCTCAGTGGGATGGGTTCTTGGAAGTCCTCAGCACTTCAGATCTAAGATTTCTCTCTCTAGTTGATGTAGAAAACCCAATGCAAAGAGTAGAGCTCAATGGGAGCAAATGATGGAAATATGTGACCAAGTGTATAGATCCAGAGTGATCTAATAGGCAACAAAAGGTGAAGAATGGTAGGAAAAACCCTCCTATTTATAACAAAATATTGGGTCATTCTGGATCTTGGTGCATGGGTTAACCAGATCTAGATCCACTTTTTATGGAATATTTTATTATATTTGTTGGAGGGAAAAGGTATTTGACTTGGGTCAAATCCCTTAATTTGTCAAAAATAAATAAATAAATGATTTATTTGTCTTTTTAAGGAAGCGGTTAGAAGATAATCAAATAAATAATGATTTATTTAATTATATAAGGAAGTGGTTGAAATATAATTAAATAAATAGTGATTTATTTAATTATTTGTGGGTGATTTGGTCATATTTAACAAGGAATATCATCTAAATAAGGTTTAAATAATTATTCCTAGAAAATAATAACATAAATAAAGGTTTATCTAATTAATTTCTTTGATTTTGGGTTAAACATGACTGGGAATAATAATTAAATTATGGTTTAATTAATTATTCCATGAGGAAAATCAAACAAATATGGGTTTGTTTAATATTTCCTTTTGAGGTTTCCTGTTTTAACATAGTGAAAGCAGTTTTACTTAGGGTAAAACTGGTCTTACATGGTGTACTTGGGTCCATCTAATGATAATAGGTTAGATGACCAAAAAATGGTGTAACATTAGTGGAAAAATGTTCTTATACAAGCAAGGTGCACACTATATGTATTTATGAAAAATGGCACTTCTAGAAAAATATCATGATTGTTGAGATAAAGGATAGAAAGTGTTGGCATTCATGTCCAAATGTGTTGTCATTCATCTTGAAATGTTTTGTCATTTGTTTTAAAGGAAGTTATTGTTTTTCTAGTCCTTTATATACCTTCGTGTTATTAGTAAGTTGTTTCTTAGTTGAGGTCAACGATGGAACATATATTTGGAGGATCTTTACCTATATAATATTGGATTAGATGTTTGATGAATTGTTAATATTCAAGATGAAGATGATTCAACTCTATAAAGACATGGGAAAGAGTTAATAGTTTTTTAAGAAAGGGGTGTCAAAAGTGCTATAGATATTTTTTAAAATTGTGGGAACTATAAATATTCATTAACCCAATAGTTTAGAGAAATAATTAATTGTTCCTTTGGCAATACTACACTTGAGAGTGATATTCTAGAGTGCATTTTTTTTATATACTCACGGATAGAAATAGGGTACATAAAACCACATGTACTCATTGCATGAATTGTTTCCTTTCTACAATTTTATTGGCTAAAGAATAGATTATTATGTTATTGAAAGACACTAAATACATATATTTAAAAACTAACTTGCTAACCCTAAAGAGCATATTAAAATTACACAAAATTCCAAAGATATGTCTCATAAATATAAAAAATTCAAAATTGGAAAAAAATCCACATATATTTGATCCTTTGAATAAGCTTTGGAAAATAATTTATGAGATAAATATTCCTCGTGAGTTGAATTTTTTTGTGATTCACCCCTATAATACCATTGTTTTAAATATTAAGACCAACTAAGGATGGTCTAAATATATTAAATTCAATATGGGGGTTAAACAAGGGTTCCCCCTTTCCGCTATCCTTTTGGTATTTACATCAATAAGCTAGAGGAGTGTTTTGAAATCATGAGGTGCAAGGGGACAAATCTTGTTGGTATTATCCTTACTCTTCTCCTCTACGCCGATGATAGATTTCTTCTTCCTAGAAGCCATGAGGACTTCGACAAGAAACTTAGGAATCTTCATTTCTATTTATCCATGTTGGGTATGATAATTAATACTGACAAGACTAAAATCATGATAATTAAATCCAAAATGATCACTTGTGGAAATTTTTTCTATGATGAAAATTTCTTGGAGCATGTCTCATATTCTAAATATTAGGATATTTACATTTGTTATAAGCTCAAAACGAATTACAACATTGAGAAAATAATTATTGGAGGTTGAAAATATTATTATTATCTTGAGAACGATTGTAATAATGTCAATCATTGTATTTTTGAGTAAAACAAGGTTCCTCTTTGAGACCCTCATCGCCCATTTTTTCCTATATGGTTGTGAATTATAGGGTTGCATTATATCCAAATATTCATGGAGAAATATTGAGATGATCCAAAGAAATTCATAACCTACAAGATGAATATCAAGGGAAATACCCCCTATCCTATCCTCCTCATTGAATTTGGTCTCTCCCCTATTGAAAGAATGACTATGTCTAAGTATATAATGTATAAGAAGAATCTTTACAAACATGGAATACAAAATGCTTCCTAAAATTTCTTCTAACTATAGTGCTAACCCCAACCTTCACCTGAAGTGTGGGTGACGTAAGGATGTGTAGTATTGGCTCGACCATTGGAGGATAAATTAGGAAATCATCCTCAGAAGCAATGATAGTGGCAAAGATAATGTCACCTCAAAATTTAAGGATAAGATGTGGGATGATAAGGATTTTGAGGGTAAAATTAATCTTAGATATTATAATATGGTAATCAATTGCACCTTCGACAACCAAAATTGTCTTCTCTTTTGACCTCCTCGAAGGAAACGATAAGCATGGATAAGATTAGAACTAATTCTTATGAGGTTCCTAGTGAAACCGGAGCGTGGTCTACTCCCAACAGTCCCTGGGATGATACAATTTTTTAGCTTTTTGATACTAAGAGGGTGGAGGATGAAAAAACATATCTTTTAGATTGTCCCACCATTATGTATATCCTTTATCATTTCCCTAAGATGTGTCATACTTTCAATCTTATTGACTTTTTAATTCATCCTAAAACCCTCGAACAGATTCGAAAAATTCTCAATATTCAAGATGAGGATGATTCAACTTCTCAACACTGGGTGTGCCCAGGAGGCAGGCCTGGAATAGAAGGCTTCTGAACAATGGTGAATTTCAATGATTTAACATGAAAGTTGTAGTGGCAGCCAATTATTTGTGTATAACGATTCCTCTGGACTTGACATGTAAAGTTATCATTGACGTGATCAGAGGTACAACCCCCCAATATATTCGATGAATTCTTAATATTCAATATGAATATGATTCAACTCTATGAAGCCACGGGAAAGAGTTACTAGTTTTTAAAAGAAGTCCTGTCAAAAATGCTATAGATCTTTGCTAAAAATGTGGGAACTAAAAATCCTCCCTATGCCAATAGTTTAGAGAAATAATTAATTGTGCCTTTGGCCATACTACTCTTGACAGTGATCTTCTAGAGTGCATGTTTTTGATATACTCATGGATACCAATACGTCTACATAAAACCACATGTACTCATTGCATGAATTTTTTCCTTACTACAATTTTACTCGCTAAATAATAGATTATTAAGTTATTGAAAGACACTAAATACATACTTTAAAAAAATAACTTGCTAACCCTAAAAAGCATCTTAAAAGTACAAAAAATTCCATATATATGTTTCATAAATATAAAAAAATTAAAATTTGGAAAAAGAAATCACATATCTGTGATCCTAGTTACTTTGATTTCATCTCTTATGTTGTAAAGGATCCTAGTCACAAAATATATTTTCCATGGATTTTATCTTAAAATTTGTAATGGAAAAGGATCTAACGTGTTAACCACATATATTAAAAAAATTCCCAAAAAATAAATTATAGTTAACATAAAAATATCGCTTATTTGAAACCAAAATTATAGCGAATATTTTCTTTAAATTGTAATGACATGTACTTCAATAGTTTGATTTAGTCTCCTCAATTTTCTTCTTGAACATTGACAAAAATAAATATTCGATGAAAGCCCTAATTCCATCTAAGGTGGCTTACTCACATTTAACAATTTCATCTAGTCATTAATTATAAAAATGGTACAACTTTAAATAAAATGCTTGATTTGTTAAGCCAACCATCTACTGAGCTAGATGTTGGTTTGCGAGCTACCTTGGATGGTATCCATTTAATTCGATGTTACACTATCTTATTTTATGGGTTACCATTTATTTGGTACCGATTCCTAACAATACGAACCATTCATTCTGGATTTTTCATATTGCAATTTAAAAATTTCCACAATTTGGGGGCTACTTTATCTCAAGCTAGCCACAATATCAATTAAAACGGAAACAAATTGGTTTAGAATAGTATGTTAAATCTCAATCATAGTAGATTGATGCTTATTCTATCTTTCTTCTAGTGTTTCTACATTGGAACTGTAGTTTCTACTAATTAACTTACTTGTGTATTTTAAATCATTGTTCATATCTATGCAACCCCTCCATGTACTAATATTTCTTATGGTTTCATAGAATTCACATAGTTATCCATTATTTCTTCGTCCTCTTCTTCTAATTTATATTTATCTTGAAACTTCCATCCCTTTAAATTTTGGGTTGTTTCTTTTTTCATTTTGGATCTTTTTATCCTATCGACATGTATTTTGTAAGTGTCTATTTTGGAGGGATATAATACATCGTATTGTCATATTTTCATAGTCTCGGTCCACTAGAAATTATTATCAATCAAGTGAATGCAATTAGGTAAATATTTAGTAATATATATCTCTACACAAATACCAATAGGGATAAAGATTCCCTTTGTAGTTTTTTCCTCACTTGTCTTTGCAAACCTCCTGTAACACCTCTATTTCAAGAATTTTGTTTTCTACTACTCTTTATAACTGTAACATACCTCGGTAACCTCCAGGAAAATGCATGAAGTTAAGAAATTTTTTTTTTTAATTTACCCCTGTGTTAATTTCCAATTTACTTTATATATTCCCTCATTAACCTTTAGAATAACCATCTTCATGTAACACCCCTAGTTTTATGTTTTCAAGTTAGACATTTGAACTTCAGTCCAAAGGGGAGTGGACCCCAATGGATAATTATGATGTGAATGTAATTAATTATTTAATTATGAAAAATAAATAAAATATTTCTGTGCATGTTGACCAAATGAGATTTTCGAGATCACTTGCCAAATCCATGAGGTATGGAAAGAGGCTAAGACTATCCCCAAAAATATTTCAAAAATATTTGAAAGAATTTATTTCTAATTTAGATTTTTGAGGAAAAATCTAGATTTCCCCAATGAGGTGGAGAGTAGTTGGGAAAAGGTAAAAAGTTGGAAGAGCAGAAAGCAGCTTTAAAAGTCCTTAAATAAGGGAAGCGTAGGAAAACAAGACTAAACGCATCCTATAATTCTGGAGCAGAATTAGAAACAGGATTTCAGGAGCATAAGCTTAGATAAGCTACTCCAGAACATATTGAGGTTGGTCTATTCTAGGAGATGATCTCAGCTCGGGGGTGAGTTCTAGAGACAAAAGGACTCTAAGGTTGGGAGGTTGGTCATTTGCAGAAGTGGTATGTTCAAAAAATTTCTGTGAATGGTTATAGATGTTATTTTAGATTAAAATTTTGAAGCTGTCATTCCTTACATTTAACAGAACTGTTTAGAAGAAATTATTCCTCTCAACTCTGTATAGTTGTAGGAATAAAATCTGTGGGGAGAATCCATCAGAGTCTCTAAACCAATGTTGGTTTAAATCTGAGGATACATCTTACCCCAAAGCTCATTTAGTTGTCTAACTTTAATCTACTTATGGACTAATAAAGTAGCTGTTATCTATATGAAAAGAAAGAAGGACATCTTTACATGTAACAGATATAATTGAAACTAGACATACTTCAAACCTGTTTCATTTAGGCAATGATATAATCCAATAAGGATATGTGCTATAGAAATAATATTATAGAGGTGGAAGTATAATTGACTACAATATACATGAATTACTTCTATAGCAATGATAAAGTAAATAAATGTTATAGTTGATATGAACATGTCATGAAAGCAGACTGCATAGTGTTAAAACAATTAAAATTCCTCTAGAAATATGCATGTATATATATGTATTTAATCAAAGTCTGCAAATGAAAGCTAAATTTTAATAGATATATTTTATATCTCCATTATGGAAAGAAGAATGGAAGTAAGATAATTGTCAAATGCTCTATTATGGCTCATATAAACATGAATTTTAAGTACTCTGAAGTTTAGAAATTTAAATTCCATTCAGAGACTTTCATTTATTAAGCTAAAACCGTGTGATATAAAAAAGAAAACTAAAATGAAATTGTAACAGGTCAAATTTATATATGTACAATGGGTATAACATCAGAAGTTCTAGAATAGATAATCATTCTATTATATTCTATGTTGTACATTAACTTATGGCAAAGTAATATGAATATTTTGCTAGAAAATATATGGAAAAAACTTTAACTACACCTATGTACTTAAGTGATAATAACTCTTTCTAGAACGGCAATAAAGTATGCATATGCCTAAACAGATGTGACAACCCACATTAAGTGCACATAATGTTTTATCACTATAGATGTAAAATAAATAATTGTGTTGTATTTTAACAGTGCATGAATAGTGTATAGATTTAATAGGAAGGAATGAGATGAGTCAAAAGTGTTTATGTAAATTGGAAATAGCCTCTAATATATGTACAGGAGAAAGATTTAATTATTTACTGGAAATAAAATCTTTTACAAACTGTCTAATATTAACATCAGTCTTGATATATACACCATGTAGGAGAGGATTAACTACTATGTTAATAATAAAAAAAATTAATTGTTAACTGAAAATTTTTATGGATAGTTATAATAAAATAACTTCTCTGTCTAATTATACAAGTACGAGATTAGAGGAATACTGAAAAGTGGAACTGGGAAAGATATTGTAGATAAGCATCATGTAAGCATTGATAAAAATATAATTTAGCAACGAAGCAACTTCGTGTATAGAAACCTGGAAGTGAAGTCACAAATAATTATAATTAATCTGAATCAGATTATATGGAAAAAAAATACTAAGTTTAATACTGTGGCAAAGTCCATGAGTTCTTGGTTTTACGACTACACACGTCATAATAATACAATAACAACATTTGCAAAAATTGACTGAAGCGGTCCGAGAAGTATGAGAGGGAAAAATGTCAAACCTTCTCCAAAGAATACAAGTGAAGCTAGGTCCAAATGAATCAAAGAAAAAAATGCATCAGACCACCTACCTGAAGCTTCGAATAGCTTCGTAACATAATTCTCAAATTTGTGTCATAAACAACTCGTACATTACCTGTGTATCGCAAAAATCAGGAAACCAATAAACCCTTATTGTAAAAAGGAAACGAATGGACGGACTTAATAAGTTATGAAAGGGATTTCAACTGAGGATTACCTGGATCGTATTGAGAAAAAAATCGCACCATGGATGATCCTGAGCAAGAAAAACAAATTGGACTGAGTTTATAAATAAAAATCTTATAAAATTTAACTTAAGAAATTGAATTGTCTCTATGTAAAACAAGAGGAGTTACCTCTGTGAAGACTATTAGTCGTATGCAGGGATAGGGTCGTTTGCAACGCTCAACCTATCGTTCACAATAAGAGCACCAGGTTCAATGAAATCGAGTGCTACCTTTAGCAATGGCGACGCAGGACAAATCCAAACGTATGCACATGGACGGACATAACCATTATGGTGGAGGCAGACTTTGACTGTTCTATGCCACCCTTACAGTGGAAAGTAGCGAACAACTATAAAGCTATTAATACCAAACCCATAATCAAACATATGCATTTGACTTAATCTAAAAAGAATATTTATGACTATCTCTGTAGACTCCCACGAAACTACTAAGAGAAATAGCTCGTACTCAGTAAATGAAATGAAGCTTGAAAAAAATGAAGATCAATCACGGTGGAGCAAAAAAGCTACGAACATTCTCTGTACATACAAGAACCGAGTAAGAACATATTTTAGAACTACAATCTTACCCAAGTATAGGAGGAATGAAGGCGGCAACAAACATGATTATCGACTGTAAATTTTTTCTTCCATTATCATAAGAAATGAACCAGAGATAAGATCTGCCGTGGAGAAATGAACACCAGAAAAAATTAAAATGAAGAGTACGGAAGTAAAATATAAAAGAAGCATAGAACCCTAAGGCAGATCCCACCCTCCACGTGGTGGAGATCAACTTATGCTCGCATGGATCAACACATCAATTCGTGATTCGACAGTGAATAGGGAATCATTTATGGCGAAGAGAACTGATACAGATGAAGCATTAAAAACCAAATTTACGATATACATCTTCGTATATAAAATAAGGTTGTTTATGTGGCTCGAGATAAGATCAAAATCATTTTCTTATCAATTCAATCAATATGCCAGACTGGAATAAATTTTTGTATAGGAATTAATCGTTGAAAACTCTATTAAAATCGAATAACATGTAGGTACTATGTACCCTAACGAATCCACAAAAACCTGAGTGGTATATTGTAAAAGACCTATTGGAAACCTCGCCCATTGTTATATGTATTCGTTATAAGTGTAACGAATCTTAAAAACCATCCCAATACATGGTATTAAATTTTACATTTCCACATGAAATGGTTAGTTACGTTTGAATTGGTTTCAAGTGTGGCAACCAATGTCAAACTTTTAGGGTTATGTATCAATGTAAAATATATAAGGTGGTGATTGAATATTATTATCCCAATTGTAATAGGTATTAGAGGCACATGAGCCTTTGGTGAAAGATTAAGGTTGGTAAAATACATTTGAGGTATAAATTAGTCCTCGAACCTGAAGATAATCTCCAAATTTAAGTGGTGACTATCAGTTAGAGGTAACACATTAAGGAGAAAGATGGAAAGTGTATAGATTAAATTAACTAAATAAATTTAATTGGACTCTAAGTTTATTCCTAGAAAAAAAAATATGTTGAGAATGGTAATTGAAGCTCTTAAGAATTTTTTTTGTGGTAAATTGGGGAGACATTACAAATTGTATCAGAGCCCATGTTTGAAAACTAGGCTATTGTTGTGCTCACTGTATAAATTATTTCTTGTTGAAAAAAATAAAATAAAATTTACCGATGTTGTTTTGTTTAGTGTAAAATGGTACTAGAACTGAAAATTCAATGGCTGAAGGAGATAAAATTTATGTTGATCTGTGCGATGAAGATAACACGCCAGATCCCAACTCTCCTTTGATGGCTATGTTTCATAGGTTGCAACGGGAGATGGCTAGGTTAAGAAGCCAGAATTGCAGGCTGCCATTAGCCAGTGAGGAGCAGGAAAAGCTCATAAAAGAACTGACTTCTCGGAACAGCCAAGAAGGTGAAGGTTCCAGAAAGAGGAAGAAAGACAAGTTCTCTAATGATTCTGAGGAGGATGACACTACTAGACATCAGTCTAAATAGAGAGAGGAATTACAGGGGGAATTCCAAAAAATTAAGCCTCCCTCCTATGATGGGGAGAAGGAGGAAGATGTTGAGGCATGGTTGTTGAACATGATTAAGTATTTCCAGGTCTATGACTACGAGAGCAATCTAAAGGCTAGGTTATTTGTCTACCAGTTTCAAGGTAAGGCTACCTTGTGGTGGGAGGAGACGAAAATGGTCCATGCCATTGATGAAAAAATAGTGACTTGGGAAGATTTCCAAGTCAAGTTTAAAAACCGCTATTTGAACGTGTTAGTGTCAGTCTAGTCGTACTGACATCATTGATCAAAACTACTCTTTTGCATTTGCATATTAGGTGTCTCATACCTAACAAATTTCACCATTATGTTAGGTCATGGATTCATTGATGGTAGAAATTTTTTATCAGTTTTCCCTCATGAGGTACTTGCCGATTTTCATCCCTATGGTCTTCAGTCATTAGTAACTTTCATTCTCAAAATCATATCAGTAGGTCATAGGACAGGTATCATTAGTCTCTAAGGTCTCACCATGGTCAAATTAATGAGTCAAGTGTCAATAAAGATCAGCAAGGTCATGACGAAGTCAATAAACTCAAAATTATAGCACCAGGAGGGTCAGAGATATCATTCATTCAGTTTGATGTAATTTTCACCTCAAAAACCATGTTTTGAGGTGAAAACATAATACTTTGCCTTTCAGTCAAAATTTAGAAGCTGTTATCTCCACAAAGTGATGTCCCTGCCTTCAGAGGAGTTTTCCACAGCATGTTCAGCACCAGATCATCTTCAAAGTAGATCCATTAGAAAGATCTTGAAAATATATTTCCAAGGGTATATTACACTCTTAAAACTGACTTCTGGATTTAAATTTGTGCTTAAGTGAAGTAAAATTCCCTTTACACCCTATTTCCCATTTTTCCCTTCAACTTTGCTTCATTAAAGTTTTATATCCCTTTGCAAAAACCCCTTTCCCCCCTTTTTTGATTATAATATCACATTATAAATCTTTTATATACATATGCGATTTAAATACTAAACCACTTCCCCTCTCCATACCCCATAAACTTTAGAAACAAAGTTTATGTTATACAACCCCCCCACCGTATAAACCACTTCCCCACCATGCACATCATAAAAATTTATAATATAAAGTTTAAAGTTCTATTATTATAAATCGCCATCAAAACCTTTTCAATCACGAGTTTATTTGAAGTGTTGATCGCAAATGTTTCTGATGCGATTGATTGCATCACAATATAACCCGATGCGATTGATCGCACCATCCTCCGATCAGCAATCGCTCCGATTTTTGATTAACCCGATCGCAAAGTCCTACTCCGATACTCCAATCGCATCGCACATGGTCTGTGCTCGACCCGATCGCAAGTTTTTCTCCAATCTCCCGATCGCGCCCATCCTCTGATCGCATCGCACATCCCTACCTCCCGATGCGATTACCTCCCCCCACCTCCGATGCGATTGTGATTGACCCCTTGGGCCCCACCACAAATTCTTCCACCCGTTCATAAATAAAAGGTCTAGCCCTTTGTTATTCCAAATCTTTGGTTATATCTGATTATATATAAGGACCTGCCCTAATTGCATCGACAATTTCATATATATCATTCTGCCCCTCTCCCGACTCTGATTTTCGATTACGATTCACCCTAGTCCCACTTTACCCCTCCTCCTGTTTATAAATACCATTCATCCCTTTGTATAAAGTGCATTGTATACTGCCCCATCGGACCCAGGCTAATCACATCAAAACTTTTGGGTGTTGTTTGAACATATTTCCTCGCTCCCGGACTCCGATTTCCGATTGCGATTATATAATATCACTCTGCTTGCCCCTCGACCCAGATTTCGATTGCAATTTCACCATTATTTCATATATATATCTCTCCGCCCTGCTTCGATTGCAATCATGATTTATGTGGGTCCCGCCTCCATCTCCCTTCATTTTTCCCATTTAAAATATGTTTTTCCCTTCACGAATGCGCAAATTCAATTCAATTTATTCAAAAGGAATATTATTAGAAATGTCAGTTCTATTCAAGCAGCGAATGGAAAGAAAAAGAACAATCAAAGGCCGAGAGCCTAAAATAAAATAAATATATCTACAACAGCTGGAAAATAGGATCGAATTGCCTATTTTTTCTTCAGTTATTATTCAAAGGAATCCACGCTACAGTTTTTCCTTCCCATTGGTTATCAGTGAATTTCAAGTGAAATAATTGTAACATTTTTCTCCCTTCACGGAGCGATTATTGGCTCTTGGTCTTCCATCTTCAGTTATGATTTCTCCTCTTCCCATCGATCTATATTCCCACAAAATATGTCTATTTATGGAAAATGCTAAATATTTGTAAAGGGGCTGACAATTTGAGGTCTGAAAAACTCAGAAGTAGGGGAATAGTGTGGCAGTGAGCTCATCACTTATGTTGTATAGTTTGGCAGGGAATTAATAAAGAGATGCATCTCTGATTTATGGGATTCATGTGGTATGAGTTTTAGCATATGTTTCTTCTTTGTGTTTCATATGTACATTTTTATGTTGCAACATTCATTCATAAACATTTCCAGTAGAATGTTTTAAATTTAAAAAGGTAGAATCCATTTTATATGCTCTGCCTTGGGAAATCATTCATACTATGTGTGTTTTCCTCTGTTTGAAAAGGATTCATTTATTATGCCCTTTTCAGCTTTCCCAACAGTCTTTTCACTCCATCTTGTTTCAATTTGATTGCTAAATCTCCTGCCTATCTTTCCCCATGAAATATCCTATGTCCTTGATTTAATTTCTCAGCTCATGTTGTCCTTTGTCCCATACATCCCTGAAAATTTAGTCATTTATTAAACACCTCTTTCACATTCATATACCTAGCCTAAAATCAGTTCATTACCATGTTATTGAATATCTATTCTATGGAGAGAGCCCTCTCCTGTCCTTGTAGGGCTAGCTACAAGGCCGAGCGTGGTTTAGTTGTTACCCTGATTTGCCTTTTTCAGCCTGAGGTTCAGATTGGGTGCTAGGAGAACGAACATTATTATGATGATAAAGCAAAGGAGTTCCACGAACTCAGATTGGGACAGCTCACCATAGATGAGTTTGTCACCAAGTTTACAAATTTGTTAAGGCATGTTCCTTATATTCGTGAAGAGAAGGGAAAGGTACAAAGTTTTTTGAACTGTTGTCCTGCTATGTACAAGGAGAAAATAGAGTTTGATAATCCAAAAAATATGGATGAAGTGGTGAGGAAAGCTAGATTATGCTACCAGCAGTTTAAAGGAAAGGGTGAGCATGGGAAAAGCTGGATAAAAAAGGGTGAATTTAATGGAAAGAAACAAAAACTAGCTTACTTGAAGAACTTTGGTAGGATCATCAACGGAGAAAATTTAACAAACCAAAAGAATGTCAAACTGATCAGTCCCAAGTTGGTTAAAAACAATTAGATGGAGATAATAAGAAGGAAGGAACAGCTAAAATGTAGGAGCCTTTGAAATTTTGGGGCTGCGGAGAACCTCATCTGTTGAGGGACTGTCCACACAAAAATATTCAGATGATTATGAGGGATCGAGAAGCTACCACAATGAATGATATAGCAAGTAATATACCTATTATCAGTGCAGCCTTGGAGAACTGACAAGCAGAACACCAGGCTACTATGGTCGAGATGGAAGGTAAGATTGCTAACCAATCTGTTACAGTTTTGATTGATCCGGGTGCTTCTTTGAGTTACATTAGTCCAGAAGTTGTAGAGAAATTCAATCTCAAGACTGAAAAATTTCAGCTGTCTTGGTTGGTCTAGTTAGCCACTAGCACGAAGAGCAAAGTAACTCATAAGTTACCTCAAACAGTAATAAAATTAAATTATTTTCAGAAAAAAGTAAATTTAAACATTCTGCCCTTAGGCTCATATGACTTGCTGATAGGAATTGACTAGTTAGAAAAGAGAAAGGATATGATAAACTGTTGGGATAAAAATCTGCAATTAAAAATGCAGAAAAAAGAAATGGCTGAGTACACCCAAAACCAGAAAGGGTTGATCTGCTATAAAAACAGATTGTATATCCCCAATGTAGAGTCCTTGAAAAAAGAGTTCCTAGATGAATATCATAAATAGCCATACTCAGGACATCCTGGCTATCAGAAAATGCTAACAACTTTGAAAAATAAATTTTTTTGGCCAGGAATGAAAAAGGATGTAGCAGACTATTTAGCTAGATGCATGGAATGCCAACTAGTTAAAGTTGAGCTTCAGTATCTAGTTGGTCTTTTAAATCCTTTTTCAATTTTAGAATGGAAATGGGACATTGTTTCTATAGATTTCATAACCGGTTTACCCAGAACAAAGTACCAGCATGACTCGGTGATGGTAGTGGTAGACACCTTAATAAAGGCTGCACACTTCATACCTGTAAAATCTATTTTTGGGATAGCCCAAGTAGTAGATGTGTTCCTAAAAGAGATAGTAAGGCTACACGAGGTCCCAAAGATGATTGTTTCAGATTGAGATGCTAAGTTCATAGCAGCCTTTTGGAAAGGTCTATTTGGGGGCATTGGCACTAAACTGAATTTTAGTACTACTTATCACCCTCAGACGGACGGTCAAACAGAGAGAACAAATTAGATGTTGGAGGATATGCTGAGAATGTATGTGATGGATAGGCCATCAAAATGGGAAGACTACTTGCATTTAGCTGAATTTTCTTACAATAACAGCTATCAATCCTCCATCAAAATGAGTCCATTTGAAGCACTTTATGGAAGGAAGTGTCGTACTCCTTTAAGTTGGAGCCAACTTGAATATAAGCTAGTATTGGGACCAGATAATTTACAAGAAATGGAAAGAATTGTCAAACAAAATAAAAGAAACATCAAGACAACACAAGATCGACAGAGAAACTATGATGATAAGAAGAGGGTGCATCGGGAGTTCAAAGTGGGCGATCATGTGTACCTACGTATTAAACCCAAGAAAAAAACAGTTTATGCTGGAAGTTGTGCAAATTTGGCTCCTAGATATTGTGGGCCTTTTGAGGTGTTAGAAAGGGTGGGACCAGTCGCTTATAAGCTGGCCCTACCACCCCATGTTAAAGTTCATGATGTGTTTCATGTTTCATTATTAAAAATATATGTCCATGATGCTTCTCACATTGTTGATTGGAATGTGATACAAGTGCAACCAGAAGGGGAGTTCCTTCTAGATCCACTTCAAATATTGGAGCGGGAAGGAATTGAATTGAGAAACCAAACAGTAGCAAGAGTAAAGGTGCAGTGGAAGCACTTTACTGCTGAAGAAGCTACATGGGAAAGAGAAGCTGAGATGATGGAAAAATATCCATATCTATTTTCAAAATGAACTCTAATGGTTAGTTGTTAACACCGAGGACAGTGTTTGTTTTCAGAGGGGGAATATGTAACACCCCTAGTTTTATGTTTTCAAGTTAGACATTTGAACTTCAATCCAAAGGGGAGTGGACCCCAATGGATAATTATGATGTGAGTGTAATTAATTATTTAATTATGAAAAATAAATAAAATATTTATGTGCATGTTGACCAAATGATATTTTTGAGATCACTTTCCAAATCCACGAGGTATGGAAAGAGGCTAAGACTTTCCCCAAAAGTCTTTCAAAATCCTTGAAAGAATTTACTTCCAATTTAGATTTTTGAGGAAAAATCTAGATTTTCCCAATCAGGTGGAGAGTAGTTGGGAAGAGGTAAAAAGTTGGAAAAGCAGAAAGCAGCTTTAAATGTCCCTAGATAAGGGAAGCCTAGGAAAACAGGAATAAAAGCATCTTGTAATTCTGGACGCAGAATTAGAAACAGGCTTTCGGGAGCATAAGCTTAAATAAGCTACTCCAGAATAGATTGAGGTTGGTCTATTCTAGGAGATGATCTCAGCTCAGGGGTGAGTTCTGGAGACAGAAGGACTCTAAGGTTGGGAGGTTGGTCATTGCAGAAGTGGTATGTTCAAAAATTTTATATGAATGGTTATAGATGTTATTTTAGATTAAAATTATGAAGTTGTCATTCCTTACATTTAACAGAACTGTTTAGAAGAATTACTCCTCTCAACTCTGTATAGTTGTAGGAATAAAATATGTGGGGAGAATCCATCAGAGTCTCGAAACCAATGTTGGTTTAAATCTGAGGATACATCTTACCCCAAAGATGATTTAGTTGTTTAACTTTAATCTGCTTCTAGACTAATAAAGTAGTTGTTACCTATATGAAAAGAAATAAGGACATCTTTACATGTAAAAATATAATTGAAACTAGACATACTTCAAACCTGTTTCATTTAGGTAATGATATAATCCTATAAGGATATGTGCTATAGAAATAAAATTATACAGGTGGAAGTATAATTGAATATATTATACAGGAATTACTTCTATAGCAATGATAAAGTAAATAAATGTTACAGTTGATATGAACATGTCATGAAAGTAGACTGCATACTCTTAAAACAGTTAAAGTTCCTCTAGAAATTTGCATGTATATATATGTATTTAATCAAAGTCTGCAAATGAAAGCTAAATGCTAATAGATATATTTTATATCTGCATTATGGACAGAAGAATGGAAGTAATATAACTGTCAAATGCTCTATTATGGATGATATAAACATGCATTTTAAGTACTTTGAAGTTTAGAAATTTAAATTCCATTCAGAGACTTTCATTTATTAAGCTAAAAACCTGTGATATAAAACAGAAACATAAAATGAAATTGTAACAAGTGAAATTTATATATGTACAGTGGGTAAAACATCAGAAGTTCTAGAACATATAATCATTCTATTATATTCTATGCTGGACATTAACTTATGGCAAAGTAATATGAAAGATTTTGCTAGAAAATATATGGAAAAAACTTTAAGTACACCGATGTACTTAAGTGATAATAACTCTTTCTAGAACTACAATAAAGTAAGCATATGCCTGAACAGATGTGAGAACCCACATTAAGTGCAAATAGGATTTTATCCCTATAGATGTAAAATAAATAATTGTGTTGTATTTTAACAATGCATGAACAATGTATAGATTTAATAGGAAGGAATGAGATGAGTCAAAAGTGTTTATGTAAATTGAAAATAGCCTCTAATATATGTACAGGTGAAAGATTTAATTATTTATAGGAAATAAAATCTTTTAAAAACTGTTTAATATTAACAGTAGTCTTAAGATATATACCATGTAGGAGAGGATTAACTACTATGTTAATAATTAAACCAATTAATTGTTAACTGAAAAAATTTATGGATAGTTATAATAAAAGAACCTGTCTTTCTAATTATACAAGTACAATATTAGAGGAATACTGAAAAGTGGAACTGGGAAAGATATTTTAGATAAGCATCATCTAAGCACTGATAAAAATATAATTTAGCCACGAAGGAACTTTGGGTATAGAAACCCAGAGGAAAAGTCACAAACAATTATAATTAATCTGAATCAGATTATATGGAAAAAAAATATTAAGTTTAATACTGTGGAAAAGTCCATGAGTTCTCGGTGTTATGACTACACACTTCATAATAATACAATAACAACATTTGCAAAAATTGACTGAAGTGGTCCAAGAAGTATGAGAGGGCAAAATGTCGAACCCTCTCCAAAGAAGCCAAGTGAAGCTAGGTCCTGATGAATCGAAGAGAAAAATGCATCAGACCACCTACCTGAAGTTTCAAATAGCTTTGTAACAGAATTCTCAAATTTGCATCATAAACAACTCATACGTTACCTATGTATGGCAAAAACGAGGAAACCAATAAACCTTGATTGTAAAAAGGAAACGAATGGACGGACTTAATAAGTTATGAAAGGGATTTTAACTGAGGATTACCTGGATTTTATTGAGAAAAACGTCACACCATGGATGATCCTGAGCAAGAAAAACAAACCGGACTGTGTATATAAATAAAAATCTTATAAAATTTCACTTAAGCAATTGAATTGTCTTTGTGTGAAACAAGAGGAGTTACCTCTGTGAAGACTATTAGTCGTATGCAGGCATAGGGTCGTTTGTGATGCTCAACCTATCGTTCACAATAAGAGTACTGGGTTCAGTGAAATCGAGTGCTACCTTTAGCAATGGCAACGCAGGACAAATCCAAATGTATACACATGGACGGACATAACCATTAAGGTGGAGGTAGACTTTGACTATTCTACGCCACCCTTACAGTGGAAAGTAACAAACAACTATAAAGCTATCAATACCAGACCCATAATCAAACATATGTGTTTGACTTAATCTAAAATGAAGACTGATGAATATCTCTGTAGATTCCCACAAAACTACTAAGATAAATAGCTCGTACTCAGTAAATGAAATGAAGCTTGAAAAAAAATGAAGATCGATCACAGTGGAGCAAAAAATCTACGAACATTCTCTGTAGATACAAGAACCGAGTAAGAACATATTCTAGAACTACAATCTTACCCGAGTATAGGAGGAATGAAGGTGGAAATGAACAAGATTATAGACTCTAAACTTTCTCTTCCATTATGATAAGAAATGAACCAGAGATAAGATCCGTCGTGGAGAAATGAACACCAGAAAAAATTAAAATGAAGAGTGTGGGAGTAAAATAGAAAAGAAGCAGAGAACCCTAAGGCATATCCCACCATCTACCTGGTGGAGATCAACCTATGCTCACATGGATCAACACATGAATTCATGATTCGACAGTGAACGGGGAACCATTTATGGCGAAGAGTACTGATACAGATGAAGCATTAAAAACCAAATTTACGATATCCATATTTGTATATAAAATAAGGTTGTTTATGTGGCTCGAGATAAGATCGAAATCCTTTTCTTATCAATTCAATCAATATGCCAGACTGGAATAAATTTCTGTATAGGAATTAATCATTGAAAACTCTATTAAAATTGAATAACATGTAGGTACTATGTACCCTAATGAATCCACAAAAATCTGAGTGGTATATTATTAAAGACCTCTTGGAAACCTCGCCCATTATTATATGTATTCGTTATAAGTGTAACGAAGCTTAAAAACCATCCCAATACATGGTATTAAATTTACATTTCCATATGAAATGGTTAGGTATGTTCGAATTGGTTTCAAGTGTGGCGACCAATGTCAAAATTTGAGGGTTATGTATCAATGTAAAATACACAGGGTGGTGATTGAATATTATTACCGCAATTGTAATAGGTATTAGAGGCACGTGAGCCTTTGGTGAAAATTTAAGGTTGGTAAAATACATTTGAGGTATAAATTAGTCCTCGAACCTGAAGATAATCTCCAGAGTTAAGTGGTCACTATCAATTAGAGGTAACGCATTAAGGAGAAAGATGGAAAGTGTATAGATTAAATTAAATAAATAAAATTTAATTGGACTCTAATTTTATTCCTGGAAAAAAAAAAAATATGTTGAGAATGGTAATTGAAGCTCTTAAGAATTTTTTTTTGTGGTAAAATGGGGAGACATTGTGTATATACATTGGTGATAATAATGAAAATTGCAATATTAAATAATATATATCAATGTAAATCGAAAAGAAATGGCGTACCAATGCAACAATTGACTCATAAACTATACACGTTCTTTCAAAACCATGTAACATGCCATCTTTCAAGATTTGATCTGTTGGCACAGTGCCATACTTTGTTTCCTGAAAGTTTTATACCCCATAACAAATCATATATTTAATATAAAAGATTTATTTTTTCTATTAATTATAAATGGAGCTAAGTAAAATAACATCGATATATCTTACAAATTCCACAATTAAGTTCTGATATGCCAACATATACTCACAACCCATATTTAACCCAATTTAAATCAACTCCTCTGATGGTTCTTCTTTGTATGTTAGCACCTATTCGAAGACATTCAATGATGATTTTTGTAAAACAACTTAAAAAATACAAAAATGAAATCTAGTTAAGTTGTTATAAGGAAGTAACAATTACTCACAAACTTAGATATCAATCCCTTTCTTCCTTGTCGTCCTGTTTTATGTGCTGAATGGGTTCCATTTTCTTTTCTTTTCTGCAAGAAAATACTTCAAAATTAATATTTAATGCCAAATTTTTTATTTATTGTACGTAATGATTGAAAACTTCAATGAATACATATTACATTTGAAGCACGTTGTTGTTGAGATGGCTCCTCGCGTGATGCAATTTTCTCCATTTCTTTGACCATCTCCTTGTCCACCTTTCTGGACATTCCTACTGCCATATTTCTTATCAAGCCTCGTCATTTTGTGGCTCTGCATGATACAAAGTAAACAATACATATTAGTGAAATTTACATATAGTTCAAAAATGATATTTTTTGTAAACAAATAACAAAGAACTTGCCTTTTTTGCTTTTCTTGATGTGTTATCAGTATTTTTGTTAATTGATCTCTTGTCAATCATTTATTTATCAATATAAAACCTATACCATATCATTCATTAATATATTTTTAAATAAATTGTCAAATTTTCAAATAAATAAATAAAAATATCTCAAGACACCAGTGCGCCATTAATGGTGTATGCACTGACGCCGATGTGTGGCTACCTTCCAAATGCACTGCACAAACAGTATAATAGACCGTAATGTGCTCTATGTCAATAAGGAGCACTGGTGCGTTACGTGTCAATCACCACATTGGTTAACCATGATAAAATAATAAAAATCGTCAAATGTTAATTTTTGTAGCATAAATTGGTGCCATATTTTACATATGGGGCACCGATAAAAAAATTGTTTATTAATTTTTTATCACATTACTTATGCGGTGCGCTTGGACAATAAATAGCACTAGTGCGCTATTATACCCAGGGCATGCCGATTAAAAAAAAAAATGTATTTTTTTAAAATTCATACAAGGGCCCACATGGATTGGGATACGACAATGCTAATCGTCCCATCAGTTGGATGTCTTAGGTCTATATTTAGAAATAGAAACCCTATAAATCTAAATTGAAAATCCCTAATTCTGAAATCACAAAAAGAGGGAAAAGAAAGGGTAGAAACAAAAAGAATGTAAGGTTTGTATTTTTCTGAAAGTTTTTTTTTTTCGAAACAGAACGTTCGCGGTGTGCCATAATGAAATAGCACACCGACTACATATTTTAAAAATCACACACTGAAATAATTACTTGATCATTACTTGCGCGGTGCATTGGGATAATAGAGCACATCGGTGCGCTCAGGTACAGAGGGCGCACTGACAAAAAATCATTTTTCTTTTAATTTACACAAGGGCCGACGTGGATTGGGATATGACTATGTAGGTCGTCCTGTGGGTTGGATGTCTTAGGCTTATATTTCGCAATACAAACCCTATAAATATAAATTGAAAAGCCTAATTCTGAAATCACAGAAAGAGGAGAAGAAAAGGCAGAAACAAAAAAAAATTAGGGTTTGTTTCTAAAATGATTTTTTGGTAGAACAACACGTTTGTGGTGTGCGATAATGAAATAGGGCACCGCTGCCGTATGTTACATATGGCACACTGATAAAAACATATTTTGATTTTTTACTTTTTATCATTGTACTTTCACGGTGCATTGGTATAATAGAGCGCACCGGTGTGTTATGGTACACAGGGGGCACCGACGAAAAAAATCTGTTTTATTTTTTAGATTGACGCAAGGGCCAACATGGATTGGGATCAGGCTATGCAATTTGTCCTGTGGGTTGGATGTCTTATGACTATACAAACTCTAAAAATCTAAATTGAAAAGCCCTAATTTAGAAACAAAAAAGAATCTAGGGTTTTGTTTCTAAAAATGGATTTCTTTTTTTATTTCTTTTCTTAAAACTGCAGAAAAGGTAAAAAAACTGCAGAAAAAAGTAAAAAAAACAATAAACTTTGATTTTGTTATTTTACTTCATAAAATAACTACAGAAAAATTTAAAAAAAAGGCAATAGGCTTTGATTTTTTCTTTTACTGTAGAAAAAAGTACAAAAATAAAATAAAATTTACACACATCGTTTGAAATTCTATGGTACAAGGTTTGAATCACCAGAGGTTTGGAATTCTGATTTTCTGAATACTTCTGTTCGAATGTATTTCCACGCTCCACATTGCTCTCATGCTCTGTTTTCTCCAGGTATGTATCCTACAAATCTCTGGCTCATTTTTTTTGCAAAAATAGTGAAATAATGAAAAGTGTTTAGTATTTAAAGAAACGTTTTATGAGATTATATTTTCGAAAATATTTTGCCGCCCATTTTTCAATTCACCGCTTTGTTTCTCAGTTAAATAAAATACATTTTCTCTTTTTTTATTGGTGGTTATTCGTTTACCAGTGCGTCCTTTAATCAAAATGCACTAGGGCATCGGGTTATAAGACAGCACTGGTGCGTAATACCAAAAAAGAACTGGTGCGGTTATCTGTACATTACACACCGATATTACATTTAGGTTTGTGCACCAAAATTGATTGTTGTTTTTCTCAAATACAGGGAGAAAATATCATATATTATATGGAATGGAAAATTCTTCAAAATCCAGCCCATTCCATAATATTTCTTAAAGTTCATCGTGGAGTTCTCCCTATCCATATGGAGACGTAACATGTACTTAAGATTTGTTTTATTTTTTCATTATATAATTGAATTTATGTTTTTTATCCATGAATTCAATCATGCACAACTTAATTAAATTTATAATGTATACAAATTTGCAGGTTCATGCTGATTCAGCATCGAGTTCAGATGCACAAAATATTCAAACTGCTCCAAAATGTCGAAAGTTCTTATTAGGAGCTGCATACTGCAAGGCACATTTGGTACATGAAAATGGACAACCGCTTCACCCTGCCAATTGTAACAATATTGCATCTTCTAGCCACAATCCCGAGACAATGATGGTAATTATAATTATAATTGTTTGGTATATATATTTATTAATATGTAATTATTTCACCGTCCAACCAATTTATAATCATGCAATATTGTCAACGTGGTTACTAATTGATATCATATATTTGTACTAATCATGTTCAATTTTTTTTTTTTAATTATTAGGGTTCTAGTGATGATGAACGACCTACCTACCATATTCTGTTGCACCCCACGAAAATGAAAAATCGAGAGAAGACTGAATTAAGAGAAAAAATCAGAGAGGAACGGTACCAAGAATGGTTGAGTCAATCACCGATTCAATTCCCGCTACGTCCAGATTCACCAATTAGGAATGACTACAACAATATTAGTTCTTCACAAGCTGGCAATGGAGGCAACCAAATAGAGGTCGGTATGGATGATTACTTAAGGGATACGACTACCATGGAGAAAATGTTGTTAGATACATTCCAAAATGATGATCAGCTAGGGGATGATGCTCATATCGCTGACACCTTTTTCGAAATCCTTAAATTTGCTTCCACCACCCCTCTCTTTGGACCTGGCGGTCAGTAAAAATCTACCCAGTTGGGGATAACAATGTTACTATACAACTTGAAAGCAAATTTTGGCTTGCCGAATGCATGTTTCTTAGAATTTTTGAGGTAAGTTACCATAAAGTACTCCCCTTATATAAATTTGAAATATAATCAGTACACTAGAATGAGCATTACAAATGGTAAATTTTATGAAATTTAATAATTATATCGACATTAATGTACATTTATTAATATATTTCTCCATGATCACTAACTACAGGTTATTCATAGATAAGGTTCTTCCGAGTGATAATGTCTTACCTGGTAGCTGTGAAGAGGCAAATAAATTATTGAAAATGTTGGGTGTTGAGTACATATCATATCATGCATGTCCAAATGATTGTATTCTATATAGAGGAGAATATGAAGAGAAAGAGATGTGTCTGAAATGTGGGCATGAAAGGTATGATAAATAAAAAAAGAAGGGTAAATCACATACTAGTCCTCCTTTTAAGATATTGAGGCACATGCCTATAATCCCATGGATTCAAAGGCTCTTTCATTGCAAAGAATTAGCTATGTTGTAGGGATGGCATGCCTCACACAGAAGTGAGTTGGGAGCTATGCGAATTCCAACTAATTCAATAGCCATGTAGCATATAGAGGATACAGGGCGCGAAAAATTCAAGGATGAAGTATGAAGTCTATGAATCAGCATAGCCATGGATGGCGTCAACCCATGTTCCCTCCAGAACACCAACTATTCTGTTTGGCCTATAGTAGTGATCAATAACAATATCCCCCCATGCTTGTCCGTGAAGAATGAACATCTTATGTTGGCTCCCATAGTCCCTGGTAGAAGACAAGTGAAGAATATGGATGTCTACTTACAAACACTGGTAGATGAATTGAACGAATTATGGGATGGGATAAATGTATACCATGTATCAAGACCCATCGCAGCAGAGAGGAGTTTTACATTGTTTGGCATATGTGCTTACATGACACATGATTATCTAGGCTTAGGAGTTTTCTCTCATAAATTACATGTTTAATTTATTGATTTGTTTATATATGTAAAAATATTCTTTCATATATTAGTTATTTAATTTGTTGTAATATTTGTTATGATCTTAACGATATTCTTTAATGTGCCATGCATATTAATTAATGTATACAAATATAATCTTGCACGTCTTGTAACAAAAGGGTATTTTGGATGTAAATGTTGTGGACCTTCTCTGAAAGCTAGATGGTCCAAGGACCTAAAAAAGCCAGTGTATGATTGCTCCTAGGTATTCCTACCAGAAGAACACCCTTATAGAAGAGAAACATCCACTTTCAATGGGAAATGAGAGAGAACCCAAAGGCCTCCAATAATGACACCAACTAAATGGCTTAGAGCATATGAGACAGAGAAGGAGAAGGAGTTCATAGAAATGTTCGATTCAAATGGGGAGCCTATGTTCGATGATCCAAATTTCTTTGACACCTATGTTGAGAAATTTCCCATTGGGATGAAAAGGAAATCTATCTTTTATGACCTCCCATATTAGGGCCATCTTAAGATTGCCCACTTATTAGATCCCATGCAGATATTTAAAAAAATTTCATCTTCTTTATGGAGGCACATATCATCAAAACAAAGTGACACATTGAATGTTAGGAAATATCTTATTACTTCAAAAAATAAAATGAAAACTTTGGCCAAGATGATTAGAAAGTACGGGATCAGAGGCAGGCACTGGTCCCTCTAATTCATGTTTTTTCAAAGAAGGTGATGTCCCATGGATTTAAAAAATATATGTTATATCTTTGGCAATGGAAGTTATAATGGATGTGAGGGTGCCAACTTCATATGGGTCTTCACTATGGTGCTGCTTCACCATGGATGATCATTTGTCAGGGTTGAAATCACATGACCATTTGAATCTTCTAAGAGTATGTATAATGTCAAAATCATGATTTTATTATTTGTTATATTCATAAAACATAACTAATTTTGTATATTATTGCACGTGTTTATAACTTTGCAGTGTCATTACCCTTTGTTCATCCGTGGTTGTGTGAAACATGAATTCCCTAAAGACCTAGGACATGCCATATCTAAATTATCTGCATTAGTATGTTGGATCATGTCAAAGGATATTCATGTGCCTAACATTCCACAGTGGCATCAAGAGATAATTGAGATTGTTTGTATGTTTGAGAAGGAATTTCCGACGAGTTTCATGGACTTACACGTTCATCTTCTAATCCACCTAGAAGATGAGGTTAAACTAGTTGGGGTTTTTTCTTGTCGTTGGATGTTCTCCTTATAGAGGTACATGAGAACAAACCTATTTCAACAACTAGACTGTCCCATGAATCTGGTAGAGAACAAACCAAACTGATGCACAAATCTTCATCTGAGATATTAATATAAACACATAAAAATTCACTTACCACGGTTTTGAATGTGTTCAGATGCTATGTTATCGAGTCTCCATCTATCATCCTTAGGTTATACAAATTTTTTCCACAAGAGCAATTTATTAACCAGAGACTTAGATTGGTACAAAATTCCAAACTTGTCCCACAAATCCTTCATCGTAACTTCCCCAGATACATTCAAAAATACTGAATCTGAGATACACAACTGTATTTTTCTCTTTTCCTTTTGATCGAACTTGGCCCATTCTTCATCTCACATTTCTATTGGTTTCGTACCCATATCTACCATGATCCACTGATCATTATCCACCAGCAGATCCTCCATATTAATCTTCCACAACTCAAAACTCTGACAATTAAATTTCTCGATCTCTATATTTCCACTTCTCACCATATTATTTCACCGCAAGAATCCATCCTGTAGATCTCCCACTGAACAGGGTCTACCACGGGCCCAAGAAAAAAAAAACTCAGCAGTAAAGGCGCCCCCTTGAAGTCGAAACAATACTGATACCAAATCTAGGTTTTAACCCTGTAGAGAAATTATCTACAAATGAACTCTTAAAACATAAATAAACAATAGCGAGAGAATAAAAATTAAAAACATATATACATAGAGATTTTCCACTAGATCCAAAAATTGGGACTACTTCATTACTTTCCTTTCAATGCTCCAACACATATATACATGTCAAAGAATTCATAAACCCTAATATACTAACCCTCGATTAACTAATAACCATAATTTCCTTTACTGTATCTACAAATTTACCATGGGCAAAAAACTATCATGCCCAAAACCATGTGAAAACCAATGCACAAAACCATAGGCTAGTCCACCCACCTAATATAGGGTCCAAAAAAAAATTCCTGGG
>CM076577.1:1129957956-1130255456 GCA_034641835.2 Pinus albicaulis | reverse complement strand
CTTGGCCTGTTTTCGAGATTTAAGCTTGTGTAATAAATTTGTCTTATTATTGGTCGATGTGTTAAATATCTCGACATTGAGTAGCTCTGTTGGAACGATAACACTCTTATCTTTTTATGGTTGGCCTATATTTGACTGTAGTTTTCGTATCAAACCAAACTTGCTTAGCGCAGTTCTGGTTCAGTTAGGTTTATAATTTCTACTCTATGGTTAAATGTGAAATTTCCGTCCGGTACCATTAAATAACTGTTTTACAAGGGTTTTAACTGTATTCGTTGAATTCCAGCTTGTTTGGTTGCTACGGTCGTAACCGGAACTACATTTTCGTTTTTCCATGGAATCTCTATGCAGTTATTCTTTTCAACAGAATTTCCAGTTTTTGTTATAAATTGAATTCGGCATTATTTCCTGTAGATATTATTGAAGTTCTACGCTTTATGGCACAAATGCAAATTCTTATTCTGTTGAACAGATTACATAAATGTATGTATCGAATTAATTGTATCATTTTTCTGCTCTTTTCGCCATCAGTCATCAAAGTACCGCGGCTTTTCCTACAAATTGCATCTGTAACTTCTTTGCATAGTTTAAGAGATTCTTCCTTAGGTTTTTCGAAAGGTTTTGTGTATTATGAATACTACAGGATTGTTTACAGTTTTAGGATAATGTTTTCTCTATAATACCCTTAGGTGATATGGCGCCAGTCCGCCATTTAAGGACTGCGTATAGATTTTATCCCACGAGCAGGAACGGGGATGGTTTCTTCCACCAACCCCTCACCACAAGCTCATCTTGGGGCCTTTTTCCACTGTTTACATTCGTGTCAGACTTCGCTACTCATTATTTTGGTATTCTATAATTTCTTGTTTTGAGTCACATGTATATAGTAATCTCAACAGAATACAAGTTTATTATTATTTTTCCACAGTTCTTATAAAGTACCACTTTTATCCTAGCTTCCATGCATGGTTTATTTTCCTCAGTAATCAAGAAAAGAAGACCTTATTATTATGACAGAAATTACAAAGCTTTGCTCCTATTCATATAAATTCAGGGGGTAAGTTAAGCCTTCTCGATAAACAGTAAACAGTGCGACTGTTCCTACTTAAAAGAACCACTAAGCTAACTTGCAGTACATTTTTAACAAACATTAGTACAAGAAATCTCTTTCACTTTTTACTGGTCTTTTCCGTCATAGGCCACCAGCATCTACCTGTTAATCTTAATCCTACACAAACTCTGTTTCACATTGTTCTTGTTATATAACATACTTGGTTCTGTGTCTGTTTACTAACAGTCCGGTTCCCTTTTCAGTTAACAGTAGAAATAAGAAATAACAGATAATTAAACTACAGATTTTCTGAATTCCAGGCTATGATATACTTATCTGTATTGTATTGTGTAAACTTCTTTTTGACTGTGGTCCTCCCAACCTTCCAAGGGAGGCAATGACGTCCTCACCTTGCCCCCGAGCTCCAGAACTTGGACAGTGCCACGGGAAACTAATGGATAATTTTCTCCTTCTGTGACCTCTGGATTAATCCAGTCAACAGACAGAAATCCTTGCCACAAGAGTTGCAGAAGTAATTTTCAACTGGTTTACCACCCAGCTCTAGAAAATACTTCACTCTTTGCTAGCCATTTCACAGAACCCCTACCCTTCTTCTGGAATTCCTTTTATTCCAGAGGGTAAGTAACTGTCTCCCAACTATTTCCCAACCACTTCCAATTACTAGAAACTTCACCAACAGTCTAGAAAAAGGTTTCCTCTTTCTTTTTTCTTTTTTTTTTAATAACTCAATAAATAATAAAATGAAATATTAACAATTATGAGCAATTGCCAATAAGTTCTCTTTGTCCAAAAATAGCAAAAGAAATTAAACAAAATAAAACCAAAGAGACTAATTAAACTAACAGTCTTTTAACCAATTGTAACTAATTGTCTCTTAATGAGGGTGTCACAGCTTCCCCCCCTGGAAGTAACACCGTCCTCGGTGTTTTAGCCCCTCTCTAGCAAAAGAGTTCGGGGTATGCTTCCTGCATAAACTTTTCTTCCTCCCAGGTAGCTTCGTCAGGTCCAAAGTGCTTCCACTGCACTTTCACCTGAACGAATACTCTTTTGCGGAGTTCAATTTCCCTCCGATCAAGTATGAGTAGAGGCTCTACCAGGAACTCTCCGTCCGGTTCTACCTGTAAGGCACAAAATAATTCCAAATCAGTACATTTCGAGATATTTAATCTATATACTAGAATTATTTTATCCTTCTCCTACCTGAATATTCTGCCAATGAATTACATGTTTCTCATCATGTATGTATCGCTTTAGTAAAGATACATGAAACACATTATGTACTCGAATGTGGCTGGGTAAGGCCAATCTATAGGCTATTGGTCTGATTCTTTCCAATATTTGGAAAGGGCCGCAGTACCGAGGAGCCAGCTTAGCACAAGAGGTCCACCTCATAGTGCTTCTCTTAGGCTTAATTCGTACGTATACGTGATCTCCTACCCCAAATTCTCAGTAGGATCTCTTCCGGTCTGCGTAAACTTTTTGCCTATCCTGCGCAGCTTTCAAATTCTGCCTTACACGCTTTACCTCTGCCTCCATCTCAGCCAGCATTTCAGGTCCCAACAACAGTTTTGTTTCGGGGCTGCTCCAATTTATAGGTGTGCGACACTGCCTACCATACAAGGATTCAAAGGGACTCATTTTCAGAGACTCCTCATACCCATTGTTGTATGCAAACTCTACCAGGTGCAAGTAATCTTCCCACTTGGTGAGTTGCTGCATTACATACATTCGTAGCATGTCTTCTAGGATCTGATTTACCCGCTCTGTCTGCCCATCTGTTTGAGGATGATAAGCAGTACTAAAGTGTATCTGGGTCCCCAATCCAGAAAATAAAGTTTTCCAAAAAGCAGATGTAAACTTAACGTCTCGATCTGAGATCACAGTTTTAGGTATGCCATGCAACCTAAAGATCTCCTTCATAAATATATCCGCAATTTGTACCTTCTTAAAGGTAGATTGCACAGGTATAAAATGGGCAGACTTACTTAACCTGTCTACCACTACCATAATAGAATCATTCTGCTTCCTTGTTTGTGGTAACCCTGTAATGAAGTCCAAAGAAATAACTTCCCACTTCCATTCAGGAATGGGTATTGGCTGCAATAACCCAGCAGGAGCTGATGTTCAGCTTTAACCTGCTGACACTCTAGACACTTGCTTATGCATACAGCAATATCCTTACGCATTCCTGGCCAATAATAAACTTTCCTTACAGCTGTAAGCATCTTCTGATATCCAGGATGACCAGCATAATTGCTGCGGTGAAATTCATTCAGGATCAATTCTTTAAGATTAGTGCGGTTAGGCACATAAATCTTTCCATGAAAGGTCAAAGCCTGTTCCTCACTCTCTCCAAACTCTGTTACTTTGTCTTGCTGTTTGTCATTCTTCATTTGCTGCCACAGGAACTTATATTCTGGGTCACTTTGAGCTTCTTCCTTCAATTGATTCAGCAGTTGGCTTTCCAACTGGTTAAAATATAGAGCAAACAGACTATGTAATTTTCGACTTAAAACATCGGCAAATTTATTTTCTTTCCCTTTAACGTGTTGAATGTCCATGTCGAACTCGCTCAAAAATGCATTCCATCTCGCCTGTCTAGAGTTTAAATCTGCTTGTTTGAAATAGCTGGTCAAGCTGCTATGATCTGTTTTCAGCACAAATATTTTACCCAGTAAATAGTGCCTCCATACTCGGAGGGCGTGGACTACTGCAGTAAGCTCCAAATCATAAGCAGAATACTTCTGCTCATGCTCCTTAAGATTCCTTGACTCATAGGCTATCACTTTTCCCTCTTGAGTTAAAACTGCTCCAACCCCCTCTTTACTAGCATCCGTACAGACTTCATAGTCCTTCTCTGGGTCAGCCACCTTCAGGACTGGAGCTGTAGTTAAGAGTTGTTTTAATTTTTCGAAACTGTCCTGACATTCTTTTGTCCATCTAAAAAGCTTGCCTTTCTTCTGTAACGTTGTAATGGGAAATGCAATTTTGGATAACCCTTGTATGAATCTTCTGTAATACCCGGCTAAGCCCATGAAAGATCTAATGTCTGCCACGTTCCGAGGCACTTGCCACTCCATGATGGCTTTGATCTTTTCGGGATCCACTGCTATCCCTTCAGCTGTTATGATGTGTCCCAAGTACTGAATTTCTGTTTTAAAGAAATTGCACTTGCTGAATTTAGCATAGAGCTGATGCTTTCTTAGTGTTTCCAACACTATGCGCAAATGTTCCTTATGCTCTTCTTCATTTTTAGAGTACACCAGGATATCATCGATAAAGATGAGCATGAAATTATCTAGGAATCGATGAAATACGCCATTCATTAGCCTCATAAAAGTTGCTGGTGCATTGGTTAAGCCAAAGGGCAGCACCACAAATTCATAATGACCGTATCGGGTGCGGAAGGCTGTTTTGCAGATATCCTCATCTTTAATCCGAACTTGATGATATCCGGATCTTAAATCAATTTTGGAGAATACCTTAGCCCCTCTTACCTGGTCAAACAAATCGTCAATTCTTGGTAAGGGGTACTTGTTCTTAACAGTCAGCTTATTAAGCTACCTGTAGTCCATACACATGCGTAGCATCCCGTCTTTCTTTTTAACGAAAAGGACCGGTGCGCCCCATGGTGACACGCTTGGACAAATATAGCCCTTGTCTAGCAACTCTTGCAACTGTATTTTTAATTCTGTTAACTCCGGCACACTCATCCTATACGGGGCTCTTGACACTGGTGAGGCACCCGGTAGCAACTCAATAGTGAAATCAATATCCCTTTTGGGTGGTAGTCCAGGAATTTCCTCTGGGAATACGTCCAAAAATTCCTGCACCACAGGAATATCTTCCAGCATTGTAGCCTTTTCCTTAGAATATGTGTATCCTACTTGAATAGCATACAACTGGCACCCTTTCCTAATACACTTACCCAGCTGAGATGCTGTTATTGGTCGTATTTGTACAGGCTTTTTAATTCCTTGTACTACTTTCTGCGTACCATCTTGTTTTCTGAACGAGATGGTCTTTTCCTTACAGTCTACCACTGTCCAATGTCTCTCCAGCCAATCCATTCCCAGTAATACATCGTACGATCCCAATGGTAGGATATTTAAATCTACCTCTATCCGCTGTTCTGCCACTTCCAGCACACGTTAGGAATTTTCGTTGTTATCTTACGTTTTGCCCATGTGGCTAACTGTACCAGCCATGAATTCCTAAATTTCTGTTCTTTTAATTTACATAACTCTACTAACTTAGGACTGATGTAACTCAGACTTGCTCCAGGATCAACCAGAATTGAAACAGGTTTAGTTAGTAATGTACCTTCAAGTTCAATCATCGTAGGCTGAAAATCAGCCTGTCGATCTTCTAGTGCTGCATTGATGCAATGCACGCTACGCGCCACGTCTCCTACTGTAGATGCCTCCTGCAGATTTGCTACAGTTTCACTTTTTCTCCGTCTGGGACAGTTCTTATAATAATGGGCTTCCCCACAGCCCCAACACTATAAGGGAGGTTTCGTATTCTGTCCCAATTTAGGTTTACTTGCTGCCTCTGTGGGCTTCTCCTCAGCTGGCCACTTAATTCTTTGGTGGTTTTTCCCAAACTGCTTGCTGATTGTGTTTCGTGCTGCATTCCTGAAACTGATGTTTTTACTGTTCTTAAAGGTAGAGTTACTTTTCTGCCCTTTCTTTGGCTGCCAGCCTTTTCCCACATCACTCTTGAATTTATTTTGCTGATAACACAACCGTGCTTTTCGGATAGCTTCATCCATAGTCTGAGGGTTAACAAATTCTATCCGCTCCCTCATATGAGCAGGTAGACTGCTTAAAAATCTCTGTACCTTGGCCTTCTCTTCTCGAAGATAAGGTACATATCGCAGCAGCGAAGTGAACTTTGTCACATAATCATCCATCGTCATTTGTCCCAGCCGAAGGTCATGGAATTCCTTTGCTTTGTCGTCATAAAATATTTCGGTCAGATATTTATCTTTAAAATACTGCTGGAACAGTTCCCAGGTTATGTCGCGTTCATCAATGATGCGCACATTCTTCACCTCTTCCCACCACAGGGTGGCTTTTTCCCGTAATTGATATATGGCCAGCCTGGCCTTTAAGTTACTGCTGTACTCATAAACCTGTAAATATTTATTTATATTTATTAGCCAAGCTTCAACCGCTTCTTCTGCCTCACCGTCAAATGTCGGTGGCTTAATCTTGCGAAATTCTCGTTGGAGCTCTACTTTTTGTCTTTTAAGGTCCTGCTGACCGGACAAGTTGCCCGACTCCGCCTCTTGATAATTCCTGTTTTTACTCCTTTGAGAGACGCTCTTTTCAGTTTTGTCCTCAGCATGGTTCAGGGTCTGCTGTTCTTCTGGCTCTGTTGATAGCTCTTTCTCAGCACTAGGATGCTTTGTTCCCTGGTTCTGTCTATCTGATAAACTCTTTAGGATCTTCTCTTGATCCTGTATTAAATTCTCATTGTCCCTTCGAACTCTTATCATTTCTTCTTGAAGTTGTTGTACCGTATTTAACAAGAAGGTAGTTTGCTGCTGCTGCTCTTCAAGTAATCGACTAGTCTTTTGGTGCTGTTCTACAGACAGTTGTACCCACATTTCCAGGTTCAAAACTGTGGGGGTTTGAGTCCCCTCATGCTGCGGTTGGGTTGCCATCGTTGTGCACTAATCACAAACACACTATTAGTAGACCCTTAAGATCCCAATGTAGCAACTTGGCTCTGATACCACTTGTCACATCTACTCTACGAGAACTCACACAGTAAAATAACATGATAAAAAAAAATTTAATGACCGGTACCGGCAAGGGTTAACAGTTCTGTCTTGATTTAATTTTCTATGCCATCAAAACGAAATTCTGGTTTAAATAATGTTTTTCCAACGAGTGAACACATACACCAAGGTTCACACAGCTCCAAAGATTAAACTTCAAATGACATGTCGTAAATCCCATTTATTATAATTCACATGGCATAAGGTTTAAGAAATGATACTTGTCGTAAGGATAGCTTATCACATTAAATGATTACGGATAAGAGTTATGGTGCGAGTTTGATTTTTATGCAGAACCGAATTTCCATAGCTGGAATAGGTGCACCAGCATTAAACTCTCCACCATACAAGGCGGTAAGTTTTGCCACCTGTTGATCCGCTCTGCAAACATGGCAGGCACACCTCGACTACCACGCAAAAATGTACAGGGAAATTACTTCTGCAGGACGAGAGTATTCAAGGCGCAGGGTTTCTCGGTAAGGGCAGAGGAAACACCCGCGGAACAAAACACCAACTCAACGCGAAACCCGCTCATTCTGCCCTGCTCTTCCATCTCAGATTTTCGAGCTTTGTTCTGCAGGTAACCCTCTGGCGAAGAGATATAGCCTGGCGATCATTCAGCGTTGTTTCTTTACAATGATTTAGTGTTAGTCTTACAATGCTAAGAATGTGTTCCGATTGTTTCAGAAGCCGACAGTTGGTGGAAAGATTCCAACTCGCCATGAAGCGGCCTTCTCATACTTCGATCATGGGTTCCAGTTGCACAGCCTCTCCGCCAGAAACTACAGGTATGGAATTACTATTTTATTTAAATATCCTTGTTTAATCGCCAAATCCTGACACGACCCTTTCAGGAAAGCCCCTTTTATCTTACCAGTTTTCTCTTATTTTGTTTTGTTCTTCTCTCCAGGTTTAATCCGGCCAGGCGTACAAGCTCCCTTCCCACAGGTATTATTCAAAATCCCGCACACCTTTTAGCATATCATGTTCTGTCCTACCCTTGCTATTCCAACATGCTAATCTCTGCGTCCGTTCTTCTGCTTTAATGTTATTATAGGTTTGTTTACAAAACCCCGAATTCCGATTTTCGGTCTCCATCACAGTTCGGGCGCCATGAATAATCTTTTCTTTTCAAAAACCCCGTGCAGGTGGTCCAGGTCAGTAGATATTTAGTCCACAGAAGCTCCGGGAGCTTGCTTCGGCTCTTAGCCTGCTTCCGGGATTAAACTTGTGTAATTATTTTGTCTTATTATTGGTCAATGTAATAAAGATCTAGACATTGAGTAGCTCTGTTGAAACGATAACACTATTATCTTCTTACAGTTGGCCTAAACTCGTCTGTAGAATTCGCATTATACCAAACTCGCCTAGCGCAGTTCTGGTTCAGTTGGGTTTATAACTTCTGCTCTATTTTTAAATGTGAAATTTTCGTCAGGTACAATTAAGTAACTGTTTTACAAGGGTTTTAACTGCATTCGTTGAATTCCTGCTTGTTTGGTTGCTACGGAAGCAACCGGAACTAAATTTTCGTTTCCCTGGAATCTCTATGCAGTTCTTCCTTTCAATATATTTTCCAGTTTTTGTTATAAACTAAATTTGGCATTATTTCCTGTAGAGGTTATTACAGTACTACGTTTTATGGCACAAATGCAAATTCTTGATCTATTGAACATAATACATATATGTATGTATCGAATTAATTGTGTAATTTTTCTGCTCTTTACGCCAACAGTCATCAAAGTACCGCAACTTTTCCTGCAAATTGTATCTGTAATTTCTTTTCATAATTTAAGAGATTCTTCCTTAGATTTATCGAAGGGTTTTGTTTATTATGTATACTACAGGATTGTTTACAGTTATAGGATAATGGTTTATCTATGATACCCTTAAGTGATATGGCGCCATTCCGCCACATAAGGACTGCGTATAGATTTTAGCCCACGAGCAGGAACAGGGATGGTTATTCCCACCAACCCCACTCCACAAACTCATCTTGGGGCCTTTTCCTCCTGTTTACATTTGTGTCATAGTCTACTCCTCATTACTTTGATATTCTATAATTTCTTGTTTTGAGTAACATGCATTTGGTAATCTCAATAGAATATGAGTTTATTGTTATTTCCACAGTTCTTGGTAAAGTACCACTTTTATTCTAGCTTCCATGCATAGTTTTATTTTCCTCAACACTCAAGAAAAACCTTTTTACTATGACAGAAATTACAAAACTTTGCTTCTATTCATATAAAGACAGGAGGTAAGTTAAACCTTCTCGATAAACAGAAAAACAGTGTAACTGTTCCTACTTAAATAGAACCACTAGACTAACTTGCAGTACATTTTAACAAGCATTAATGTCTGTCTCCTACGAGAACCCTCTTTCACTATTTAATGGTATTTTCCGTCACAGGCAACCAGCATCTACCTGTTAAAATTGATCCTACAAAAACTCTGTTTCACATTGTTCTTGTTATAGAACATACATGGTTCGGTGTCTGTTTACAAATAGTCCTGTTCCCTTCCCAGTTTAACAGTTAAATAAGAATAACAGATAGCTAAACTACAGTTTACTGAATTCCAGGTTATGATATACTTATCTGTACTGGGTAAAATCCTTTTTGACTGTGGTCCTCCTAACCTTCAAGGGAGGCAATGACGTCCTCACCTTGCCCCCGAGCTCCAGAACTTGGACAGTGCCACGGGAAATTAATGGATAGTTTTCTCCTTCTGTGACCTCTGGATTAATCCAGTCAACAGACAGAAATTCTTGCCCACAAGAGTTGCAGAAGTAATTTTCAACTGGTTTACCACCCAGCTCTAGAAAATACTTCACTCTCTGCTAGCCATTTCACAGAACCCCTACCCTTCTTCTGGAATTCCTTTTATTCCAGAGGGTAAGTAACTGTCTCCCAACTGTTTCCCAACCACTTCCTATTCCTGGAAACTTCACCAACAGTCTAGAAAGGGTTTCCTCTTTCTTTTTCATCTTTTAATAACTCAGTAAATATTAAAAATAAAATACTTTAAATTATGAGCAATTGCCAATAAGTTTTCCTTGTCCAGAATAACAAAAGAAAAATAAAAAAAATAAAACTAAAGAGACTAATTAAACTAACAGTCTTTTAACCAATTGTAACTAATTGTCTCTTAATGAGGGTGTCACAATGTTAGTGTACTCTAGCACTGTGTGGTCCCTCTCTTGATGCGAGGTTCTCCATCTCGTGTACAGGTCATTTTCGTTTAAAACAGGAGGATGGTATTACTCCTTGGTTTACTTATTTGCAAGGCCCACTAAATAAGTCACCCCCAAGATGTGGGCCCTCTAAATAAGTCACTCCCCAAGCATCCAATTCCTCTCCCTTTTGTCGAGCCTCCTTACGCATCCTTTAGGGAGTCAACAAAAGCTACCCAATTGTATCAGGGAGTACCTTAACAAAGCATCCGATCATTGTATATCCACGACCCTGTGGATCTTTATCGAAGGATTTTTAATATAAGTTTGTGTATATATTTATAAAACTTTTGGTAAGAGTTAGAAAGTCAAGATTTTATATTCGTAATATGTTGTATAATTTCATGTATACAAACACTTTATATTAATCCAAAATTTTATATTAGTAATATCATTTCTAATTTTACAAAATCTAATTTTTATATTGTTAAAGCATTTTAAATACATGAATGATGAAATTTTTAGATTAAAGTGGAGACTATGATTCTTTGCCATAAAGCGTTTTTGTTTGAAAACAACTAACGAATTGCATATCTTTTTCATTTTAAAAAACATACTAATAAACTATTTGAAGTATAATTTTATTAAATTATTATATATATATACTTAAATTGAAATATTTACATCGTAAGGCGTTCTTCTTGAAAACAACTCCCCTAGTTGTGACAGTGTACATGTCTGCACCATTAGATCAAATGTTAGATTAAATGTTAGACGATTGAAATTTTTTAGGCCATTCCTCTACAACCTCCTTCATTTAAGCTAACTACCGAACTAACTCTCTAACCTCTATGAATCTCTCTTCCCAACCTACACTCTTACTAGAGGATGTTACTTCTCACCAGCACAATTTCGACTCTCTGGTTAGATCTGATGTCCAAGAGCTCTGTCATTTCATGGTGCAATTTGTAGCGTGTAAGCCAAGTGGATTTAGTATTTTTCTGCAGTGCGTTCTATACAGAGATTTTGAGAAGGTGGTGAGCAAGAGTTTCTGGCAGCTCTGTGTTGTTTGGATTTTGATGGTGGAGATTGTATTTGCTGTAAGTGGAAAAACTGACTCGGACACTATTGGAGGGAAGAATGCAAACCCGTTGCCCATCCCGGACAGTGGACGTGGCGGCTCCAGTGTTCACGGTGGAGGAAATGGTGGCTCCAGTGGTGGAATTCCAGGGACAGGGATGAGAAATGGTTGGGGCGGTGTATTTGGAGGGGTTTCATTCCTTTAGAGGTTTCAAACATACATAGATATGGATACATTTTCTTTGTCATTATTAATTAGTTGTTTTCCTTTCTTTCTTCTAAAAATAATTTTGTCCTGCTAATCAGAAAACTCAGAGTTTGTACTATTAACTTTAAAGCAACCTAATCCCAACTGTTGTTTGATGAAAAAAATGATTTTGTTTCTTTTTGTGGGTTGTGCAGTTGGAGAGTGTTACTATAAAACTGTGTGGTATCAAAAAATTCTCCACAAAATGACTTTCTGTCGCAACCATGAAGGAGTCGATAAGAATGGGTAAAATGGAAGACACTCTCTGGATCTCCAGTTGTCATTATCAATATTTTCTTCATTTCTTGAGAGTCCTTGGCCCAAAACTAACTTGATTATCAAAAATAGATTTACAATGGATCATCCAATGATAAAGAAGAGATTCTCAGGAAATTTTATATCCTTGAAAAGGAAGAATGGATAAGACATCAAAAGTATTCAAATAAGGTGGCCCTCCAAGGAATGTGTCCTTGATGAAGCTCTCAATATAAATTCTGCCAAAATTTCCAACAATTGGGAAAACCAAGAGTCCTAGAAGATATGTTTCCCTGTCTCCAACTGACCACATACAGGGAAAAGGCCATCCAGAAACACACTTTTGATTAAACATGCCTTACATGGAATCCTTGGGTATATCACTAGCTAGGAAAAAACTTATTTTGGAAGATCAAATCCTAATAATGGTTTTTGGTTAATAATGATGTTTTGGTTAATAATGATTTGGGTTGTTGATATCATCAATTGAAAGGACTTGGGCATCCTACTCTAGGCTTATAGTCATCTCTACAATTCAAAGACCGAAGGTGTTGATCTTCATTATTCAAATTTACCATACTTGTGGTAGAGTATGGTAACTTGATATTTTCAATATCCTCAAGTTAAAAAGATTCATATTTTGGCTTCAAATTGATCTTCTTATAATTTATCCAAAAGCATTTGATGCATGTCACTATGATCCGGTCCACACACACACACACACACACACACACACACACAGATATATATATATATATATATATATATATATATATTTTTTTTTTTACCTCTACAGTCCATTCTTTGTCAACTACACTCAATAACCAAAAGGAGAGAACTTGATAACTCCTGTCATGTCAGTGATGCAATTCCTGAGACCTTCCTATTTAACTAAGATCCAAAATTCCACTGAGACCCTTTGGAAACGTCTGCTGACAATTTCACTGTCACCATGGAAGAGTAACAATTTAATGCTACTCTTTCCTACACTACTTCCATACATTGTTTCCTCTGCAACATCTGGTGCAATTGCTAGTTTACGTTGTTAGTAAGTGTATTATTATAAAGTAAAAATACATATCATAAAATTATTGCTATGATGAGAGGTGTTCTACACGGTAGAATAAGAAAGATATTTCCACATAATGTTACATTTAAAAAAAGTAAAATAATACTTTGCAATTTTAAAAAAAATAGTAAATAACAAAAAAAATCAACATCCACCACAAATAACGTACTTCAATTTATAAAAATAATATAATTGACATGGTATGATATGAAATTCATTCTATTTTTAGTTTTAAAATAAAAATATACTAAAAGAAAAAAAATATTTTATTATTAACCATAAATAGAATATTTCAATGTATATATTAAATATCATAGTTTTATATTAAGTTTATAAAAAGGAAAATAAAGTAATTTAAATTAAAAAAAATATTATATTTTCACTTGTTATTGTAAGGGACATGTGTTGTGACAGCTGGCTTAAGTGCCAACTAATGGTTATAGTATTTTATGTTAAGAAACTAAGACATGTGTTCTTTCTTGAGAAATATTATTGGTAAACAGAAATTAATTTTGTTTGATTAAATAAAATTTAGTATTGGAAAGTGGTTCCATAAAAAGTAAAAGACTGATGGTAAAGTATTCCAAAATTGAGAAGTGGTTGAATAGAAAAACATTTCAGACAATTACCCTTTCCTCTGAGGATAAAGGTACATCCCAGTGAGGAAGAGGGGTTCTGTTCGGTAGCTGAGGAGAGGAATAGAGTGAAGAATTCCTGAGCTAGTGGTGACCAGTGGAATTACTCAGATTCCTGAAATTCCTGGAATAGAAGACTGGATTGGGAGTTCCGAGGTCTCTTTTGGAACCTCTGTCAACTCACTTAAGTCAGGTGTGGAGCATGGGGGAGAGACAAAGATGTAATTACCTCTCTCAAGGTAGGGAGGACAACATCAGTAGTATCTGGAAGACAGATAAGTATACCAATCATTGGGAAACTGAGTTTTGGATTTTGAATGAGTAATTACTTATATTTTAATGGTCTGTAGCTGTTACTGTAATTTATTTATGAAATGAGGATCCCTCTGAGTATTCTCTTTAAATAAACAGGACTGCCAGACAATTTTTCTTAAAATATTCAGAGCATGTGGTAAACAAAGGCATGACTAGAATTAAGCAAACCCAGATATCGAATGAAGTTATAAACTAACTCTTTCAGCAAATAAAAATAGAGAACTGTTAACATAGAGAATTCAAGACGAAGGCTCTGAGTTGTTTGTTCTCTGCAACTATGATAAACACAGACAGAATGGTCCGGACATTCTTCTAATATTGAAAGAAAAGTAAATTTAGAACCTTAAACCATAGGAAAGAAGAATACGTAGACAATGGTTGAATAAGCTAAAACATACATAATAGATTCTAGAAAAATAGGATACCTAAGAGAGTGGGCATCGTATAGAGAATGTTATCATAGAAATAGAGATGTACGAAAGATACATGCAAACTCAAGAACTGAAACTATTGTTAAAACCATTCCTGAATTGTTTTAAATATATATGTAAACAAATTTATTGGAACAAAAGATAGTAAACAGAATATGGGAAAAGACACAGTTGAACTAATCTTGAAACAACATAATACTGCACTTTTATCTCTATTCTTGAAAAAATGAAATTGAATGAGTAATAGAACATTGGAAAGGAAACTGTAACTTTATTATAGAATTAGCATAAATGTGTTTGTAAACCGAATACCGGAAAGACTATATTCCTATTTCCGACTTGCATAATTTGGAAAAGAAAAAGAGATTCACCCAGGTATGCATGAATATATATATATATATATACACACACACACACACACACACACACACAAAATATTACTAGAAATAAATTATACACGAAAGGTTTGCCTCACTCAGAGAGTGATAGCGCCGAAGGCTAATTAAACAAGTCATAGATCAAACATTGGGAATTAGAATTAAGTGCCCTGGTGGCCATATACAAATTACTTAGGAATGAACTGTACAAAATTCATAATTGTTATACTTGTCTGCAGTATCCCCAAACTAAGCAAAGCCCATGAAACTCAAACAAGAGTAAAATGAAAATAGAATGGTGGCATGAAGCCTCATAGCAAAACCCGAGCTTCGAGGTTGAAGCAGGGCTCGTTGCAACCAGAAACCCGTATTAAAACCTACAACAGAGGAAGATACCTGGTGGCTCAGGTAAGCTGAGTCAGTAGAGGAAGGTATCAAGCATATCAAAGGAATTCAACTACAGTGCCGGGTTGAGGAGATTACCTGCACATAAAAGAAAGATGAGGAAACCGTTAAGAAACTGAGGATGAGACCTTGTTAACTAATATTTATGCAGGGTATAGGAACTAACGAAAGTTGTGTAGCCTTACTTGTGGAAACTACTTCGCGAAGGTTTGAAAATCTAACCTGTAGATAAACCATGAATATGGGTCAATAGGTTGCATTCGGATGGGAAAAGTGAAATGCAAGCTAGAGAATTACTGCCCACATAACAAACTAACCCCAACCTACCTGTGAGTTTCACATGAGGGTGTAGTAGAGAAGCCGTGGAGCTTCACTCGGAGGGATGAGCTCGAATCTCCGCTACGGACAAAGCAAACAAAAATAAATCTTAGAGAAGAAAAGTAAAATAAGAAGCAGAGAAAACTGGAGATTGATGCTAAGAAGAAAATGATAAACGATGTTGAGGAGGAACCCTAGTTGAGTTCTCCGAAATAAAAACCATCCAACAACAAATACACCAAAGATTCACAGAAATGGGACAAACCGAAATGAGTTACCCACCGTCAGCAAGGAAACCCAGAACGAAGCTGAGGAGAACCTTGTTAGAGGCATGTCCCTGTGGCAACGAGACAGACTTGCAGAGCTATGCGGCAGATTCTCATGAATGAATGGGAAATGGTTAGGGTTAGGGTAGTCATTACCCTAATGAAACAAACCCTAAAACAATTATGACCGTGGATCTTGGGCCTATGCAAATCAATGGCGGAAGGGGCTCACAACTGTCCGCCTGTGGAGTGCTTGCCAGACTGTGCTGGTTAAAATAAATCAATCCAACTATTGCAAAGGTTTTCATAGTAACCAGTAAACCAACAACAGGACATTCATAATCAAAAATCATAATGCATGCTATGAATGTAAAGTGCTTGTCAATTAAATTCAGATCCTTTCGTAATAAAGAAATAGGACAGAAAATCATGATAAAACCAATGCCAGATACGATGACAGGTGCACACCTCGTAAACCTACGAAGAGTACCTTAACCTTTATGAGGCAGTAATAAATACATATTTGTTTTATCCAAAGTGCTGCACTGCTAATATATGAAATGGTATGTCTATTGCATAGGTAATAAGCGGGTTCGATTATAGGTAGGTGATTAAATTAAATATGATGGAATGTAAAAGTGTAAATTTAATTTATTTTTTATGAGTATGGTAGTATGTTACAAGTGGTATCAGAGCAGCGTTCACACGCTGCGACCCTAGTGGTTAGCTAAAAATACAAACTGTGTGTAAATGATGCACAACTAAGAAAAAGCATAGGAGGAGACGATATGAGAAGGGGGTCAATGCAGCAAACACCCCAGCACACAGGGGAACTTGTACCACAACCACAATTGGAAATGAATCCTAAGATGTGGATTCAGGTGAGTGTAGATCAGCACCAACAAACTAGTATATTGTTGGAAGAACAACAACACCAGACTCGTATTCTGCTAAACATAGTGCAGAAGCTACAGGAAGAAATGGTTCAGGTCAGGAGTGACAATGAGCGCTTAATGCAAGAGAAAGAAAGGATACTCAAGAGCCTTTCTGAAAAATAGAATCAGGGAGTGGTACAACCCAGCCCTGATAGAGACATGCAGGAAGGAAATGAACGACAAGAAAGGGACCAAACCATTGACAGAATGGAAAGAAGTCATTCACATCAAATTACTAAAAATAGAAATTACAATAAGGCTGAGTGAGGTAATGTCAAAATAGAAAGAAATTAAGAAACAAAAAGTAGAACTGCAAGGTGAGTTTCGGAAGATAAAACCACCTACATTTGATGGAGAAGCGGAGGAGGTGGTTGAAGCATGGTTGATAAATATGAACAAGTACTTTCAAGTCTACGAGTATAGCAGCAATCTTAAATCCAGATTGGCCATATATCAGTTGAGGGAGAAGGCCACACTATGGTGGGAGGAGGATAAGAATATCTGCAACATAGAAGATCAAGACGTGACTTGGGATACATTCCAGAAATATTTTAAAGATAAGTACCTAACTGAGCGCTTCTATGACGAACAGTCTAGAGAATTTCATGATTTAAAATTGGGTTAATTGACGATGGATAAATACATATCCAAGTTCACTTATTTAATTCGCTATGTTCCTTATCTAAGGGACAAAAAGGCTAAGGTTCAATGATTCCTATGTAGTTTGTCGACTCACATGAAGGAACGAATTGAGTTCATGAATCCAAGAACCACAAACAAGGAAATTCAGAAGGTAAGAATGTGTTATCAACAATCTAAGGCAAAAGGAGAGCTGGGTAAGAACTTGAAATCAAAGAAAGAGCATAAAAGCAGCTCAATTTCAAGAAAAGTAGAACAAATAATTTTAAGAATGTTGCAAGGAGTTCAGTAAGTAAACAGTTTGGCATAAACCATCAAATAACTTGGTGGCATGTGGAAGGTAAACCCACAGAGGCTTCCAGCAAGCCGGACCAAGGAAAAAAACAGAAACCACCCCTACAGTGCTGGGGGTGTGGTGAGGCTCACTATTATAGGAATTGTCTACAACAGGGGAGGGGCGAAAAGGTTGGTAATATACAAGAAGTTTCTACAATGGGAGATGTAGCCCGAAATATACCTAGAATTAACACATCATTAGAAGATCTTTAGGCAGATTACCAACCAACGATGATAGAGTTGGAAGGTAAGCTAATCTCACAAACTGTTTCTATTTTGGTTGACCCAGGTGCAAGTTTAAGCTATGTAAATCCCAAATTAGTATAAATATGTAAATTACAAAGTAAGAAATGCAAGAATCTATGGCTGGTATAGCTAGCCACTGGAACAAAGAGAAACGTTTGTGCCAAAATTTCGAATTGCACACTGGAAATTAGTGGTCAGCAGCTAACTGTGGATCTGAATATATTACCCTTGGGATCCTACTAGGCATGGATTAGTTGGAGAAGCACTGGACATTGGTGGATTGTAAAGAAAAGGTTATATATTATAGAATGCAAGATGGAACTCGTAAGGAGATTCAAGGCATAAAGAAACCCCTACAACTACGTCCTATTACAACCTCTCAAATGAGTAAGTGCATGAGAAGGGATGTCATATATATGTTATTCAAGTGGGTTTTACTAATTCCAAAGAAAAGACTCCGGTGATGGAAAACATTTCGGTAGTGCAAGATTTTATGGACGTGTTTCCAGAGGATGTACCAGGTTTGCCACCAAGACGGGACATTGATTTTACTATCGAGCTGATGCCTGGAGCATCACTGATTTCAAGGGCACCTTATTGAATGAGTGTACCAGAGTTGACCAAACTGAAGATGCATTTACAAGAATTGTTGGATAAAGGGTATATCCGACCAAGTGTGTCCCCTTGGGGAGCACTAGTGTTGTTTGTAGAGAATAAGGACATAACCGTGTGAATGTGCATAGAATATCGATAGCTCAATAAGTTGACCGTCAAAAATAAATACCCACTACCACAGATTGATGATCTGTTTGATCAGGTGAAGGGGGCCATTGTATTTTCAAAGATAGACTTAAGGTTAGGATACCACCAGATCTGGATAAAAGATGAAGACATATACAAAATTTCTTTTCGTACCAGGTACGGGCATTACGAATTCGTGGTGTTACCATTCGGATTGACTAATGCACTAGAAACATTTATGAGTATGATGCATGGTATATTTCACCCTTTTCTAGACATTTTTGTATTGATATTTATTGACGACATATTAATTTATTCGAAGAATGTGGAAGAGAATAAGCACTTAAGGATAGTGTTGGAGATTTTACGAAAGCATCAACTGTATGCTAAGTTCAGTAAGTGTGATTTCTTCAAAGAAGAGATTTAGTACATAAGCCATGTTATTTCTACTGAGGGAATATCAGTTGATCCAGAGAAAATTAAGACAATTATGGAATGGAGGGTACTCGCAAATGTGGCAGACATGCGATCCTTTATGGGATTGGATGGATATTATCGACGGATATTCTCAAAGATTTATTTTCTAATTACCTCCTTACAAAGGAAGGGAAAAGTATTTAAATGGACTAATGAATGTCAAAAATGTTTTGAAAGGTTAAAGATTCTATCGACTACTACCCCAGTGTGGAGAGTAGCTGACCCCAATAAAGAATTTGAACTTTGTATGGATGCGTGTAAAGAAGGAGTTGGGGCAATCTTTTCGCAAGAGGGTAAAGTAGTTTCCTATGAATCACGGAAATTAAAAGAGCATGAGAAGCAATACTCAGCTTATGATCTGGGGCTAACAGCGGTAGTGCATGCACTCCGAGTATGGAGGCACTACTTGCTTGGAAAGAGATTTGTACTAAAAACCGACCATAATAGCCTAACCAGTTATTTTAAGCAAGCTTATCTTAATTCTTTCCAAGCAAGATGGAATGCCTTCCTAAGCGAGTTTGACATTGATATGCAGCATGTGAAGGGTAAGGAAAATAGAGTGGCAGATGCTTTGAGTAGAAAGTTGCATGGTGTTTATGAATTGTACTACAACTAGATTGAATAAAAGTTTCTAGATCAAATAAAAACAAAAGCCGAGAAGGATCCCGAATACCAATTTATGTGGTAGCAAGCAGAGGAGGCCAGAGACAAGAAAGATCTTCTAATTATGGATTCAGCAAAGATCAGTAATTAACTTTTAAGGAAAATATATATGTTCCAAATCGAACGGAATTGAAGGAGCTGATCTTGAATGAATACCATCGGAGTAACTATTCAGGACACCCAGGGTATCAGAAAATGCTAATATCAATAAAAAAGAACTATTTCTAGCGAGGTATGTGAAGAGATATTGCATAATATTTGAACAAATGTTTGGAGTGCCAGCAGGTGAAGGTGTTGCATCAACATCCAGCCGGATTGATGCAGCCTATACCAGTACTTGAATGGAAGTGGGAGGTTATATCTTTAGACTTTATTATTGGTTTAAAAAAATCAAAGAAGCATAATTACTCCATTATGGTGGTGGTTGATCAGTTAAGCAAGGTAGCACATTTCATACCAGTACAGTATACTTATAAAACGGTGCAAATAGCAGACATATTTATGCGAGAAATATTTAGGTTGCATGGCATTCTAAAGACTATCATATCAGACAGGGATGTGAAGTTTACTTCAGCATTCTGGAAAATGTTATTTATGGGTTTGGAAACCCAAATAAATTTCATCACTGCTTACCATTCGCAGAAAAATGGACAAACTAAGAGGGTGAATCATATCTTGGAGGATATGTTACGCATGTAAGCAATGCAACAACCAACAAGATGGGAAGAGTATCTGCATTTAGTAGATTTTGCGTAAAACAATGGTTATCAGGAATCTCTTAAGATGAGTCCTTTTGAAACATTATACGGACGACAGTGTCTTACTCCTATTAATTGGAGCAGCCTTGAAACCAAGCTGATGCTTGGACCGAAAATGTTAGCGGAGATGGAATCAGAAGTAAGAAAGATCAGGAAAAATTTGAAGGCAAATCAAGATCGACAAAAAGTGTATGTAGATAAGAAAAGGACTTATCATGAATTTGAAGTGGGTGATCATGTGTATGTAAGGATTAAACCAAAGAAGAGCACACTAAGGTGGGCCTCCTATGCCAAGTTGGCTCCCAGGTTCTATGGACCTTTCCAGATATTGGAAAGGGTGGGACCTGTGGCATACCGATTGGACTTACCCAGCCATATTCGGGTACACAATGTGTTTCATGTATCCTTACTAAAGCGATATGTGCATGACCCAAAGCATGTAATTCACTGGAAAATAATTTAGGTAGGTGATGAATACAAATCCTTTCTTAAAATACTAAAGTTTATGAGAAATTAACTCAATGTTTGTTGACTGCAGGTCAAGCAGGATGACAACTTTCTGGTCGAGCCTCAGAGTATAGTCGATCGGAGAGAAATCATGCTCCAGAAGTGAAACATCACCCAGGTTAAAGTGCAGTGGAAGCACTTCAGCTCAGATGATGCTACCTAGGAAGATGAAGGATTTGTTCGGGAAGCTTACCCAGAACTGTCTACTGAATTAGAATGAAACACTGAGGATGGTGTTTACTTCCAGGGGGGAAGTTATGACAGCTGGCTTAAGTTTCAAATAATGGTTATATTAGTTTTTGTTAAGAAACTAAGACATGTATTCTTTCTTGAGAAATATTATTGGATAAACAAAAATTAATTTTGTTTGATTAAATAAAATTTAGTATTGGAAAGTAGTTCCATAAAAAGTAAAAGACTGATGGTAAGTGTATTCCAAGAACTGAGAAGTGGTTGAACATAAAAACAATTTAGACAGTTACCCTTTCCTCTGAGGATAAAGATACATCCCAGTGAGGAAGAGGGGTTCTGTTCGGTAGTTGAGGAGAGAAATAGAGTAAGAATTCCTAATTTGGTGGTGACCAGTGAAATTACTAAGATTCCTGAAATTCTTGGAATAGAAGACTGGACTGGGAGTCCCGAGGTCTCTTCTGGAACCTCTGTCAAATCACTTTAGTCAGGTGTGGATCACGGGGGAGAGACGAGGACGTAATTGCCTCTCTCAAGGTAGGGAGGACAACATCAACAGTATATGGAAGACAGATAAGTATACCTATCATTGGGAAACTGAATTTTGGATTATGAATGACTAATTAGTTATATTTTAATGGTCTGTAGCTGTTACTGTAATTTATTTATGAAATGAGGATCCCTCTGAGTATTCTCTTTAAATAAACAGGACTGCCAGAAAATTTTTCTTAAAATATTCAAAGCATGTGGTAAACAAAGGCATGAATAGAATTAAGAAACCCTAGATATCAAATGAATTTATAAACTAACTCTTTCAACAACTAAAAACAAAGAACTGTTAACGTAGATCATTCGAGACGAAGGCTTCAAGTTGGTTGTTCTCTGCAACTATGATAAACACAGACAGAATGGTCCGGACATTCATCTAAAACTGAAAGAAAAGTAAATTCAAAACCTTAAACCACATGAAAGAAGAATCTGTAGACAACGGTTGAACAGGCTAAAATATACATAAAGAATTCTAGAAAAACAGGATTCCTGAGAGAGTGGCATCGTATAGAGAATGTTATCACAGAAATAGAGATGTGTGAAAGACACATGCAAACTCAAGAATTGAAACTATTGTTAAAACCATTCCTGAATTATTTTGAATATACATGCAAACAGATTGATTGGAACAAAAGATAGTAAACAGAATATGGGAAAAGGGACAGTTGAAATAATCTTGAAACAACATAATACTGCATTTTTATCTCTATTCTTGAAACAACGAAAATGAATGAGTAATAGAACATTGGAAAGGAAACTGTAACTTTATTCTAGAATTAGCATAAATGTGTTTGTATATCGAATACCAGAAAGATTATATTCCTATTTCCGATTTGCATAATTTGGAAAAGAAAAAGAGATTCACCCAGGTATGCAGGAATATGTGTGTGTGTGTGTGTGTGTGTGTGTGTGCATATAAATATAAAATATTACTAGAAAGAAATTATAAAGGAAAGGTTCGCCTCACTGAAAGAGTGATAGCGCCGAAGGCTAATTAAACAAGTCATAGATCAAACACTTTGAATTATAATTAAGTTCCCTAGTGGCCAAATACAAATTACTTAGGTATGAACTGTACAAAATTCATAATTTTTATACTTGTCTGCAGTATCCCCAAACTGGGCAAAGCTCGTGAAACTCAAACAAGAGTAAAATGAAAATATAATGGTGGTGTGAAGCCTCATATAAAAACCCGAGCTTCGAGGTTGAAGTGGGGCTCGTTGCAACCGGAAACCCGTAGCAAAACCTACAACAGAGGAAGATACCTGGTGGGGAAAGTAAGCCGAGTCAGCGGAGGACCGGTATCGAGCATATCAAAGGAATTCAACTACAGTGCCGGGCTGAGGAGATTACCTGCGCATAAAAACAAGATGAGGAAACCATCAGGAAACTGAGGATGAGACCTTGTTAACAAAAAATTATGCAAGGTATAGGAAATAATGAAAGTTGTGTAGCCTTACCTGTGGAAAATACTCCGCTGAGATTCGAAAATCTAACCAGTAGATAAACCACAAATATGGGTCAATAGGTTGCATTTGGATGGGAAAAGTGAAACACAAGCTATAAAATTACCGCACACATAAGAAACTAACCCCAACCTACCCGTGAGCTTCACATGAGGGTGTAGTAGAGAAACCATGGAGCTTCACCCGGAGGGATGAGCTCAAACCTCTGCTACAGACAAAGCAAACAAAAATAAATCTTAGAGAAGAACAATAAAATAAGAAGCAGAGAAAACTGGAGATCGATGCTAACAAGAAAATGATAAACGATGTGGAGGAGGAACCCCAGTTTAGTTCTCCGAAATAAAAACCATACAACAACAAATACACCAAATATTCACGAAAATGGGACAAACCAGAATGAGTTACTCGCCTTCGGTGAAGAAACCTGGAACGAAGCTAAGGAAAACCTTATTAGAGGCATGTCACTGCAGCAACGAGACAAACTTGCAGAGCTCTACGGCAGAGTCTCATGAATGAATGGGAAACAGTTAGGGTTAGGGTAGTCATTACACTAATGAAACAAACCATAAAACAATTATGACCGTGGATCCCGAGCCTATGCAAATCAATGGCAGAAGGGGCTCATAGCTATCCGCTTATGGAGTGCTTGCTAGGCTGTCCAGGTTAAAATAAATCAATTCGACCATTGCAAAGGTTTTCGTAGTAACTAGTAAACCAACAGCATGACATTCATAATCGAATATCATAATGCGTGCTATGAAACTAAAGTGCTTTCCAGTTAAATTCAGATCCTTTCATAATAAAGAAATATGACAGACAATCACGATAAAACCAATGCCAGATACGATGACAAGTGCACACCTCGTAAACCTGCGAAGAGTACCTTAACCTTTATGAGGCAGTAATAAATACATATTTGTTTTATCCAAAGTACCGTACTACTAATATATGAAGTGGTATGTCTATTGCATAGGTAATAAGCGGGTTTGGTTATAGATAGGTGATTAAATTAAATATGGTGGAATGTAAAAGTGTAAAGTTAATTTTTTTTTTTATGAGTATGGTAGTATGTTACATGTGTAATTTATTGTATTCTTAATATGAAGTTAATATATAGCATTTAAAAAAATATTAATAGAAAAAAAATATTTAATTTGGACTATATATAAAGAGAAAAAAATAGTATTTTATTAATAGGTTTTGTAGAGAGATTTGTATTTCTTTTTTAATATGAAATTTACACACACACACACACACATATTTCCACAGAAAAAAAATAAAACATTTTTTAAATATATCACAAAAAGTTACATCGTAAATGCCGCAACATTCCATATGAGAGCATCGCCCTATGAAAAATAGGGCCGAGGCAGAAAAAACACCTCCACAAAAGACAGAGGAAACGAGACCAGCAGCTGCACAAAAGAAACCTCCCAAAGAAAAAGAGAGGACAATAAGGCAACGAATATCACAAAAGCCACACATCAGCCAAAAAAAAACTAGAAGGGCCTCCAAGAATGGAGAAACACCCTACATATAAGTCAAAAGGGCCTCTCTAAAGAGAAAACAACCCCAAAATAAATTCCCATATCAGGAGGATAGGTATTCACAAGTAAAAAATATACATAACTGTTTACAGAAAATAGTTTGTTTATAGAAATTATAATACGAAAACCTCCAGGAGATTTATCATGGCTGGAGAAAAAACATAAAGACAAGTATATGAAAGAAAACATCAATTGGTATGGTCTGGTGCTCGATACATGAAAAACCAGACCATATTTTTCCTCTATATTCCACAAGCCCAGAGCAAGTTGTAGACCGATCTTAGACAAGTTGCCAGTCATCCCGTTGCATTCCCTGTAGATATGGCATACATAAATCAAAATGAAATGAGATTTTAGAGCCTATATTTCTTCAAGTATATGAAGCAATAAAATGTTCAGACATCTCTGAGAGTTGTTAAATCAGTTTATAACATTTAGTGAATCCCCAAAGATTTGAATCGACTGAATGTCCAGATGAATAAGCCAGCAGAGGAGGAATTTTAACATTTCTAGTTCAGGGAAATTGTTTGAGCCTTCACCAAGACCCACCGTAGAAGTCAAAGAAAATTTCTGGTTCCTGTGGATAATCATCCCAGCACCACAGGAGCCATGGGCTGCCGCCCCATCAAATTACGCCCAAGGGATCGAATGATCAATATGTTCGGGTTGAACCCTCTGGGGGATGTTAGGGAAGTTAAAAGGGGGTAAAGAGGATATAATGGTCGCACACTCAGCCAGCACATGATCAAGCAGAGTAGAAATCTCCTTGAACACACTTTTATTTCTAAAGAGCCATATAGCCCAAGAGACAATGAGAGGCATACTTCTGTGGGCATGTTCATTACAGTTGTCCCACCAACTATTCCATGCATCCCCACAGTTATTCCCACTCTAAGAAACATCAGTGTTGCATAGGAATCGAGTGTGATCCCAAACTTTCCTTGAGAAATGACAAGAGAGGAAAAGATGATCAGTAGTTTTTGCAACCTCCTTGCATAGAACACATCACCTTGGGCCAATCATGAACCGATTTTGAAGAGCATCTCAAGTAGGGACTTTGTGCCTCAGGATGCACCAGAAGAAAATTTTTGTTTTAGCCAAGCCGCCCGATTATCATAAATCCTTATACCACCAATCCACCTGTCCCTACTCCTTAAATTTTATAATTTGAGCATACCCATCCTTTGGAGAGTAGAAGCTAGATTTGGAATGTATCCAGCACAGGGCATCTTCAGAATCTTTTATACGAGCACCAGTACGCTCCAGCTCTATGATAAAGTCCTGCCATTCTTGTTTCCACTGGTCATCAATACCTAGTTCATCACCATCTCTCTAGGCTTGAGACCATATCGCAGTGCCCACCAGATCACTAATTTGATTCAGTATTTTGAGGCCTTGAATATGAAGAGCATCCCTTAAACCTTCAGAAAGTGAAAACCTATTTTTGCAGCCCACCTTGGGGTCTAGACCACTGCAACAGCTCTCCTCATTCCCAATTTTCCAGGCCAACCCTTGTTCCACTAACACCATAGCCGATAGAGTGGCTTTCCATATAGAGGAGACTCTGTAAGTATATTTTTCCAACATGTGGATCCAGTCATCAATCGGGAGGGGATCAATACATTTCCTTCTCACCACGGAAGTCCAGAGGTTATTAGCAGTGAGGACTCTCCAGCCCGATTTAGCCACCAATGAAGTAGCAAAATGACAAAGGTTTTTGATGCCCTAACCACCCCATTCTTTGGGGTTTTTCAAAATTTTCCCAAGCCACCCAAGGGAGGGTTTATTTGGTTCCTTTACTGGTCCAGAGGAAATTGCTGCAAATACTTTTGATTTTGTTTAGAATGCCAATAGGAAACCAATAAAGTGCTATCCAGTACATAGGGATAGCCATAAGCACATATTTTATAAGAATAAAACGCCCTGCTCTGGATAGCCACTTGTGGCTCCAAATATTTATTTGTTTTTCAACCTCTGAAACCAACCACCACCAATCCTGCTTTCGGTAGGAATCCGGTTTTAGGGAGAACCCTTGGTATTTAATGCCTGAGCCAAAAGGGGATTGAATGAAAGGAAGGATGTTGAAATTCTAGGCCAGATCAGTCTCCTGTATGCCATCATGAGTGAGGGTGTACTTTTGAAAATTATTTTTCATACCGGTGGATTTCATAAATAGATCCAGTAAATTTTTCAGGCATTGGATCTCCAGCCTGTTCCCATTGCAAAACAAAAGAATGTCATGAACAAAAAGGAGGTGAGATATAAAAAGAATTGTAGCCACCTCAATCCCCCCAAAATCCTCGGCCCTTCTGGCCTGACGAAGTAGTTGACTAAGGCCTTCATCCGCAAGGAGAAACAACAAAGGGGAAATAGGGCACCCTTGTCTCAGACCTCACTTATTAAGAAAAAAGGGGGAAGAAACCCCATTTATAAGCACAAAAAAGGACACATTTGTGATATAACTCAATCCAATTGATGATATTAATGTGGAACCCCATATTTGTAAACATAAGTATAAGGTAGAGCCATTTGATTTGATCATAAGCCTTCGAGAGGTCAATCTTCACAATAATACATTTTTTCTGGGAAAGTTTAATATTTTGAAGGGTTTCCTGTGCCACACCAATAGCTTCATGAATTTTCTTGCCATCTAGGAAACCAAACTGTTCTTTAAAAATATATTTAGATAAAATGGGTTTGAACCTGTTAGCAATAGTTTTGGCAATAAATTTGTATATACAATTACAGAGAGAAATGGGTCTAAAATCATTGAAAGAAGTAGGGGAGTCATTTTTAGGAATGAACACCAGGAAATTTGTCTTGAGGGAATCATGGATGTGGCCACGAGATCTGGATTATTCCACAAAGTTCATGATGGTGTCCCCCATCATGTCAAAGAAATGTTGGAATAATTCAACCGTCCAACCATCTGGGCCAGGACTTTTATCTTTTTGCATGGAGTTGATAATGAGTTCCACCTCTTTCTTCTCTATAGGGGCCAGAAGAAAGTCATTTTCCTCCTGGTCAACATATCTAGGAAAAAGTTGTGCAACTCGGATGATTTACCCAATCGAGACACCACAGTGTTCATCATAGAGGTTCTTAAAGTAGGATTTTCCCAGATGAGACAGATCGTCAAATGATTTTTCCAAGCCACCCTCCAGGACGGCAAGCTCCCAAATGGTATTTGAGTTCTTGCGACAGGTAGTATAATTGTGAAAAAATTTAGTATTCTTGTCACCTGCTTGTAATCAGATGGCACCAATCTTCAACCTCCATATTTCTTCCTTATCCCTCAGTAATGCCCTCCTCCTGCTTTCCAGCTCTCTTAGCCTAGCTTGAGAGTCATCGTCAAAGAAATCCTCATCAATATTTCCATACATCTGTTCGAGGGCATCAGTAATGTCTTGAAGATATTTGGAGTCCTTTTTCTCCTTTTATTTAGCCCAGGAAATGGTAGCCCTCTTGATTTTTTTCAGATTGTTGATAAGAGCCTGGGCATATGAGCCATTTTCCGCCACACTGATAGGTCTCCAAGTATCGATCACTAGTTTATGATAGTCCCCCTCTCTTAACCATCCCGTATTGAATTTAAAGGGGGGAAGAAAGTTTGGAAAATTGCCCTTTCAATGCAAGGATGATCAGAGAGTGATCTGATTCACCTCCAGTGTCGACCCATTGACGAAAACTAGTAGCCCCAGACGAGAAATCATTGCTTAAAAGGAAACGGAACTTTTGGCAATCCTGGCCCCAACCACCCAATTATTTCTCCACGTGGGGACATGCTTGTTCAAATTTGGATCAATTAGCTTTTCATCCCACAGTTTTTTAAGGAAAAAATCAGCTAAGGGATTAGTCCTAGCATTTGGTTCCCAGGCCTCCGATCTCCCCAGGGAGAAATTTAAGTCACCACCAACAATTATGTGCGAGACTTTCATAAAATATTTATCCAACAAAGAATTCCATAAACCAACTTTGTTAGCACATGGGCCATAAATGTTGACAAGAGTGAAACTTGAAACCAACTTTAGTGAAGTAACCTCCACCCCAATCAGAAGGTCTGAAGTCTAGTAGTTTAGGAGTTTTACAGAACCATTTATAAGCCTTGTAGTGATACTGCCCGAATGACCCTTAACATTAGAGGTAACAAATGTCAACTTAGGGAAGAAAGAGGAGAGGAAAGAGGAGATAAGGTCCCCAAAGCCCAAGGTTTCTTGAAGAAATAATATGTCGGGTTTATAGAGATAAAACAATAATTTTAACACTAGTTTTTTTGGGGCACTGGCCAAGCCCCTACAATTGAAAGATAACAGAATTATTTAGACACCAAAGCCAGGGTAACCACTGCTCTAAGCACCCTTTTGAGGGATAACTATCTACCATAAAAAATATCAAGAGTTGCCTTTAGTTTTGCTTTGGAAAGGTCTAATTTTCTCCCCTGCATGCATTTGAATTTATCCAAGGAAGACACACTTTCTAACCCACTATGGATCTCCTTTTATAGTTATTTCTTATCTTGGGGTCTCAGATTGTAGGGGATAGGATCTATAGATAGTCTAGGAATAGTAGTAATAATGTTATCCATAGCCAAAGAGACACTACTAACATAGAGGGAAGAAATCAGATCACACCTGGAGGGACCAGGAAATATCATGCAATTTAAATAAAGGTCAAAGGAGTTTAAAGCAGGAGAATATGGGAAAGGGGAAGTACCCACTAAATCTGACGTTGGATCAGCAAGGACGCTCACTGTCTGCTTCTGATTGTATTTTGGATCCATATCCTACATGTCCACTGCTTCAACAGGTGTCACATCCTCCCTGAGAACCTCTTCCCCCTGTTGAGTGATATCCACCATATGAGCCTCCCCCATCCTATTAATCACCACCTCCTCTTGGAAAGGGGACTTAAATCTGATACGGGGCCCATGGGTAGCCCCACTCTTGTGTTTCCTGCACTTTGAAAAGGCCAGAGGACAATCCCTCACCAAATGGCCTAATTTATGGCAGCGATGGAATCTGAACGACAGGTGTTCATAGTCTATTAGTTTCTAAATTACATGACCATCAGCGTTAATAATAATATTTGGGATCAGGCCATCTCTCGAATCAAGTTTAACCAAAATGTGAGTAGTATTCCTGGAGCGGGTCTCCATGAATGACAAATCTGCCTCTAGGAAGGTCCCTAAGCAGTCCCAAATTGCACGAAACACCTCCAAGGTCCAAAAGTGTGTGGGGAGTGCAGGGAGTCTGACCCAAACATGTATTTCATCCACCCGTTCTCTATTAGCATCGAGCAGGGGATTTTTTGGGTATGTGTTATATTATTTCCATGAATAATCACGTGCGAGGAGGGCATTCAGCATGATCTATATCAGCATATGGATAGATGCATAGCCCGAATGATTTTGGAGAGGTTGGCACAACCATTTCCCTACTCATTGGAGGTGAGGGAGAGCATTCAGATGAGCCATTTCAGCTCAAGGTCTCAGCTAGTACATGGTAAAGAAGGTATAATTTCACATTATGTTTTGTACTCCTTTACTTTACATGAGCAACATATTGTATCAAGGAGGATCATCCCTTCTTGCATTTTGTATAATGTACTTGCAGCTACTTGTAGCATTGATTTTGGCTACCTTAATGGTGGTTTGTTGGGGAAGCCACATACTTCTTGGTGTGCACCATTGACACCAGCTTGTACTTTCATGTTTCCACCTTATGAGATGTTTGTGGCAGAAAAAAAGTGGCTAGTAAAGCACTTGTTATCTATTTTTTTGAGGCAGGCATGGAATGCACTGCGCTGGTTCCTCATATGGAACTATGACTCACTCTCTGGTTGGCCTGTGGCAGCTTGTTTTCATTGTATTTTGCTTCCATATTTTGCTGATGTTTGTATACTCAGGGGAGGCTTTGTTTGGAGAGTGGGCTTGGAGATGAAGATGCCCATTGGGAGTATGATTCTTCCCTTTTCACATGTTGTATGTTTCAGGAGAAACAATGGGCACACCATGATTGCCATGTCACTACTTTTCTCTTCATATAGGAGGAGCTATTGGGATAAAATGCGTTGTTGGAGGAGGCGCTTCATGGTTCATTCATTTTGTGGGGAGGCTTGGGCCAATTGTGGAGGCCATGAAATTTCTGTTGGGTATGTGTTATATTCTTTCCACGACTAGTCACGCACGGTGGGCGGTCCGCGCCCATGGTTTTGTGCATGGTTTTGCACATGGTTTTGGGGTACGATGGTTTTCAGCCCCTGGTATTTTTTTTAGATCCGGTCAAGGGAACTATGGTTATGTTCTAATCTAGGGTCAATGGATTAGGGTTTATGTATGCTTCGGCATGTATATATATGTGTTGTAATACTAAAAGGAATATAATAAAAAATCAAGCTGGTCGTCCTGATTTGGGATCCAGGGGAAAATATCTGTGTTTATATGTTATAAGATTCATGCGTAGATAATTTCTGTTCAAGGTTAAAACCTACATTTGGTCTCAGAGTTGTTTCGGCTTCAAGGGGATGCCTTTGCTGCCGAGGGTTTTTTTCTCAGGCCTGAGGTAGACCCTGTTCAGTGGGAGATCTGCAGGATTGATTCTTGCAGTGAAAGAAGATGGCAAGTAGCAGAAAGATAGAGATCGAGAAATTTAATGGTCAGAGTTTTGAGTTGTGGAAGCTCAAGATGGAGGATCTGCTGGTGGATAAAGATCAGTGGACCGCGGTAGATCCAGGTACTAAACCAACGGCAATGTCAGATGAAGACTGGAAGAAACTGGATCGGAAGGCTAAGAGCACAATACGGTTGTGTGTCTCAGATTCAGTATTGTTGAATGTATCTGGGAAAGCTACGGCGAAGACCTTGTGGGAAAAACTTGGGACTTTGTACCAATCTAAGTCTCTGGTGAATAAGTTGTTCCTGCGGAAAAAGCTGTATAACCTGAGGATGAAGGATGGAGACTCGGTGACAGAGCATCTGAACGCCTTCAATACTGTGGTAAGTCAGTTGTCATATGTTGATATTAAAATCTCAGATGAAGATAAGTGCATCAGTTTGTTGTGTTCTCTACTAGACTCGTGGGACAGTCTGGTTATTGCAATAGGTAGCAATACAAATACCTTGAATTTTGATGACATTGTCTCAGCCTTGTTGTCGGAGGAAATGAGATGGAGAAATATGGAGGGCTAGAATGGAGATGCCTTATCTGTACGAGGAAGGTCCCAAAACAGAAACAAGAATAAGGTTTCGAGTGGGAGATCCAAATCTAGAGGGAGATCTAAATCTCCTGGAAAGTTTGTAAAGGTATGTTGGAAATGCGGAAAGGAAGGGCACTACAAAAGGGAGTGCAGATCTAAAGCTCCTGAGAAAGGAAAGGGATCTGATGATGCTCCTTCTGCAGAGGCAAAAACCACCTCAGATGAAGGTGGGGATGTGTATTTGGCTTCTTCTTCAAATACACATGTAGATCATGAGTCATGGTTGATCGACTCAGGTGCATCCTTTCACTTCACTCCCCATAGGGAGTGGTTCTGCGAGTATGAGAAATATGATGGTGGTGATGTCTTCCTAGGGGATGATAGGAAGGCCAGAATCGTCGGACGTGGAAAGGTCAAGCTGAAGCTGCAAGGTGGAAGGATTAGAACACTTCCTGGTGTTCTGCATATTCCTGCATTGGCTAGAAATATGATTTATGTAAGCAAGATGGATGATGCAGGTGTAAAAACAGTGTTCGAGAAAGATGCCTGCAAGATGGTTCGGGGAGCACTGGTATTAATGCGGGGAGTTCGGGCTAGAACTCTGTACAAGCTACAAGGTAGCACAGTTATTGATGGGTGTAACAGTTCTGTGGTTCCTAAAAGTGGGACGGAAAGCCTAGCTGTGTCTGGAGAAAAGACCATGCTATGGCATCAAAGGCTTGGACATATTGGAGAGAAGGGCCTTCAGATACTGCATAGAAACGGTATGGTATAAGGTATGTATAATTTCTCTCTGGATTTAGATTTCTGTGAACATTGTGTATATGGGAAGCAGAATCGGGTGATTTTTCCCTCTGGTGCTAAGAGGGCGAACAAGATATTAGAACTTGTGCACAATGATGTGTTTGGGCCTGTGTTAGTTCCATCACTGGGAAAGTCTGTGTACTATGTTTCATTCATAGATGACTTCTCAAGGAATACATGGATATATTTCTTGAGGAAGAAATCTGAAGTCTTTGACAGATTTAAAAAATTTAAGGCTCTGGTGGAAAACCAGACAGAGAAGAAGATAAAGGCGCTGAGGACAGATAATGGTGGGGAGTTCTGCAAGAAGGAATTTGAAGAGTTCTGTAAGAAGTGTGGTATAGCACGGCAGAAGACTACTCCATACACACCTCAGCAAAACAAAGTTGCAGAAAGAATGAACAGAACGCTGATGGAAAAGGCAAGAAGCATGCTCAGTGGTATCGGGTTAGGACAAGAATTCTGGGCAGAGGCAGTGGAGACTGCATGTTACTTAGTTAATAGATCACCTTCATCAGCGTTGGAGGATAAGACTCCACATGAGGTATGGACTGGTAAGAAACCCTCTCTTTCACATCTAAGGGTATTTGGATGTGATGCATATGTACATGTTCCAAAGTAGAAAAGGACCAAGTTGGATAATAAATCTGAAAGGTGCATCTTTATTGGGTATAAGGATGGTTTAAAAGGTTACAAGCTTTGGAACTCGGAAACAAGGAAGGTTTTGTATAGCCGAGATGTGGTGTTTAGAAAGGTGAAATATGTTTTTAAACATGAAGTCATACCAAAGGAACCTGAGAAGATAGAGTTTGAGCTAAAGGAGTATGAATCAGACTCTACAGCTGAAGAATATTTAGAAGATGAAGAGCCACAAACTCCAGCTATAAGAAGATCAGTTCGGGAAAGAAGGCAACCAGAAAGGTATAGTCCATCTACTTTCTATTCATGTTTTTCCTTAACTATAACTGATGATGATCCTAGAACTGTCAGGGAGGCAGTAGATTCAGAGGATGGAAAACTCTGGAAGGAGGCCATGGTTGATGAAATGGCATCCTTGCACAAAAATGAGGCATGGGATCTGGTGGAGTTGCTAGCTGGAAGGAAGCCCATCGGGAGAAAATGGGTGTTTAAGAAGAAGATGAATGTATAAGGCAAGGTGGAGAAATACAAAGCTTGGTTAGTAGCAAAAGGTTATTCCCAGGTGTTGGGAATTGATTTTGTGATATTTTTTCTTGTGTTGCCAAAGTTACTTCTATTAGATTACTTTTATCTGTTGCTGTTGTATTTCATTTTGAGATAGAACAGATGGATGTGAAGACAACATTTCTTCACGGGGATCTAGAAGAGGAGATCTACATGAAGCAACCTGAAGGCTTTATGGTGAAGGGTAAGAAATAACTGGTACGCAGGTTGAAGAAGTCTATGTATGGGTTAAAACAGTCACCAAGGATGTGGTATCAGAAATTTGATACCTATATACGGGGACCTGGCTTCACCAAAAGCAAGGAGGATCACTGTGTTTATTTTAAATTAATTGGTGACCGTGTTATTTATTTGGTCTTGTATGTGGATGATAGGTTGTTGATTGGAAATGACAAAGAAATTATCCAAGATTTGAAGACCCAACTGTTCTCCAAATTCGACATGAAGGATCTTGGTGCTGCAAACTATATTTTGGGCATGGAAATTAAGAGAGATCGGGCAAAGAGGATGCTATGGTTAAACTAGAGGAAGTATGTTGAGACTATATTGCAAAGGTTCAATATGCAGGATAGTAAACCGGTGAATGTTCCTATTCCTGTAGGTGTAAAGTTGTCTGTTGAACAGTGTCGCAAGACACAAGAAGAAAAGGAGGATATGTCCCATGTTCCATATGCAAGTGCAGTGGGTAGCCTGATGTATGAAATGGTCTATACTAGACTAGACATTGTACATTCAGTGGGAGTATTGAGCAGGTTTATGTCAAACCCAGTAAAGGAGCATTGGACAACAGTGAAGCGAGTTTTCAGATATTTACGTGGCACTAGTGATTATGGCTTGTGCTACCAGGGAAGACCAGGATTGGAAAGAATGTAGGACATTCGTGGTTTTGTTGATGCAGACTGGGCTGGATATCTGGACCAAAGAAGATCTACAGGTGGGTATGTGTTTAGCCTATTTGGAGGCGCAGTAAGTTTCATGAGTAAAAGATAGTCTGCAGTGGCTCTTTCAACTATAGAGGCAGAATACATGGCAGCCACTCATGCAAGCAAGGAGGCAGTTTGTTTGCAGAGATTGTGTTCAAGTATGGGGTTGGTACAACAAGCTATAAGGATAGACTGTGATAGCCAAAGTGAAATTTTCTTGGCTAAGAACCCTACTTATCATTCAAAGACAAAGCACATTGATGTTCAATATCACTTTGTTAGAGATATGTTTGAGGCTAAAAGGGTGTTGCTGGTAAAGGTGGACACTTTTAAGATTTTTGTAGATGCATTGACGAAGTTTGTGAGCACTCAGAAGTTCTCTTGGTGTAGAGAAACAATGGGTGTTGAAGAATTGGGCCAATGACTAAGCTCTCCTGTGGAACCCTGTAGAAAGAAAACAACAAGTGGGAGAATGTTGGGTATGTGTTATATTATTTCCATAAATAATCACGCGTGGGGGGGTGATAGCCCCCCCTGTCAGGGTCCAGGGTAGTGCCCCGATGAAAATTTTTGGTCCTTAATTTCCGGTGGACAGTCCGCGCCCATGGTTTTGTGCATGGTTTTGCACATGGTTTTGGGGTACGATGGTTTTTGACACTGGTATTTTTTGTAGATCCGGTCAAGGGAACTATGGTTATGTTCTAATCCAGGGTCAATGCATTAGGGTTTATGTATGCTTCGGCATGTATATATATGTGTTGTAACACTAAAAGGAATATAATGAAAAATCAAGCTGGTCGTCCCAATTTGGGATCCAAGGGAAAATCTCTGTGTTTATCTGTTATAAGATTCGTGTGTAGATAATTTCTATTCATGGTTAAAACCTACAAGATTCCACTTCTTAAAAATGACAGGGGCAATGTCGAAACCGCATTGTCTCAATAGGACCCATTCGAGTGTCTCTGAATTCTTAAAATTCACCATGAACCAACCTTCCAACAGGGTTATAACCTCCACCTCTCTATCTGGGACATCAACCCAGCTTCGATTGATCCATTCTGCAATGTATTTTGTAGGGAAAAATTTACCTCTGGCTCTACCAACCAGAATGGACTTTGAGGCCACCATCACACGGTCAAAATGGAGATCAACTCCGAATACCAAGTTTGGCCATTCAAGACTTTCCTGAATAAATTTCCCCTTTTTTTGCTTCACCTTGAATTTTCCATCAAGTATAACAGAAAAATTAGAAGATTTTGATCGAGCCCCCGAAGCCTCCTTCTATTTTGTGCCTCCAGATGAGTTTTTAAACCCCGCTAGGGAAAGATTCTCCCCTTCTAGATTCACTAGAGGAGCCAAAACGGCCATAGTCAATCCCCCAGTACCACCTGTCCATAGTCCCTGACAGTTCAAATCTAGATTTTCCCCTGCCTTTTGACCTCCAAAACCCTGATCAAATGGGAAGCTTCTACTAAAACCTCCAAAGGTATGGCTCCCTAAACCCTCTTTTGTTCCACATTCCAAACTAGTCCGCCCAACTAGTTCATTCACTATGAGACCTCTCGAGTAAACAATATTCTTCCCAAAAATAGAGTTGAGAGAAACAATATTGTCTTGCCAAGAGAAAACACCACCTTTCACCTCTGAAGTTAGTTGAACCCCCACACCCAGGGTTTGATCCAGACCTAAGTTTTCATCTCCACCCACCCCTAAGACGACGTCCTCCAAACCACCAAATCTATACAAAATAGAAAGTGAGCAAGGGGGCTATAAGCCTTTAAAATTTTATGAGGTAGAGACCAAACAACATCGATCCACAACTAACCCTTTGGTCACCGGGGAAGAAACCACCACAGGGCTGACAGATACCAAAGGAGCTAGGGTTTTATGTTCACCACCACCTAGTGAGGCAAGACCATCCACCAGGTTCCACCTCAGTTTTTCCAAGCCAACCCATTCGGAATGTGACTGAGCCAGAAGAGATGCCATGGCCAAGTTCTGTTTAGTAGGTTCCAGACCCCAGATAGACAGGATATCCTCATCCGCGGGTTCCACATCAACAAATTCTTTTTTATTGCCCATGATTCCAAGGAAAATAGACCGACAGAGAAAACCCACAAACTCTGGGATTAAAAAACAAGGAAACCCGACAAGGAAACGACAGTAACAACTGTTATCACCAAGATAGGGATGAATAAGGCAAACGAGAAGAGATAAAAAGTTGTAAACCTCCCAGCTAAAATAAAGCTGGTAATCTTCGCACTAAACCACCGCCAGATAACCTCCGACACACACTAGAAAAATACAGTAGGCCTGAGTAGTGAAATGACAGAGAGAGGATAAAAGACTTACCATTTCCCAGATAAAACAGAGATAGTGGAAAATCACCCAGCCCATGAGAGAAAACTGCACGCTAAAAGATAACATGGGGCACATCGTAGTAAGGAGAAAAAACATCCGCAACGTAAAAAATGTTCAAAAGCCTCCCCGATAAGATAAAACCCGAACAAAAATGGAAAACCTAGGAGAACCACAACAAAGGCACTTAAACATCCATGTGCCAATACTAGGTCCCAAGGTCAAAGGAGTCAGATGGGTGCCAAGTGGAGACCCACCCTCAGACCAACAACACCTAGCCCGAACCTCTCCTCAACATTTGTCCCCATGTAGCCCTCCAACTGCTAATCCCCGGAAACACCTCTGCCTCCACCAATGGTGAGGAAACGAGAATCCCTTAGACTAGTGACCTGGTTAAACACCATAGTAATGGCTCTCCATTGTCAAACCAGCTAGGGTTTCTTGTTGCAGAGCCCTCTAAGGTGGATCTATGTTGGTTTTGAGCTCATATATATATATATATAAATTTATTTATAACAAAAAAAATTATATATAAAGAGAGAGTGTGTATGAGCCAAATTATAATCCACATTCAAAGAAACTTCAAACAACAAGAATAGAGAAATTGGCTCAATTGATACCAAAATGCCTATTCGGGTTCTCTAGGAGTGATGGGGAGTTGGAGTTGGTCTTGATGTCATTGAATACCTCCGAAGATTTAAAGGACCTCCATGAATCAAAAAAATTAGTTGCAAACAAGGAAATATATCCCATTCTCTTTTCTAACAGCTTGGAGCTTTTGTATCCTTCTTGTGATGTGATCCCCATTGTGATGCCACCAGCTCAGGTCAATACAACTAGGTGGATCTCCCTAATGGGGGTGCGTACACTAAAGGGAATAGGTTTTTGTTGGAAATCATGTCCCCACTACACCTACAATGTTCTCATCATGTAGTGGCATCGAACCGATGTTAAAACTTGGAGTGGGTACCTACTATTGCATAATTATAAATGCAGAGGTAATGTATGAGAGTGGTGAAGGTACATGCATAATGGGAATGGAGGTGAGGGTAATTCCTCATCCTCATTCACATGTGTTCTTGCAATATTAAGTCCTTTGGTATTAAGTTCTCATGTACTGTAGGTATGTCCTATTACTGTGAGTCTAGTATTTTGGTCTCTCTCATCTTGACTAAAGCATTTGTGGAGTCAATGCTTGTCATTGTATATTTTTATGCAACAAAGGTTGGGGCTGCCTTCAAGTTGGTGGCAATCCGTTAAGATTCACCCTTTCTGGATAACAATTCTTATGGTATTTCTTACACCTATATAGTTCTTTCTTTTGGGGGTTGGTATCCTAGTTACATTTATCTATGGTTTTGAGTTTCAAGGAACTATAATTCTAGTTATTGAGTCTTGGTACACATTTAAGTTTTTACATAGATTTTTGTTGCTTGTGTCACTAGTATATTGTAATTTTGTCACCGGGAACATCAATTTTTTAATTTCAGTTAAAAGAGTTTGGTATAGTCTTGATTTTACCATGTTCCTGGTATTATTTACTTTGAATTCCAAAGTGGACATGCCTTTAGGGGTAGTCTAATTAACTGGGACAATCAAAAATTGGTTTTCCTCTGGATTGGGTATGTTATTTGTCTTATGTCATTAAAGTGCAGTGATTTCAAAAGCTTGCTTGAACTTGGTCCTCTAGTTTGGAATTTAGGAGAAGGATTAGTAATTTTTTGGTCTGGGTTAAGGGGGTGATAGTTCATTGGTTTGATTGTTAATTCGGTCATGATTCCATCAGTGCGTGTTTACATTGTTCCCTTGCTTCTATAATTATGCCCCCTTGACAGAGAATGGTGAGCAGAAGAGGGGGAGCAGGAAATTTTGGGTTCAAATGAACTCAAAATTTTTCCTATGACTCTGTGGTAACTTTTTTTGATGCAACCCCCCTTGAACCACAGAGGGAGATTATGATGTTGGAATCGCATGAATTAGGTGACCGCCCATATTATTTTGATTCTTAGATTTTTGAAGATGGTTTCAATTGGGTTTTGAAACTAAGACATTTTTGGAAAAATAAACTTAATTTCTTGCACTCCTTGTCCCTGTATCAACAAGTGGACACACTGTTCCACTTAATATTTAGGGACAACTAAGTAGAAAACTACAATGTTTTCTCTAGGTTGGAAGATATTTTTTTTTAACATAATTGGTTGCTATTTTGTATTCCAAAAAAGTGGAGGAAAAAATCCATGGTTACATGATGGACTGCTTGCAGTGCAGTGAAGGAAGTAGCTACAACAAAATGCTACATTTCCTTTATTTCTAGTTTTCGAAAAGAGCTAAAATACAGATAATGCATATATGCAGACAAACTGAGACAAAATAAGGGTAAATTTAAAAATAATGCTTAATCAATATTAATGTGGCTGATATGATGAGTTGTAGAGTCCTCAATATTGTCTTCATTGCCCGTGTTCCTCAAGTTGTTGGAGCTGGAGCTTGGTGCGGTGCGCTTCTCCAACATGTATTTGATAATTTGCACTGATTCTTCGGCATGTGTACATCGATTGGAGAGAGTGTTAAACCGGTTTTGGAGTGAGGTGACCCTGTGGAGAAATACATTAACATCAACTTCATGTTTTTCATCCAAAATTTTTACCTTAGTTTGCAGCTTTGCATCTAGAATCTTTTGATGAGCTTTGATTTTCTCAAGCTCGGCTTGTAGATCCGCACAGTGGAGGCAGTATTCACTATGGGCCATGTTGATTACTAAGAATAGGAAGAGCAGTAAAGCACAAGCTCTGCTAATATAGGAGGCGGTTATCTACTGCAAAATGTTGCTGAGAATTAGCGAAGTATAAGCTGATGCATGAATGGGAAGATTCACCCAGTCTTTGTGGGGATACCGACGCTGTAAATTAAAGTGAGGTGCTGTCGAAGCAAGGGGGTAGGCTCAGGACCAGGAGGAGAAGGTGCCGGAGGCACTGAAAGTAGAAGGGGGTAGGAGAAGGAAGGCGGGAAGAGAGCAGGAGTGTTAAGCTGCTGATGGGAGAGAGCAGAACACAAGGAGGGGGAAGGATAATGAAATAAGGAGTTGGGAGAATGATGATAAATAGGGCAGGGAGGGCGGGAGGAGTCGTTTCGGGGGGGGGGGGGGGAGAAGCGAGGCAAGGAGGTCACGGGCAAGGTATGGGAGTAAGTACATAATATTCTGAGAGGTGATGTGTGATCAGAATGAGGGATCAAATAAGATCTCAAGATTGAAGTAGGCAGGATCATGGCAGAGGCTCAAGATATGAAACATCATTGCATACGAGATGCCCTGAGGTTCGTGCGCAAGACCTGTTGGTGAGGAGATTAACTTTCTTATTGAAATCGTGAAGAATGTGATAGAAGGATGTGTCCTTCATGTCATCCAAGAGGGAGTGGAATCTGCTAATGGTTTGGTAGAGTGCTATGTTTGTAGTTGGACGGTCATGAATCATCAGGTTGATGATTATTGCAGAGTCTCCAAAGACCATAGAATTTGTAATATTAAGCTTTCTTAACTGGTGCAATCCTTGGAGAAGGGAAAAGGCCTCCGCTCTGTTGTTTGAGAGGGAGCCTAGACCCCATTCATAGGATGCGAGAGTGCAACCATTTTCGCTTCGTATGATGCCTCCAACCCCTGCAATTCCCGAGTTTGATTTATATGCCCCATCAAAACATAGGGAGGGTATGGCACAACTCTTTGTCCAATCAGAAAAATCCTCTGCTTTAAGCCAGATCTTCCATATTTTGTCTTCTTTGTGTGGTTATTTTGGTAGTCTGTTAATGTTGTTGTTCTTGTCTAGAGGATAACCAAGGAAAATCCTTTCCTCCACACAAAGATCCCTGTAGTCAATTTTGCTGTGGCACTTAGCAGAGATTGTTTCAAGCGTGAGACTCCATGATTTGCTGCAGACTTTCCTGAAGGAAGGCTCTTTATCCCTAAAGATATTTCTATTCCGTGTGAGCCAAATGTTGCACAGAGTCACATAGGGGAGGGTGTCCCAAACTCTCCGTAAAACTTTCTTTTTCTTTTTTCCCTAGGGATAGTTGCTTTTCCAGGAGTGAAGGGCTTCAGAAATGGAGCTATGATGCACCCATCTGGGTTGAAATAAAGGTGTGAGCTCATTCCAGTAGCGGGATGCAATGGGACACCCAATGAATAGATGTTGGGCAGTCTCTTCGGTAGTTTGATAGTTTGGGCATCTTGACGGGCCAAGCACACCTCTTTTCTTAAGGTTTTCAGAGGTTAAAATTTTTTCTTTTAGGAGAGTCCATATGAAAAACTTGATCTTGGGGAGTGCTTCTAACTTCCAAACAACCTTCCAATTAGACCATATAGGCATAGGATAATATTCGTTGCAAATATGTTGATAAGCTGCTTTGATGGTGTATCCTAAACCAGAGGGGTCCCATTGAAACCCATCAATACTGTCTTTTTTTAAAGGAGCCGAGCCATAAAGATGAGATTGAAGAATCCCAAGGTCAGCTTCTAGATGGGTTGGAACTTTTGGGAAGTGCCAACCAGTCCAGATTTGTGTTTGGGCATCCCATTTGGAGAACTGGCTTAGTAGCTGAAGGCCCATGTTGCTGAAGAAAGAGAGTATGCGCTGAGTGCCAGGTTTGTCCATGATGGGAATCTATCCTATAATTCAATCTTTCACAATATTGATGGTGTTACCTCGCATGGGAACTTTGGAAATATGGTTTTTTTACAAAAAGCCCAGATTTTGGAGCACGACCTATTTGGTATTTCTTGGTCAAAGAGATGTTGTCGGGTAGTGTTGAGGTACTTGAATTCCATGAAATTTTTCCACCATGCTTGATTCCCATTGATGAGCCTCCAGACAATCTTCCCTCCAAAGGCTATGTTCAGGAGATTGGGAGAGCAGACTCCAATTCCTCAGTGCTCCTGATCTTGAATTACATGTCTCCATTTGACTAGGTTATATTTCCTTTTATCATTCTTTCCACCTTGCCATAGAAAGTTCCCGATGATGGCTTCAATTTTGTGGTGGATGATAGCAGGGGCTTGAAGGAGGGTGAAGTGATACAATGGCAGGGATGAGAGTCCTGATTTGAGGAGGATGAGGCAGCCTGCTGGGTTGAGCCACGATGAGCCCCACTGTTGGACTTTTCTTTTCATTTTTTCAATGGTGACATTCCAGACTTCAGCCTTCAGAGGGCCAACACTCACAAGCATACCCAAATAAGTGAAATGCCCCAAATTCAGTTTATAAGGGACACCAAAGATGTTAAAAATGTTGCGTATAGTTTGGCTAGATGCATTCCATCCATAAATGAAACCTTTTAGGTGATTTATCATACCTCTGGAGTAAAGCATGAATTTGTCCAAGACAGTTTTAAAACACTGAGCAATGATGTTGGAGGCTCCTCCCATCAGTAGAGTATCATCTTCGAATTGGGAGTGGTTCATTTTTTTTACTCCGTTGCTGAATTTGATGCCTGCGATGAGACCCACACGCCTCATCTGATCCAAGGCCTTGTTGAAGGATTCCGCCATGAGGATGAACAGATAGGGGGAGAGAGGAAATCCCTACCTTAATCCTCGAGAGGATTGAAAGAAGGGGGCTGGTCTGCCATTGATGAGAGGAAATATCCAAGGTCCAGAGATGCAGGAGTTAATTAGAGAAAGAAAATTAGGATCAAACCCCATTTTTTGAAGGAAAACAAGGAGGAAGGAATGTTTGACCCTGTTAAAGGCATTAGCAAGATCCAGCTTTAGAACGAATCCTTTTTCTTTGCGAGAGATGTTGGAATGAATTGCTTCTTGGACAAGGAGAATGGAGTCGGTAATTTTCCTTTGGGATATGAAGCCGCCTTGGTTTTCTGAGATGAGACTACGAAGGTGAGGCTTGAGGCATATGGCAAGAATTTTAGTGATGAGTTTATAAGAGGAGTTGCAAATAGAAATAGGCCTGAATCTAGAGAAGGAGGAAGGCCGATTTTCTTTGGGGATAAGGGCAAGGAATGTAGAGTTGGTGTAACCCCCAATTTTTTTCTTGCGCTATGACCATTGTATCATTTTCACAAGGTCCTTTTTAATTAGATCCCAATAAACTCTGTAAAAGTTGATAGAAAATCCATCTGGCCCCGGAGCTTTGTCTGGATGCAAGGCCCAGACTGCGCTTTTGACCTCTTCTTCTTCAATTTCTCTGTTGAGAGCACTATTTATCTCTTCAGTGATCATGGTAGGAAGGTACTAGAGAAGATCAGAGTAGTCTTCAGGGGCTCTTGTCTCTGTTATAAGATCTTTGAAGTGCGTGGAGGCAACTCTTTTAATTATTTCTTGATCTGCTTGAAGGTGACCACTGCATCAACGATAGAAGCAATGTTGTTTTTTGATTTTCTGACAGTGGCCTGCTTATGAAAAAAAGTAGTATTTTTATCACCTGCATTGAGCCATAAACTTCTTGACTTGATGCAACATCTCTCCTCCTCTTTCCTGTTGGCACGATAGAGCTGCCAATAGAGGTCTTTTCCCTGGGTGAGACACTCTTGGTTGAGGTTGTGGGATTCAATTTTACTGTGGACTTCATCCAGATTGTATTTGATTTCAGTCTTAATTTGATCTGGCTCTTTGTATTGGGTTTTAGCCCACTCCTTCAAGACCATATTTGTTTTTTTTTTTATTTTGGTCTCCCATCTAAAGGATGGAGAGCCTTCTACATGTTGAAGCCAAGTATTGCGAACCATTTGATTTTCTTCTGGAATATAATTCCAGAGCGAACTATATTTGAAGGGGATGGGCCCAAGAGAGCGGTGCTATCCAAAAGTGAGAGTGATGGGATAGTGATCCGAGGCTAGAAAGGGAAGAACACTGGTCATGGCTGTTGAGAAATTTGAAATAAAAGTGACATCCACCAGGATTCTGTCAAGTCTTTCCATGATGTTGCCTCTCCCTATTCTTCTATTGCTGCAAGTGTATCTACGATTCTTTGGTGTTATGTCCACCAGTTCATGGTCCTGAATTATGTCTTCAAGCTGATTTCTAGAAGGGTCTTGGCTGAAGCAGCCTCCTCGCTTCTCATTTGTATGTAGAATTAAGTTGAAGTCCCTTCCTCTTATGATATTGATGCTGTCCCCTTTGTCTATATCTTCTTTGATGGAATTCCAACACTGATATTTGTCTCTATAATGATTTGGCCCATAGACATTGTACAATATGATTTTTTTATGCTCTCTACAATTCTCTAATGTCATTTTGATCCAGTTTTGATTTACTATGGTACCTTTTTGTTCCCAAATTCTGTGGTTCCAGAGGGTGGCTAGTCCACCGGAGGCTCCCCTTGATTCAGAGAGGGTGCCACCATAATGCTTTGTTTTGTTTATTATTTCCTTCATTTCTGTTTCTCCTTGTTTTGTTTCCTGAAGAAGAATGATTTCTGATTTCTCTTGGTTTATTATATCTCTTAGGGCTACTGTTTTGGAGGGGTTCCCTAGACCCCTACTTTTCCATGAGAGAACTTTAATCATTGCAAGAAGGTTGTTCGGAGAGTTGCTTTCCCTCCTTGATCTTTTTGTCCTGTTTCATTTCTGTTCTGTCCCAGTATGTAAGTTTCTATGGGATTTTGAGTACCCAATGCTATATCCTTCTGCGCATTTTCATCACGATGTTTCTTTGTTGATTTCCTTCCGGGACCATGTTTTTTTTTGAGTTTCAAGGGTTGCCCCATGTTCCTTTGTTGATTTTATAGTGATTCAGATAGTAGAGGGGTCTTGTGAGGAGGATGGGGGGTCAGGGAGGGAGGGGGAGATGCGAGGTGAGTTAGGTTGGGAGAGAAGGGTTAGAAGGGGGGGTCCCTCATCAGGAGGGGGGATGGATGAGAATGGGCTGGATGAATCCAGGGTGGATTTTGGGGGGAGGAGTAGAAGCAAAAGGTTGATGGGAAGGATCTAGGATCTTGGGGAGGAGGTGGTCAAAGGATTAGGCTTGGGGTGTGGAGCAGCAGGGGAGGTAATCTTAGGGTTGGAGGCAATTTTCTTTCTTTTAACAGTTTCCCATTGTGGATCAGTTTCTAGGGTTTCAACATCAATCATTTTTTAGCAACGATTAGAAAAGTTACCATACTCGTGACATACCTTGCATTTAAACGGGATCTACTCGTAATTGAGCTACTGAATATGCGTCCATTCATCCACTTTGAGCTTGATGGCCTCGGAGAGACCTTTTCCCAGATCTACCTTGACACAGATCCTGGTGCAAGCTTGCATGTTGTCATTTGGTTCACTTTGATCTATTAATTTTTCAACTGTGTTCCCAATGGCTCTAACTGAATCATCCCCCCATCAATGTAGAGGGAGGTGGGGAAGTCACACCCATATAGGAACAACATTTTGGAAATCCAGCTCTGGATCAAAATCTAGCGTCCATTTGTTGAGATACAAGCCTCTGGTGTCCATGAAATAAGGTTCGTTTTTTAAGATCAAGTCTTTTTCTTCTTTTGTTTCAAAGTGGAAGGTGAAATACCCCTTTCCACATAATCGAATGGAGATTTTGCCATTGATCTCATCAGACCAGCTTCGTTCAACCCATCTTTGTACTGTCTTCGGAGAGGGCCAAAGCCCAATGAAATGACCAATAAGACCCTTTTTCGCAAGAGAGAGAGCAACCATGCGAGGGAGTGAAGGTGGAAGGATAACGTCTTGCAACCCATCAAGATTTTTCATGAATTTGGAGATCGTTGGCCTAGGGCGAGATGGAGGTAAGGAGTTGATAAGAGTGGAAAATGCTAGGGCTTGGATCTTGGAAGCGGCCACCTCTGGGGAGGATTCCGAAGGGGCCATGCCAAGGTTGGTGCATCGATTAGAAGAAGGGCCAAGAGAGAGCGCAACAGCGCAGGCTCAGAGAGCGCAACAACGCGACCTCAGAGAGTGAGCATAAAATAGTTATTCTAGGTTGGAAGATATTAAACACATGTTAAGGCATCATAAATTCCATCTTGAAAATATTGACTCTTGTCTAATTAGGGTTGAAGGTGTTTTGGTCTTAGATTCTCCTGACCCCAGGGATCCACTGGTGGACAACACTTCGGATCTTACAATTATTTCTTCAAACCAAGACTAGAAGCTGGTATAAAAGATTTTGTGCTCTTTTTGCCAAAATCATTTCAAGGATGTTGACAATATTATTCATCTTTAGTGCTGAAACATATGGAATCCTAAGGTGTTTTTTTTGTTATTTCTGAGATATACAAATGATTGGTTGTGAACACAATATTGAATATTTTATACTCACCAACTTTCATGCTCTCAAATTGTGGTTTCCTTTCCTTTTTGTAACCACTCTGTTGCAACCAGGGGTATGCTGTCAATTGTCCATCGATTTTTATGGAAAGGCTTGTTGATTATGCCAGGCATTGGTTGGATAGTTCTTCAAAAAACATCAACATAGGGATTTTTCTGGTTGTTGGTTGTTGGAATTGGATACTGCGAAGCTTGTGGAAGTTGCAATGTTCGACTTTTCCCCTATCTTCTACGTCAACGGTGTCACAAGATTGAATTTGTGAATTCCTTTCACTTTTGACTACAAGGCACTTGGTATAATTGATGTTGTTACTTGAAATTGTGGATGGTCAAGGATTATGAACTCTCATATCTTGTGTTCTGCCTACAAGATGATTGTTATATGGAGATGTTTTTTTGAAGTTTAGTTAGATAGAGCTCTCTGAGCACTGGATAAGATACTGAAGTCAAGTCTTTTCTAGCTTCTATGTTTTTGAGAGGATATCACTATCTTTCTGTTCTTTTGTGCTGCCATGAAAACCAAGGGATATGTATATAATCTAGATGTACCCATTCTTTTTTGATGAAATATAAATTGTGCCAGTTTACTAAAAAAAATACAACTAGGTGGATTAATGTTAAAATGAAAGGAAAAAAGATAGCCTAGCTAGTCGAATCTCAACACCCACTTACCATATAACTTCTTCTTTTTTCCAGTTGGGTGGATCAATGTTAAAATGAAATGAAAAAAGGTAGCCTAGCTAGTCAAATCTCAACACCCACTTCCCACTTACTAGTAATAATTTGATCCTAGGTGGGGAAGATAACAACCATTCCGCCCAACCATTCGAGATAACCCTAATTGACTATATATATATATATATATATATATATATATATATATAGAGAGAGAGAGAGAGAGAGAGAGAGAGAGAGAGAGAGAGCCCTAAATGACTATATATTTATATATATATATATATATATATATATATATATATATATATATATATATATATATATATATATATTCAAAATCAACATAAATACATCTTAATTTTGACTCTATTAAGAGTCAAGAGGAATTAAATATTTTTATGTGCAAACATTTCTTCAAATTTTGCATTAAAAAATTGTTTGTATCTTGAGAAATTTGATTCTTATCAACAAGAATTAAGATCTATACCGATAATAAGAATTTTGATTGTTTTTAATATAGTTTGATTTTAATATAATTTGAAGTTAAATAATTTTATTTGTATTATTTATATTTTAAAAATGTAAAATTTAAATTATATTATTAAATTGTAAATATATCATTTAATTTTAATGAGTAATATTATATTATTAAATAGATAATATTTTAAAATTTATATTGAAAACATTCAAATAAATTATATTAAAATTATATATTTCAAAAGGAAATGGAACTAGATATTTTTATTTATTTAAGTATAATTAAATATTTTAAGTATATAAATTTATTTAATTTAATAATTAATTATGGAAGGGGATTTTATAAATAGCTCATTTTATATTAAACTATGTAGACTTAACTAAGGAGGAAAGAGAGGGAAGGGTCTTTTTTGGCCCTGATGAACAAATGGTATTACAGTATGTGTGGGGGAATATGAGAAAGCCATAAACAATCATACTGAGTTTCTTGCCATTTGGAAAGGATTGGAGCTTGTCTTCAATCATGGAATTAAGAAGCTCTCTGTCTTCTGAGACTTCTTATTAGTCATTTGACAATTTACTAAAAAGAAGAAGCACATTAACTCCCTATCTCCCCCATTGATACATAAGATCCAAACATCATTGAGAAAATTTGACCAAGTAAAATTCTATCACACCTATAGAAGAATTCAAATGTTGATGAATTAACAAAAAGAGGGGCCAATTTGACCCAAGGGATACTAGAAATTAATGGAAAATTATTCCCCTCTATAGTTCCATTAATGAAATTCAGTGATTATATTAAAAGGATCATCCCCCCCGCGATCTATGGTCTCCATTCCCTATTTTTTAAAAATGTTTGGATCAATGGAAAGCTCTCGCCTACATTGTCAAGCCCATCCTTTTAATAAATCTCTCCACAAGTGGCATATTCTAGCGAACAAGTTGCTCATTTTATGGATTTTTCTCACTCTCTACTGTCATTTCGTCTTAACTCTCCCTGGACTTGATTTATTTCTCTCCATCTCAGTTGCAGTGTTTTATTTATTTCATATGAGGGTGACATTCAATTCCTAGGTCTGACATGATTATCAAGCTACTTCGCTTCTGTCATGGGGCAATCTTCACCGCGATGAGAGATATAAGGCCTCAACTTGGCGCATGTTTCAATTTCAAGCTCAATTATCACACGATTTATCAGGTCTTCGCTTTCGGTGTATGGAATTTAAGTTCTTAAAGTAGTGGTGCTTTTGTTTTATTTTGTGTAAATAATTTTTCTGGCTACATTAAATGTAAGATATATTAAGTAAAATATAAACCTTTTACAGATGATTTCTAAAAAAAAGAATAATGTTCATGGACATCAAAGCATAATTACATATCTTTTTAGATCTATAAATATATTTTCAGTAGGTGTTCTCATCATGACTAATTAGGCTTTATTAGTCCTTGCCAATGCAATGCCCTAGCAATTGATTTGCATACTTACCACTATTAGTTTAATATTGACCAATGCAACTTATAATGTTTAACTTTGAAAAATAAATCACCTTAAATTTAATTAAGTTAATATTTAATTAATGACATAAAATATTAAAGTCCATATAATTAAGCAATTGAGTTGCATACTTATCACTATTAGTTTAACATTGGCCAATGCAACTTATAATGTTTAACTTTGAAAAATAAATATTTATGTTTAACTTTGAAAAATAAATCACCTTAAATTTAATTAATTTAATATTTAATTAATGAATTAATATATTAAAGTCCATATAATTAAGCCGTAAGGCGTTCCTCTTTGAAAACAACTCCCCCAAGTGCCATTGTGTCCCATGTCTGAGCCATTAGATCCACAAGTAAATGTTTTTATATATATTTTTTAAAATTTTAGTTTTTTTCTTTTTAACAAGTTATATTGAATTTAGGTTTTGGTGAGACTATGTCAAATTACACAAACATAAAAATAAAAATATTGACATAATGTAATGAACATTTTAACTAGGTCAAAATACAATAAAAAATAAAAATAATAAAATAATAAAAAACTATAAAAACAACCCATGGTATTCATGTTGAATGTAGTTTATTTAAAGGGGAAAATTAAGATGGCCTAGATCAATCTTAACTATGGGTCTACAAAGAGCCAAGAGGGATCAAATGTCTTGATATGCAAACCTCTTTTAGAGTGAAAAGAGAATTGATAATAAAATTATTTTTAATTGTTTATAATCATTATTCTTTTAAAATTTTACTTAATAAAATGTATCTAAATTTTCATACATTCAAATATACATAGTTTTTCTTGCTCTACATTATCTTTGTTACAACTATTTATTATTCAAAAAATACATCTTTTTTTTTGTTATATATTATTTATGTTACAACCCTTTTATTATTCCTGAGTAGTATTTCTTAATATATAAAAAAATAAATTAATAATGAAAATTTTTAAAATATGCGATTTTTTTTAATTTCCAAATTATTTCACAAATTTACCTTTAATTACTTAATTGTAATAGTTTGTAACTACATCACAGCTTGTAACTACATAACCGTTTGTAACTACATACATAATCTTTCGGATTTATTTTTGTTAATAAATATCAAATTACTTTCATTCAAAAAAACTATATACATATTTTTAATTACCTAATTCTAGCTAAAAAAATTTACTTGTTTTTTACAATATAATCATAAACAATTTATATATTATATGATGTCAAACTTACTCAACTTTTTATTCTAAAATTTTAAACAAAGTTTTCACTACATAATTTTAGCTTTTATAATTTTATTTATTTTTCAATTCTAAACAAAACTTACAAAAGAAAAGACCCACTCAATCCTTACTGTAGATTATAGTTTTACAAAATTGAAACTATGTGATTAACAATAGTGTAAGTTGAGACACCCCTAAGGGGTTTTTTCGTAGAAGTTTTATCATAACCTTTCCCTCCATCCAATATATACTATAAAGTCTTCTGAAGAGAGAGTGTATTCTAGTTTATAACGTGATCCACAATCAAAGAAATGGCTAGAGATTTCACAAGTTATTAGTTTGTAACCTAATCCACAATCAAAGAAAATGGTTAGGAATGTCACAAGTTATCATTCACACAATGCTCTATTGACGTTCTTAGTTAAAATGGATCCTATTAGATGCATGGTGGCCTGAGAAACTAAAAAATCAAAATAGATATATGTTATGACATCGAGATTTTCTGCAAACCATCCAAATTTCCCATCTTATACAACAATTTCTAACAATAACTGCTCAATTTACTCTCCAATTTTTTAAACCCCCACCCATGCTAGGGAGATCACAATGTAAAATCAAATGTTCCTGTGATTTTTTTAAAGGGTTGATAAACAAAACAAACAATGAGAAAGTCAATACTGTGGTCTAATAAATCATTTTTGAATCATTGTGACAAAAAAAAAATCACATTAGCTCACAAAATATATCTAATGCTATAATGATCTGAGACGATAACAAAGTTTTGAATCATGATAACTAGGTGACAACCAAAACTAACTTTTAGCCACAAGCAAAAAATCACAACAACTCACAGAATATATCCAAGGTTGCAATGAACCCCATACATTGTGATGGACATCATGGGAATTTTAGTGCACACAAAACACCACCCAAAAAATTATATATTGTTGATCAATGTAGAATAAGCTAAGATGTCTAGATTGGATGCCGAGGTGGGTAGCAGGGTGGTACAATAATTGAGGATGCTTCTTAAAGGGTAAGGGAATTTAGATACTCTATCCTTCCACCAAAGCTATAGAAAGTGAGACTTGTATGTTATGGTTTTACAAAATTGACAATATGTGATTAAGAATAAGTTACAAACATCAAGTATTTAAAGAGTAATAAGAGGAAGGTACATGAGGGTAATGGTAATTATTGTGATTCTTTGTACTATTTTTATTTAAAATAGTAATTTGTATTTGTATTTTTTTAAATGAATATTGTTAAATGCGTTTAGTATTTTTATTTAAAATAGTAATTTATATTTGTATTTTTTTAAATAAATATTGTTGAATGTGTAATTGAGTAAAATGTATTAAATTGATATTCTAATTTTTAAGACAGTTATTTAAAAAAATCAAAGTATGGTGAGTTTTGTTTTATTAAGCTTTACTCTAGATGTGCAGAGAATGAATCTATCTCAAGTCCCAAACAAGAATCTCATGTCCCAAACAAGATTCTTCTTTCTCTTGTTATTCTAGCTTGCACCTTGACACTCCTCTCCTCCTCGCACAAATTTAAACTGTGAGGCACAATGTAGTTTTTGCATATAGGAACATTTAGATATGATAAGAAAAATGTGATACTCTATTGTAATTTTCTCTACAAATGTGATGGCAAGTGTGCCCTAAATGTTGACAATTTCAAGGTTAATGTAGTATAAGCTACATGCAAATTTATAGCCTTGTATACAAGATTAAGAAATCTATGCCTAATATTCAACACCATAGAGCAAGACATGTTCACCAATTCAACAGTTACTTCCAAATCTCTCTCAGTGCTAGAGTTGTTTTCTCAATAAACTTGTTTTTACTATTCTTGAACTAATGAAAGCCATCTTTGTTGCATATAGGAGCATTTAGTTCTGATAAGAAAATTGCAATATTGTGTTATAATTTTCTCTACAAATGTGACCCCTTTGATAAATAATATAGATCTAAACTAATTATTTAATAAATTAATTTTTAATTTTTTATAACTATTATTCTTTTAAAATTTTACTTAATAAAATGTATCTGAATTTCATACATCCAAATATACATAGTTTTTCTTGTTCTATATTATTTTTGTTACAACTATTTTATTATTCCAAAAATACATCGTTTTTTTGTTATATATTATTTATGTTACAACTCTTTTATTATTCATGAGTAGTATTTCTTAATATATAAAAAATTAAATTAATAATGAAATTTTTTAAAATATGTGATTTTTTTTTTTAAATTTCCAAATTATTTCATAGAACATGATCTATCTTGAGCAATAATGATGAATGTTCATAATTCTCATTTCTTAAATAACACTAAATCTACCTTTAATTACTTAATTGTAATAGTTTGTAACTACATAACAATTTGTAACTACATGTGTATACTCTTTCGGATTCTTTTTTGTTAATGAATATCAAATTTCTTCAATTAAAAAAAAAACTATATACATATCTTTAATTACCTAATTTTAGCTAAAAAAATATTACATGTTTTTTACTTTATAATCATAAACAATTTTCATATTATATGATGTCAAACTTACTCAACTTTTTATTCTAAAATTGTAAACAAAGTTTTTCACTACATAATTTTAGCTTTTATAATTTTTTTATTTTTCAATTCCAAACAAAACTTACAAAAGAAAAAACCCACTCAGTCCTTACTGTAGATTATATTTTTACAAAATTGACACTATGCGATTAACAATAGAGTAAGTTGAGACAACCCTAGGGGTTTTTTGTACAAGTGGTACAATAACCTTTCCCTCCATCCAATATATACTGTAGAGTCTTCTAAGAGAGACTGTATTCTAGTTTATAACGTGATCCAAAATCAAGAAAATGGTTAGGGATTTCACAAGTTATTAGTTTGTAACATGATCCACAATCAAAGAAAATGGCTAGGGATGTCACAAGTTATCATTCACACAATGATCTATTGACGTTCACAGTTGAAATGGACCCTATTAGATGCATGGTGGTCGGAGAAAAAACAAAATTCAAAATAGATATATGTTATGACATCCATATTGTCTACAAACCATCCAAATTTCCCATATTATACAACAATTTCTAACAATAACCACTCAATTTACTCTGCAATTTTTGAAACCCCCACCCATGCTCGGGAGATCACAGTGTAAAATCAAATGTTCCTATGGTTTTTTTAAAGGGTTGATAAACAAAACACACAATGATAAAGTCAATATTGTGGTATAATAACTGATTTTTGAATCATTATGATAAACAAAACATCACAATAGCTCACAGAATATATCTAATGCTATAAGGATCTAAGATGATAACAAAGTTTTGAATCATGATAACTAGGTGACAACCAAAACTAAGTTTTGACCATAAGAAAAAAATCACAACAACTCATAGAATATATCCAAGGTTGCAATGAACCCCATACATTGTGATGGACATCATTGGAATTTTAGTGCACATAGAACATCACCCTAAAAATTCTATACTCTTGATCAATTTAGAATAAGCTAAGATGTCTAGATTGGATGTCAAGGTGGGTGGTACAATAATTGAGGATGCTTCTTCAAGGGTAAGGGAATTTAGATACTCTATCCTTCCACAAAAGCTATAAAAAGTGAGACTTGTAGATTATAGTTTGACAAAATTGACACTATGTGATTAACAATAAAAGTAATAAGAGTAAGGTACATTAGGGTCACGGTAATTAGTGTGATTCTTTGTACTATTTTTATTTAAAATAGTAATTTGTATTTTTATTTTTTTAAGTGAATATTGTTAAATGTGTTGTAGTATTTTTATTTAAAATAGTAATTTATATTTGTATTTTTTTAAATGAATGTTGTTAAATGTGTAATTGAGTAAAATGTATTAAATTGATATTCCACTTTTTAAGATATTTATTTAAAAAATTCAAAGTATGGTGATTTTTGTTTTATTAAGCTTTACTCTAGATGTGTAGAGAATGAATTTATTTCAAGTCCCAAACAAGATTCTTCTTTCTCTTATTATTCTAGCTTGCACCTTACACTCCTCCTCTCCTCCTCCTCGCACAAATGTAGACTATGAGGCACAAGGTAGTTGTTGCATATATGAACATTTAGATATGATAAGACAAAGTGATACACTATTGTAATTTTCTCTAAAATGTGATGACAAGTGTACCCTAAATTTTGACAATTTCATGGTTAATGTAGTATAAGCTACATGCAAATTTCCACTCTTGTATACAATATCGAGATAGCTATGCCCAATATCCAACACCATAGAGCAAGAGGTGTTCACCGATTCAACAGTTGCTTCCAAATCTCTCCCAGTGCTAGAGTTGTTTTCTCAATAAACTTGTTTTTTCTACTCTTTAACTGATGAAAGCCATTGTTGTTGCATATAGGATATACTGTGTTATAATTTTCTCTATAAATTTGTTGGAGTTGTTTTCTCAATAAACATGTTTTCACTGCTCTTAAGTGATGAAATCCATCGTTGTTGCATATAGGAGCATTTAGCTCTGATAAGTAAAGTGTGATAGTGTGTTATAATTTTCTCTACAAATGTGTTGGAGTTGTTTTCTCCATAAACTTGTTTTTAATGCTCTTAAGTGGTGAATGCAATTGGCATATGTAGATGAACATGGAGTAAACTCTATTTATGTTAATAAAAATTCTCTTTATTTACATATATGCTAGATAGATTGTACTTGAATGTATTTAAAATATCTTATTTGAGCTACATGCTCATTTCATGCTTGTTTCAGAGGATTATTAATCACCGAAGGATTTTCACCCCCAATTTCCTATTTCAATATCTATCATAGTTTTTTTTTTTTTAATATATGTGAACATATTATGTTGGTTTACATATATGTTTTCATCCCCAATTGCCTATTTCAATATCTAAAACAAAATTTTTTGGTTGATAACTCTTATCATCAATATCTTTGAAACCTCCACGACCTCCTTCCACAGAAGAAAAAATTTCCTTTCATTCCTTCACGATGGCTCCTTCTCTTCAAATATTATTTATTCTAGGCTACTCTTTCCTATGCTATTGCCTTGCGACGTTTCTTTTGCAACATGTGATGCAATTGCTATTATATTGACTAATACAACCATATGAATTAAATGAGTAATAAATAAATAAACATCAACTCATAATAAACACTAATACACATAATACAACTCATAATACCAAACTTATGTTAGCGGAACAAAATTAGAGATGGAACTAAAACTTTAAACATATTAAACTCGTGAATATATACTATCCTTTTCCTAGATCAAAACAATTGAGATATGGTAAGGCTTGTAAATGTGTCTAGCTGATAAAGGGGATAGGAGAGACGAAAAAATAACTTTATTTTAAATTTTTTCACAATTTATCATATTGAAAAGAATTAAATATTTCCACTAAACAGTCAATGCATGACATTGTAAGAAACAATAATAAACTATGAGATAAACACTCCATCCATTCTATTATTGTAACGCAGGAAGGCAACCCCTATCCGCATTATTTAAATAACAAATGACATATATTTTATTTAGGATTTTAGTCAATTTAAACTTTTTGTTTTTTCCCACGTCCCATATCGAGGATATACACCACATACCTTCTTTCGTTTTACTTAATAATTATAAAGTTGTTATGTGTTGTTAGATGATAGCACATCACATCTGAATGGTGTATATACTTAATAATTATAAAGTTGTTATGTTTTGTGAGATGATAGCGCATCACATCTGAATGGTATACACGATATATTTTCTTTCTTTTGTTTTATCTAATCGATTATAAAGTTGTTATGTTTTGTTTGATGATGATATATAAATATAGTTATTGTAAGTGGTCCATTCTCATTAAATATTATAATAATTTAGTGGTTGTAAATGGTCCATTTTCATTTAATCATTTTAATAAAATTTATTTAAATTTTTTAATTTTTATATATTATAATAATTAAAAAAAATATTTTAAATTATATTATTTTTTAAAATAAATAAATTTTAAAAAAGATAATTTAAATTTTAAAAATAAATAATAAAATTATAAAATCATTTTTTATCTGATGTATAAGAAGAAGTTTGACAACATGGAATCAAAATGGCTTTTTAAAATTGCTTCTAACTGTAATCAAAACTCTCACCTTCGCCTCAAGCATGGGTGGCATAAGGATGCCTAGTCCTAGCTCAACCATTGGGGAATTAAAGAGGAGTGTAATATGAGAAGCAAAGATAATATCAAAAGTACTATTACCTCCAAGTTTAAAGACAAGTTGTAGGGGGATCATGAGAAGCTAAGATACCATAAGGAAGTGATCAACCCAACCCTTGATAATCAGACTTATCTCTCTGTGTTGTCTAGCAATAAGAAAAAAAGGAACATCGCTAAGATAAGAACTAATTCCCATGAGCTTTGGAGTGAGATTGGGTGATGGTCTATTCCCAAGACCCTTTGGAATGATAGAATCTGTCAGATTTGCGATTCTAAGTAAGTGGAAGATGAAAAACACTTCCTTTTAGACTGCCCGAATCTTACTCACATTCGCTCTCAATTCCCTACCATCTGTCACACTTCTAATATTCTTGACCTATTAAGCCAACCCACCTATAGCGATCTTGGAGCACTTATTTCCCTTCTCTTTGACCATAGAAACAAGATTTTGAAGATTCAAATTTAGATTATTTCTCCTCTCTTAAGGTTTGATAGACCGCATTGGTCTTAACAGACACTAACCATCATCATCTTCATTATTATATTCAAAATTTCATTTAAAACCTCTTTGATAGAATTCTACATTCATTTCAACCTTATATATTGTAAAATTTAAATTATGTAATACATATTTAAGGTTATATAAACAGTAATTAGGATGATATGATATTATATAATTATAATTAAATTAATATGAGTTTATATTTGCTTATTTGATTATAATGAATAATAATTATAATTTTATTTTATTTTTTTAATATAATCTTTTATTAATTAATATTAAAATTTATAAAAATAATATTTTTTAAATATAAGTTTATGATTCATTATTATATACCAATTTTTTTTTATTTTTTTTATTTTTTATTTTTATTTTTATAATTTTTTTTTATATTTTTTATATATCAAGTTATTTCTAGATAAATCATATAAAAGTTTTAAAATAGATGTTTATTATCTCTGTTTTAATGATGAATCACAGTAAATGATTTCGTTGACCTTAAAACTTTTATGTGATTTATCTAGAAAAAAACTTGGTATAAAAATATTATTATATTTAATATTTTTTTAATAATAAAAAACATATTTTTTATTATTATTTAAATTATTATATAATGATCATTAATATTTATTAAAATTTAATTTAATTACTTAATTTATATAAAATTATATATATATATTTTGTGTAGTTTTGATGAGTTAAAAATATAAGAAAATTGATATTATAATAAATATTTAGAATATTTATAAGATATAGACAAGTTGGTTGAGGGAGGTTTAGAAGGAATCATTATTCTTTTGGTTTGGTTAGACTCCTTATTAGAATTGGTGACCTTACATAATTAGAGTCTTAAAAGTACACCCAATCACCAACTATTCGAAACCTCATGAATAGGTAAGCATGAGAAAGAATGATTGGCATTTTCTCCATCTAAATTCAATTTCTATAACATGTTAAATTCAAATCAAACATATTATTATAATAACTTCAAACTCTATTATTATAACACTTTGAAATATATATGTATATATATATATATATATATATATATATATATAGAGAGAGAGAGAGAGAGAGAGAGAGAGACGTAATCATTACTTAAAAGTATATTTATTCAATCATCATGCTTTTTACTAAAATACTTTTAGATGTTTTATAAATAAATTATTTTTTAATAATATATTTTGAAGTTTTCAGTATCATTATTTGTACATAGTTTTTTAAGTAAATGTATATACAAAATAAATATAATAATTTTTTTTTTTTTAAATTTTAAATATAAAAATATGGTATTTCATATATATATATATATATATCGAGAGAGAACTGATTAATTGTAGTGTAAAATTTTTTAAAAATTTTATATTTTTATTTTTTTTTAAGAAAAAATCGTAATTTTATTAATGAAAAGAAAATTACATGTTGTAGATGCAAAAGCATTCCATAAGCCAGTCAAAGACTCGTGATCATAAATCCAAATACAAACTAGTAAAAGGTGGAAAAGTTATACTTTTCTCCACCTCTTGTTTTCAACTTTCTGCCATTCACCTTATGATGGCATGGAAGATATAATAGCTAGTTGATTGTCTTCTTCCATTCTTGGATTTTCTTTTTCTGAGTCCAATCTTTTTGAAACATGATGACATTTGGTACCCCCCAAATCTATTGTTTCAGGAAACTTATCCAACTGTACTATGGGAATAGGACTGCCTGTGCTAGGATCAGTTGTATCCTCCTTTTATATATTTTCTGGTATACTCTGATTTCCTTCATTTGAAGGGGTTCTATTTCTTCTTTTTCCTCTTCCTCTTCTAGTGGAGGAGATTTCTAACCTTTGGGCTGCTTTCTTGGTTTCTTCTTCCTTTGTCTCTCTCTCTTTGCATCAGGACACATATTTTTTAGGTGTCCTGTTTTTCAACATATTTAGAATCTAAATGTCATGTTTTCAAAATGTAGATATCGTGTCAGCTCTGCTTGTTGTGTGTTAATTGTATGAGATCCAGAAAGCCTTTACTGAGGTCCACCTCCACACATATTCTGACAAAAGTGTAGATTAGTTCTTCCATATTTGCGTATCTGTCTTGATGTATCTCCCTAAGAGATTCCCAATACCTTCTAGGAATTTTTGATGCCATAAGTGAAGGGGAATATTGTGCAACCTAACCCAGACTGACATTCTTGATACTATCATTGTATTTGCATCAAATTCTGGAAACCATGGGGTTACAAAAAATCATGTAGATCCCCAAAACCATGGTCCTTGCTCTAATACATAGTCTCGTATCTCCCATGATGCAAACTTTACTATGAAGAATCCTTTTGAACATAGATGAATCTCACAATTTTAGGGTCCCAAATTGTGAGGATCCAAATGAAATAGATCCACCGGATTTTTGGCAGGAGGTTGTTGAATCTACATATAACTTCTTGGGATTCATAGTCGGAACACATATCTTTTGTTTTTGATAAGTCTATATTCAATTTCCGAACTTGATTCAGCTTGTTCCAGAAATATAGAACCTAGGGATATTATGTGTCCGATTCGGAATAATTGTTGCCACCTATTTTCCTTTAAGGATTTCTTTGAAAGAAAGACCTTCAGTATTATGCACTTGATTTGGTGTTGTAGATTTAGGGAAGACCGGATCTTGTCATTCCCCCCAATGCTTTTTTGTTTTTTCTTGATCTAGCGTATCCACCCCTGATGCTCTCTAGGTTTAGGATGATGGTGTGATGATGGAGAGACATTGTATTCTTGAAGAAATTGTTTGTTCCGCATTGACTCTGCCACGTAGATCAAAATTTCATCGATTTATGGGAATGTCGAGCTTATCCTAGATATTTAGCTTTTGTGGTGGGTCACTTTTTGGTAAGCATGGACCTCCATATCACATGCTTATTTTTCATTTGGAGGCTTGACAAAAAATTTGAATAGGGTTTTTTGGTTCTGAATTTGATGGTTGAAGATCTACAAGTTTTGGATCCGGATCTAGATATGCTTTCTAGTGTGAGAAAGGATTCATCGAGACCCATAAATTCCCAAGAGTCCGTCAAGAAAACTCTCGATTGATTGCGCTATTGCTCATATGTGCAAGGTTGAAGCTTATGTTGTGGACTCGTGATTGTATTGTTGATGCTAGATCCGGCATATGACTCGCCACCCTTGGATCTCGGTGTGCTCTCCATCCTTGGCTCGAGCCATATTCAAAGCAGCATTTTTCCCTCGACTTCCATGAAAATATGCCATCCGATTTGATCGAAGGGAAACCTACCACTACGACGAGCAATGTGAAGAGCACTTCCGGATCCCATCGAAAGAGGAGCCATTCCACCGCTTGGACGGCTCGGAGAGATTCTTGGATCTCGCCATTCTCTCTAATGATCAAACCCACTTCTACGAGTAGTCGATGTGCCCGATCCATGACACAACATCATGCAAATATAATTTTTTTCTATCGACGACTCCGTGTCTAATATCCAAATGCTAGATCTGCCCGTTAAACACTTCATATGTAGATCAAGACTTTGTCTACGAGGGTTTGTAGTGTAGATATTTTGGGTAGCATTGGATGTGCTATAGCTATGAAAATTTCTAGAGGGGCTAGAACACATGATATCTCCAAGACCCGAGAATATTTTTGGAGGAATCCCACCCTGTAAAATTTATTCAAATAATTAAAAAAATTTAATGGGACGCTAAGTATAACTTAGGAAATTGAAAAATTAAAGTGAATTAATTTACACATGTGGTGAGAATGTTCTAAGTGATGTAGATAAATATTTCTCTAATATTAGCTTTCGTTGATTAGTGATTAGATCACAACCCATTTATTTCTTAATGAGAAAAAGTATTAAAGGAAGGCTTGGGGTCGCTTGGAGAACACATACATTGCGATGAGCAGCTCGAGCTAAGTCGAAATTCGGGGGCATGGTTTGCTAAGAATTTTCGAGTGAGCTTGTAGTGTGAGGGGGAAGATCCTGCAAGGACCTTCCCGATCCGAGGCTAAGAATACATAAATCAGAGAGGCAGCATCCATACCGGGCAGCAAGCAGGCTGCAAACAAGAGGGATGAAAAACCCAACTAGATTCGACATGAGGGCAAAGCGGCAGAGGTCGACGCGTAGGCTTTAGAGTGACGCAGGCGCACCTGAGCTCTGAAGGGTGACGTAGGGGAAACATGTGTTGCGCAAAGGCCATGGGCCGGGCAAGAAAAGCTAATGCAAAGGCTCGAGGACAACGCTAGATTCCAAAGTGGAATAGAAAGGGCTCGTATTTAGTAATTCCCGAAGGGTTTGAATCAACGATATTTTTACTCCAAGCGATAGGTACAAATTGTCATGAAATTATCATCGTGAAAACCACTACTAATGCCCTCGATGTATTCGTAATCTACTTAATAATAAAACCCCCAAAAGAGATGTTGCATCGCTTTTCCCCACATTAGGTTTTTTCGTACACATTTGTCCAAAAATCATGTGTGTCCTTTTTCATATGTGCGTTATATTTTAGTAAATGATATGTATATGTGTAGGCTATGCGATTGTCTTTACTTTAATGTTTTTCTCAATATTTCAATTAAATAACTTGTGTATAATAAAACAAGTAGAGAAGTAAATCAATATTCTCGCAAAGAGGGTTTTATGTGTTCGTGAAATTTTCACATGGTATCGAGGGATTGCGCATCAAAGATGAAGCCGATCGCAAGTGGGTCGAAGAATTTTTTGTTGCAGGGTGGGGAAGGCGCTAGAGCCGATAGATCCAGGAAGAGCTCGCAAAGTGCCAGCAGGGACATCGTACACCCAAACCGAATCCAGATGATTACAGAGCTAGACCGCTCACGGAGATGACACAGTTCCCTAGTGGGTGACGCAAAGCCTCGTCGAGCTTACGCGCCAGGGCTGATGCGTGCTACAGAGGGTGACGCGCAACAAGTTGGAGTGATGTTGTTCCGAAATGATCTGGGGTTGGAAGTGCACCGAGTATTCAAAGTTGTTTGGTGGGGCATCTGTCACTGCTCAGTGCGTAACAATGCCTAAAAAAAAGTTAACAAAGTAAGGGGAAAACAATCCCTCAACATACTTTTCCTACACAAATATGAGATTCGATCGTAAGGGTGATCGTAGAGGGCTAATTCAACAAAATTGGTAGAGTATTTTCTGGAGGGCTAAATCATTTTTCAAAGGAGCAGATTCTCTAAAGGGCTTCTATCACCAAGAAACTCAGCATCCAGCCTTTTGTTGAGGGCAATAGCAATAGAGGGAGGAGAGCACTGCTTCGACTGCTTGAGTAGAGATGTGCCACAAACTAAGAGATCGTGATAAGTTAGATGGTGTGTCTCAAATTTTCTATCCGGAAAGCCGAATCCCGATGCCCCCGGAGGAGTATGGTATTAGATACCATGCAAAGAACTTCCTAGCTGCATGCGACCGATGTTGCATGCTCGAATAAGTTCAATGCAAATCAAGTGTGGGGCTAAGCGCTTGGTCATGGATGGAGTGAAAGATCACGTGGTTCCACATATTTCCAAGAAGAAAATGACAAATGAGGTGTGTAAAACACTAACCACATTGTATCAAGGTAGCTCTCGTCCATAGGAAGATTCTTCTAGAGAATCATATGTAGATGTTCCATATGCACAAGGGAGAAGAGATCGATCCCTTCCTCTTCGATACGTACTCATCCGAGATCAGACGACTGCCATGGGGCAACTCTCGGATGATGGACTCATGGTGAGGACCGTCGTGAATGTAATCACCGATGAGTGGGAGACCTTTGTCCAAAGCATATTGGGGCATAGCACAAATCCAAAATTGGGGGGGGGGACATGTGGGCAATCCTTTATCGAGGGAGATCCGAGAGAATAACCAAGAGGGAATTCAACAGAAGAGGGGTCAAAATAAAGAAAGATGAGGAGGAAGATGCGGCCCCTAGCATCTATGATAGCTGAAGAAAGGGTAGAAGAAGAAGGACCTATCAAGTTCGATGCTTCGATGTGGCGAATTTGGATGCTTTGCCAACACTTGTCCCTAAGAGGAAGGACTAGGAAGATTCAAATTCTAAGGCAAGTGGCAGTGAAAGGGGACAATGATCGGCAAAGATGATGTGGCCATGTGCTCATGTACCTCGAGAGAAGAGGTGTGGGGACATAGATTTGTGAGAGTAAGCTACGCATGGTGGATGGTGGGATCCTTGAGGTGCCCAAACTCCTGGATCACATACTAGCCACCCTGAGCCTTAAGACAATAGCAAGATGATCCGAGAGTGTGCAACTAAGATCATGGAGAAGCAGAGACAAAGTGTCTGGGGACGTTGAAGAGTAGAGAGAGGCATAGTGCGATGCAGGTAGCATCATGGTAGCTACGAAAAAGACACAGGCAGATGGGACTTCAACAACAAAAATGGGGGCAGGGCTTCTTACGCTAAAGCAGAAAGCGAAGCAACAATGCAAGAGGTTTCAGAGAGACATCACGAGAGTAGCATTAGAGGGTGCTTCGACTGATGAGATGCATCTAGACCGACTTGTATGTCGGGCCCTGATCGGGTGACTTTCCTTCAATTTCTTACTAAGATCTGAAAAGTTGAAATGCCAACAAAACGAGAGGACACACAAGAAATAAAACCACAAAGAAATGTTTTATTAAAAACAAAGAATAATTGTAAAAGCTACATTGTGGTGGACAATCATTATTTTTACAAAGTGAGGCTAGTTATTTATAGCCTATTTTTTCGAGTTACAATACCATGGGTAGATACCATTGATGGCTACCATGGGTTAATACCATGGGTAGATACCACTTACATTACCATGGGTAAATTCCATATGTGGATGAATACCATGGGTGGATACATACCATGGGTGAATGAATACCATGGATAGATGTCACTTACAATAGCATGGGCAGATAAATACCATGGGTGGATGAATACCATGGGTGTAGGCCACTTTTTATTTGGATCATTCCTCCCTTCTTAAGAAGAAATGGTCCCCATTATGTGAAGTTCCCTCTTGAGAAACCCTTGTTGAATATGAAGATCCACTTAAGAGAAGGGTTTTGTGTGGTTAACCGATAACCGTGATGAACAAAGATCCGAGGATAGAGATACCCCTGTAATTCTTATGACCAACTCGTGATACTAACAATGTGCGCACCTAGCAAATGGGCTTCGATGAAGTGTGGGTTTGTGGATGACCCATAACCATGACAAACAAAGATCCAAGGATAGAGAGATACCATGTAATGCTTGTGACCAACCGAGATGCTAACATTGTGCGGCCTAGAAAATGGACTTCGATGAAGTGTGGGTTTGTGGATGACCCAAAACCATGACAAATGAAGATCCGGGTGATAGAGATACCCCAGTAATGCTTATGACCAACCGTGATACTAACAATGTGCGACCTAGCAAATGGACTTTGATGACAGTGGGATTTTGTGCGGTTGACCTACAATCGTGATGTTGACTATCGATGAAGTAGCAGTTCCTACACAGCCCGGGGTGGGAGGGCACGTCTCCAAAGAACCCAAGCGGAACGCTGCTATGATGAAATTGATGAATGTGAAGTAGGTGCCTACTAAAGCGAGTTGGGAGGGCATGTCTCCAAAGGGAACCCGCTCCGAATGGTTCTCCAGTATTTAAAATGGCATAACTCGATCAATATAACTCAAAATATTTAATATAACTTGTTTTTGGAAATAGAATGGTCATTCTACATCTTCCAATGTGTTTGAAATCACTATCCTGAGACTTTGGAAACTCGGATTCGGGCTGCAATTTTCCCGCCATTACAAAATTTCTGAAAAAAATCGTTGATTTTAAATCGTTGATAACTCCCTCATCCGGACTCGATTCGACCGATTGTTTTTTTTAAATCGGGGTGATTTTTTCGAGAGCTCGGATCTATAACCATTTTTCTCGAAATTACGCATCGAAAACCCGCAAAAAGATAGGAGAGTCATTGTCCATGAATTGTCGTCGAAAAATTTTCTGCAACTTTGTTGATTTTGAATCGTCGTTAACTCCCTCATCCCAGACTCCGATTCGACCGATTTTTGGCTATTTTTTTCTCAAGGAATCTAGATCCACTATTTTTTCTCGAAAATTTTTGCACCAATATGTTCAGATCTTCTGTACAAAGAAGTCGCCCAAAAACTTTTTGCAAAAAAATGAAAAAAACAAAGACAAGAATTTTTCCCACTTTGTCAAAGAAAGTGCTCGTGGGAGGTTGTGAAACTTGGCATGGGAGTTTTCTCAATATGGCTACAAAATGTTGAAACCGAAATATGCTTCAAAACCCTTATTCACATGGATTCGTAGCTTGAATATGATACCATCGATCCGCATCTTGGGGGGAGGACCCCAAGATTCGAAAAATTGAAATGCCAACAAAACGAGAGAACACACATTAAATAAAACCATAAAGAAATGTTTTATTAAAAACAGAGAGTAACTGTAAAAGCTACATTGTGGTGGACAATATGTCATTTTACAAAGTGAGGCTTGATATTTATAGCCTTTTTTTTAGTTACAATACCATGGGTAGATACCACTTACAATACCATTGTTAAATTCCATGTGTGGATGAATACCGTGGGTGGATACATACCATGGGTGAATGAATACCATGGATAGATGTCACTTACAATACCATGGGTGGATAAATATCATGGGTGGATGAATACCATTGGTGTAGACCACTTTTGATTCGGATCATAGTTGCAAGTGCATCAATTAGCAAAGTACGGGATATGTGCGCAAGATGATGTAGCAATTTGAGAGGGAGTCTGCACTACAAATGTGGCAGATGTCATGGTAGTGACATGGGTAGCATGACAGAAAGAAACAACGCGATGGATGGAGGGTAGCAGATAAGCATCAATAGATGCAGTAGACCGATGCCGTAGATCGAGGTAATCTTAAGTGGTGAAGTGTTGCGAGAGCACATTCTTTGCTAAGAGGGAGTGTTGAGATTTTGGGGAGAATTAAATGTGCTCTAGCTCTGAAAATTTGTGGAGAGGGTAGAACGTGTGAGATCTCCAAGACCCAGAAATAATTTGGAGAAATTCCACCCTGTCTAAAAGTTATTCAAATTATTAAATTTTTTAATGGGGACCTTAAGTCTAACTTAGAGAAATTGAAAAATTAAAGTGAATTAATTTACACATGTGGTGAGAATGTTCTAACTGACGTGGATCAAGATTTACCTAGTATTAGTGGTTGAATAGTGATTAGATCATGGCTGTTGATTTCTCAACGAGAAAATTATTAAAGGAAGGCTTGGGGTCAGTTAGAGAACACACACATTGCAGTAGGTATTTGAACTCCCGGGCCGAAATTTCGAGCATGGTTTGTCGAGAATTTTCGAGTGAGCTTGATAGTGCTTTGTAAGGGAAAGATCAGCAAGGGATGTTCTAATCTAAGGCCGAGAATACATAAATCGAGAGACGAGATTCGTACCGTGCAAGCGTAGTACGAGAGGGGACGCAACCCGGCCCAGGTCAAGCAAAAGGCAACACAGTAGAGGTTGACATGTGGGCTTCAAGTGATACAGAGGGTAGCACAAAGCTCACAAGGGGTGAAGCCAGAGCATCCCTATGTTGCGCGAGGTCGCACGCAGCCCACGGCAAGCGTGAAAGGGCCGACGCAAAGGCCGGAGGGAGCAACGCCGGGGTCCTGGGGCTAGAAAGGGCTCGTATTCGTGACTTTTTGAAGGCTGTGAATCAACCATATTTTTTTGTCTCCGAGTGATATGGTACAATCGCAGTGAAATTTTCTGTCGGAAAACCACTATTGGTGCCCTTGATGTATCGTTTAATCCGATTAATAATAAAAACCCTCAAAGGAGTTGTTGCACCTGTTTTCCCGCATTGGGTTTTTCTCGGGGGGACATCACGTCCGAAAAATCATGTGTGTCCTTTTCTTATGTGTGCTATGTTTCAATGAAATGATTTGTATATGTGTAGGCTACGTATCGTGTTTACTTTAATGTTTCTTCGAATATTTCGGCTAAATAACTTGTGTATAATAAAACAAGTAGTAGAAGTAAATCAATATTTTGCGAAGAGGGTTTCTGTGTTCGGGAAATTTTCACATGTAGTAGATCATTAAAGAATACTTCCGAGGTCGATGATCGATGCACTGTAAGTGGAGAGATTCGATCTATTCGGAAAGTGAAAACCCAAGAGCTTTTCGCTAGCCAACTTGACTAGGGTCACTCGCGAGGGTGCCTAGAGAGGCCATGACGAAGTTCGAACCTCTTCACAAACCATTCCCGTTCTCAGTAGCGATCAGCAACCCCTATCTTCGAACGACATCTCCTCTCTTCCTCCTCGTGCTTTTTTTCTCACTTGTTGTGTTAACCGTTTTTTATTTTCGTTAGTCCTCTTATCATTCTTCTTTTTATATCTTTATTATTTGGACATAGTTAATTATTTTCCAAATAATTATATAAGCAAAATGTATGATTGTTTTAATACAACATAGATTCATCTTAACTTGGATCTACCAACATTCTACCAACCTAACATATAGATTTAATCACTTATTGTTTCAGTAAATCCCAAATTAATTAAGATTGATCTAGGTTGATCTTTTCCCCTTTAAATAGACTATATTCCACATAAATTCCATGAGTAAATATTTTATTTTTTTATTTTAATGTATGGATCCAAAAAATTACAACATCTCTTCAAATTTAATATTTCATAATATTTTTTTTATTTAATTTTTTTTCTCCTATTTACAATATATACTTTTTTAATCAAAAACAATTAAAATTATATATAAAAATATCTAGCTCTATTACTAATATAATAATTAATTAATAATTTATAAAATAACTATCCTTATTACTATGTAATAATATATAAATTTCACTTCACATAATCAGTCGAGGATAGGCCTCCTTAGCACAGGCGACCCAAAAGATCAAACCTCAAGACAACCCAAGATCAACCCTCATGAGAAGTGGTTGTGCCCCCTGTACTAAAATCAAACTTCACTAAGGGTAGTCTCGCCCCAAGCTAATAATATAGCTAATAATAGAAGACATACTTAAGGTTTCTCAAGCCAATTTCAATACACCATAATCAACTTTTTCATATAATCTTAATTCTAATCCCATACCTCTATTCATGACCGAACTCCACTCTTTATAAAAAAATGGCATTGTCTATACGACTTTGCAAAAAAGATCGAATCACTAAATTACCTCAAATGATTGAATATATTAGGAAAGGCACCCAAACTACTTATTTGTATAACATAATATAAATATAAACTAAATGTAGTATATACATAATATATTTTGCAACGGAAAATATCTTCCAACATTAATTAAAAAAAATTAAAAAAAAACCTTTAACACTCTAAAAACAATCGTGCAACATATAATTTGGAGGATCAATCTTCCTTATGGACGCAATATTCCCCTAAGTGAATATTTATGGAACTCGATATAAAATTGTAAGCATGTTCACTTTGAGTCTATAAATGTGTAATTTATGATATTAAATGGATTCATACATATACATAAGTCTCCAATCAAAGAGTGCAATCATGGCACAGCAAAGCGTGCCTAGTGCCCACTTCCAATTGATTAATTAAGGAGGAGATGCCCCATAATCTACATCCAACTTATATATATTTTTTTTTCGTAAAGAAAAAACGTCGTATATATTAAAAGAAATATATGACAATACATGATCAACAATACATTCTCAAACTGTTCATTTAAAAAACAGACAGAAAACCCCCATATACCAAATACATCTGCATACACTACCGAATAGAAGTGATTCATGTTCATGGCCAACAATATTACTGCGGTAGTATAGAACATACCCTACGAGATCATCCTTGTATACATTGAAAAGAACATTCAGAGAAAATACAAGAAACATCATATTCATGACAATAAGGAGTAAAAGAAAATCGAAATGAAAGAAGGCAAACAAAAAAGGTAAGTTCCATAGCGTCATCCATGGTTGATAAGAGGCAAGCTCACGCTTGTGCGAAACACCAATCGAGCTCACTTGAAAACTTGAGCGACATCGAAATCCCATTGTAGTGCGCAACCATTGTATAGTAGAACTGCTCGCTTGTAATACATCATGCGCGCATGACATATGGAAATCGGACTCACTTTCGATGAATATGCCGTGTTCACTTGAAATAAGAAAACCAAATTTCCCCAGAGAAAACCAAAAACCCTACAGACCAAAAACGAAAGTTCGCTTGATGAGGGATAATTCATCCCGTGAAAACAAAAATAGCACCCGAACAACAGTGAGATCGATCCCCCAAGATTGGGAGAGATCCTGGCCTCTAACTCGATCCGAGATCCGACACCTTACTTCATCCCACCAAGACCGGCCCGCCCATCGATCCGTGATCGAATGGATAAGAGATGTCCCCGATGAATAATGAGACACGCTAAAGATCCACGTCCCGAGCATATACCCGTTGGCGTACAGAATCGCAAAATTAGATAACTGACATGGCGTCGGGAAAACATCGTGGATACTTGGGAACACTCTGAGAAGGAATAGGTGGCATCAGAGTCGTACAACCAGAGAACAATAATGTAGCAAGCCCGAAGAACAATAAATCACGAGCTCAAAGCTTCAGACAGTAAAATAAACTGAGGAGAAAGACCGAATCCCAAATTCCGAATATGGGAGATCTCCTACATAGGATAAACAATTGAGATGTACCGCAATGACTCATAAAAAAAGGCACCCTAATGAAATCAATTAAGATAACATCCCAGAACATAAACCGGACACAATTGAGTAGGTGAACCGTCACTACTGGGATCATAATGAGAGACAATAAAAATAAGAAGTCAATAAATGAGACAACCGTCCAACATAGGGCCAATAAATCTATATCGCCGCCGATGTCGACGAGATTTAGGGATGGGAATCTGCGATCGCTCAATGCCCTGTAAAAAAATTCAAATTAGCCTGAAAAAACAAAGCGACTAACCGGAAAAACCAGTGAGAGCCCACAAGATCGCGCAAGCTTCCTATCATGGCATCCAGGGGAAAATCCACTATCGCCCGCAAAAGACAGTTCCGAAGGGCGTAATATGCCAAGTACACCACACCCGTAGCTTCCCTACAATCTCGGGCACCGAAAAAACCCCGACTCGTAGAGAAGAAAAAACCCCCAAATCTAAAACCAAAGGGACATAACCTCTCAGAACTTCAATGGATTACGAGCGCCTCAGAGAGACAAGGCAACCATGGGCCAATCTCTCGAAATCCGTAACATGCACAGACGACTAACACAAGGACCCTGTACGCCCGGAACACCGAGCAACCAAGAGCATAGTAGGATCAATATGCAGACAAACAACGACATTCCATCTCGCCCCATTGTCCATCGAATCTCTTGCTTAGCCACTAGCACCTACAACCCCCTTTGACAAGTAAACTAATACCACACCCAATCTATAGCTTATCATCTCTCGCTTCACCAAGCAATCACAAACGCTTCATCACCAATCCTCCCACAACCTACACTCTCAACCAAAAGCATCCACCAAACAAATCCCCACAAGAGAGAGACTTGAGCATTCGACAACATTCAAGATCGCAGCAGAGCATGTGAAGAAGACCGGGAGCACCAATAACCCGAACGTGCACCGAAGCCATCGTTTAGTGCCAACGAAAAACTACCGCCCAGCCAGAAACACAACCGACTTCACTCGGGAGAAACCTGTAGCACCCAAGGTTCAAGAATTGCCACCAATGCAACAAAAAATTTCCCCACGTATGGGTTCCGGCCAAAGAACATCAACAATATGTGCACCAAAACTAACATCAGCTTTGTCGTTGTTCAGCTCTCCTAGAAACATTCAACATAGCCACCAAATGCAAGCAACATATTGTCCAAAATGGGTTCCAAAAAAATACACCAAACCGTGCACTGCGACCATCAAGCACCCCCCACCACGTAAGCTTTGTCAGTGCATTCCACTCCACGGAAGCAATGATCGTCCTTGTATTCATGCGACTCCAAACCAGGCACCCCACCGTAAAACACAACCGCATTTCACTCAGAGAAACCGTGAGCACCCAAGGTTCATGTAATCGCCACCAAAGCAACAACAAATTGCCCATGGAATGGGTTCCAGCCTAAAGAACATCAACAATAGCCACCAAAGCCAACACCGCCTTGTCGTCATTGGGTTCCCACTAGAAACATTCAACATAGCCACCAAATGCAAGAACATATTGTCCTTAATGGGTTCCAAGAAATACACCAAACCAGGATATGCACAGAGAGCGGCGCTCTACCTCACTACCCAAGATCTAGCCCCAACGACCCATTACCTTAACAAGAGACTTCTCGCCCTACTGCATAACTCCTGAACGCAGATCTTTCATTATTCCTCCCTCCTTGAAGCCAACGACCGGCAAGAAAATATGTCCGTGATCATGTTCTCAAAACGTGAGATAGCTACTGAGCTCACATGAACTATACATATGAGAGCACACACATGAGATCCGGAACACCAATATCGTATCGACATAGGTAAAAAGGTCACCGAAGAAGCCAGCCTCTATCTTCCGGGTACATCGGAAATATGGCATGAATCATCGACACCCTACACTCCATAATAATAATTCTTTGAAAAAAAATGTGATTCATAAAATTGGAGACTTTACACCCGAATAGTTGAAGTGCTTGCATACAAGTGATCTTGTTCTTTCTTTTTATTTTCTTGGATATGTCTGATCTTTCTTTCATATGTCTTCTCTTTCCTTGCATAAGAATCCGACTTCCTTAATCTCATCTACTAGTTCGATGCGGGGCCCAAAATCGGTTAAGGTGTAAATATCCTGGCCCACAAAGGCCACCTACTTTCTAGTTAGTTAATGTTGGCCACCGAGGTCTCGTGTCAGAGTGGACCTCACTAACCATATATATATATATATATATATATATATATAGCGTATACAAAGAGACACCATTCTCAGTTCCCCGAATCACCATACTTTTTAAGGTGGGCTCAACTGAAGATGTTTGAATATATACATGTATAACAAGAGAAGTGTATATATTACAAGACAGCAGGAAAGCCAAGTGTACATAGAGGGTGCCCGTACTCGCAGTTCCTATTAGCTCTCCACCGGACTTTATTATAAGGCCGGTTATGTCCTCCCCGATGCGACAACAGATGGACAGTGATCGCTGAGCGAAACCCAAAAGGAGGAGGATCCACCCATGTCGTATTGGCCTGGGGAGGAAGAAGGGGATTATTCATTGCCGGGATGTGCGGTGAGGCTTCGTGTTCGAATCGTGAGTACGCAATTAAGGGGCCAGGGTTTGTTGTTGAAGGGACTCAAGGCTTTCTACCTTAGCCTTTCTATGACATTTGGCGTAGCATGTGCCCCGCGGTGAGATGCTCATGAATTTCGCCTCACATCTGTCCGCATTCTTTCTAACAAAACGTATGCCATATTTTGTTAAGTCGTCAATTGTAGATACATAGAGTCTCTATTTTTCTCGCACATCACATATGGATTTGGATGGTATACACACATATTCTTCTAGTACATTTCATATATAGCAGAAATTGATTGGTTTTGTTTCATGATCATATTATGCACGCTGTAATATGCACGATTAGATTTCAAAATATTTTGCAATTCGATGGACAAGAATGAATACAATTTGTTCAAGTCTATTTAATTGTGAAATATTTCTAAACCTTACAACTAAATTATTAGGTATGCTAAGTTTCATTACTCCTAGAATTTTCACTCTTTGTCCTTTCCGTGCTATGGAACAACTGCTTTTAATGGGCTCTTCTAACATACAGATTATTGATGTACAAAAGACACAATATATAGAGATTTCAGATGGACAAAGTGACATACTTATAAGAGATTTCATGAGACTTCGGACTTCAATGTGTCTTAGTCTCCATAGCTCATGAATGATGTATTAATGGTGTCTGTATTACATTCCAGGGCATTTAACCAGATATTTTATGAGACTTCGACTCCACCGGTCTTTGTCTCAGCTCATGAATGATGTATTAATGGTGTTCCGTATTACATTCGTAGTGCTAAGTTGGTTCGCTGATAATATGAGATCCCGTAATTATTATTATTTGTGAACGAAAAATAATTATTTGTCCCTTGTTCCAACCAAAGGATGGTGGTGGGGATTTTGAATGGTGTTTAACAAGTTAAACCGATATGTTTATAATAATGAAAAATTATTTTGCACAATGCATATCGATAATTTCGAGGTACACACGGGAATTTTTTCAACGCAGGAGAAAGTTCATGATGTCAAGCTGTATAAAGTAAACATTTCTTATTGTTTAAATATTATGGTGTTTTCTCGTTTATTTCTAGAGTGTTCATCAACAGCGAGACAAAAAAAGTTATGTGTTCAATAAAAACAAAGTTATAGTCAAACAATTATAGTATGTAGGCGATTATAAAGAAATGTTAAAAACTATCAACATGAGTGCTTATCACATTGTTATATGCAAGTTGGTGTTCAATAAAAACAAAAATTACAGCCAAACACAATAGATAAAATATTTAGCTAAATAAGTTTACAACGATCAAACCATGTTGAGGCTTTTAATAATGTTGTGAGTTAATTTTCTAGGAGTACCATCACGTTGTTATATGCAATTACATGTTCAATAAAAATAAAAAAATTACAGTCAAACACATTATATATGGTGGTTGATTATAAAAATAAATAAGTTAGAAACTATCCAACCATGTTGAGGTTTTTTAATAATGTTGTGATAAGTTAAAGACTAATCAATTGGGTGGAGACTAATAATTATTTTATTTTGTTGTGGATTTTCCTATTTATCATATCTTTGTTTGATACGTTGGTTATAGTTTAATATTGTAATGGAAATCTTTCATGCTTTAGTGAGATGGTGTTGTTTAACTTACTGTTTGTTTTGTTTTGTTTTCTATGTTAATTGTAGTGTTTATTGAATATTAAAGTTTTGATTTATATTGGTAATAAATATATTATTATAAATTAAAAATATATTTTATAAAATTATTGTTAGATATATTTTATAAATATAAAATAATATATTATATTTATTATATTTAAAAATAATAAAATAATATTTATTATAACTATTTAAAAAAATAGTAATAATAAAAACACTAGTTCATTTTCAATTTCCACTTTAATTTTACATCCATTTTATATAGATAAGGTAATTGAAAATAAAGAAAAAGAAAATTACTTAATATTAAAAAATATGTAATTCTTTCACTAGCCCAATAATATGGAGTCGATAAATGAAATGTAAAAATAATATAATTGATATTATATAAGATTTGTAATTCATTCTATATTAATTTTTAAAAATATACTAATAAAAGAAAAAATATTTTATTGTTAGCTATAAATAAAATATTTTAATCTACATATCAAATAACATATTTTTATATCAATTTTATAAAAAGAAAAACAAAGTAATTTAAATTAAAAAATTTCTTATATTTTCACTTGTTATTGTAGGAATATGTGTAATTTATTTCATTCATAATATGAAATTAATATATAACATTTAAAGTCCACTTATTTTTATAATGTGATTAAAGCTCAAGAAAGACACTTATCAAGGTGAAGTCACCGATTAAGTCACATTCGTTATTATATCACATGATAAAGATGTAGTTCATCAAACTCATTATATATATATATTAATTTTTTTTAATATAATTTATATATAAAGAAAGCATTCTTATTTTATTAATAAATTATTTAGAAAAATTTATACTTCATTATTTTTTAATATAAATTTACATATATCATTTATTTATAACATTATAAAAAATAATTATATATATATAAAGTTTCTTTCCAAATTATGCATTCAAAGCAATCTCAAATAGCAAGAACAATTTTTTTTCTCTTTGGCATGCAGATCTGGATTCGAGCTACCAATGGAGGTCAATATAACTCGGTGGATAAATGTTAAAATAAAAAGAAAAAGATGATTCCGATTCTCGATGCCACCAGGTTGAGGTCATTTGAATATAACTAGGTATAAATGTTAAAATAAAAAGAAAGATAGTTTAATAGTAAAATCTCCACACCCACTTACCATATAATCTTCATTAAAAAGATAAAATTTCATCAATGTTAAAAAAAATGAAAAATATAATACTATTTATAAGGTAAACGATACAATAATGATTTTTGGCCTCAAATATCTTAAGATAACTTAATTATATATATATATATATATATATATATATAACATTTTATTAATTAAAAAAGTTTAATATGGATTATATATAGAGAGTTCTTATGCCTTTCATTTAATTATTATTATCCAATTGTAAGGTCATGGCCAACCCAGACACTAAATTAGTGAATGATTCCAGGTAAACATCCGGGATGGGTGACCTTCTAGAAAACATCGGTTACCCAGTAACTTCTATGATGTGATCGACGCTGACATTATTCATTTACCTAGTTTCAATCCCACTTCTTCACCCCTGAGCACCACCCAGGGTCGAGTGCTATGGAAGATTAAAAAATCAATGAGAAACTTACCGTTATGACTACCTTTCATGGAAATGGTCATAGATGAATGACTTACTTAATGCAGTTGAATCCTAAAAAATGATATATAGTATAATGCATCGTGAAAACCCCTCAATATTTAAATACAAAGTTTGAAGGGAGAGCTCTCTCTACTATCAGACTACATAGACACAATACTTGCTAAGGTGATCCTGATTATGAACACAATGTAATATGAATATAACCATAAATACAAAGATGCAGAGAATAATATTTTATTTCATTAATATCAAATAAATCCAAATATAATTAATAAGTATAATGGAAATGAATTAGCTAGGTTGGTACTTATTCAGAAGAGATGTATGCCATGCCCTCCGACTTGTATTACAATGAGGCTCCTAAGCTATTTTATTATCGAGAAAACAATGAAAAACCAGCAAACATAAAAAACCTAACCCGAGATGAAGGCTAAAACTATGGGCCCTGCTTAGTAAATTGTTACATCAACTTCCTAGACACAAAATTGGCATATGATCTCCGTTTGACGTGTGCACAATACCTCTCGTTAGAAAGATTCATTCAAAGGACTACAACTTTGAGTGAGAAACATTTGTCATAGACCCATGTCACCCCGGGTTTTTCCAAAAATGTTGTCGAGCTCAAAATCTGCCCAAGTTCTGGAGACATGAAAAATTGCTAGAAATTGATACTAATGCTATGTACTAAGGAAATTGAAAACTCGAAAGAACAATGGGGGTCCAAGTGAATAGGTGGGTGGCCATCAACATTCACCCGGATCATTCCTCCCGTTAGAAGAGTTGGTCCCCATTGCATTGAGTTCCTCCATGAAATTCACATCGTCATGCGTGTCTCGTTAATGGTGGAAAGTATGGCCGAAGGTGATCCACATTGATCAGGCTGGAACAACTGGGGTGAATGTAGGAATACCTAGCTCAGCATTGTCCCCTGCCAGATTTGCAGGATGGTGTATGGCCAATATTAGACAGAAGTATGGTGGGGTCCAAGGAGAGCTCCTTCCTCGTGTTGCACCCCCACTTGTCACCCACCGGAAGTTGTGTGCACCTTATGCTGATCATGTCGTTGTTTGTACTGACCCTGGATTTCTTCAAGATGTCTTGGACTTGCTATATGCGTTCAATAACGGGCTTTTATCACCCCTCGCATGGCAAGACATGTGTGGTCGCAGCGAGGTATGGAAACATCATGTATACGCATGGGGTCATATCAATGGAGTGCTTGACTCCGACAATGTCGAGGAACCTTTGTGGGTTAGGAGAAAATTTCTCGGCCCTCCACGTCTTTATCCATTCATCACATCACAAGCAGGGAGCCCCGTTTGAGGTTGCGAAATGACAATATTCTTCTTTCCTGCAAATCATATTGAAAACAAAATTTCAGTTTGGGAATAATCTTACCGTATTGATTTGCGTAGTCAAATAGATGGCAAGAAGGCGATACTCACCTCCGCAAGATCCTATACAACTTATTTCCAAAGTAATAACATAACGAGGCTCAGACTCCTACACAACATGTCGCTTCCACAAGTTTGGTTGACCTAATAATACACCATCATTAAGGGAGCAACATCAACAATACCTCATTCGTGAATGAATTTGTTATCACTAAGTTGGCATGTATGGGCTGCTCCATCGACAATCCTAGAGTAACTATTTCAACCAAATGATCTAAGATTATGCCTCTTCATTCGAGATGGCTCTCTCAAGGTAACTTGTGATTTTTTCAATTGAAACTCTATTATATGGCTAAATTCTTATGGTGACAAGACTGGATTGTAATTAATTGAAAAGTTGAAAATATAGAGGATTTTCTACCATTGGGCTAATGGAGTCAACATCAAGAAACTCAATGAACATAACCCTTCTTGTGGAAGTTTATAAGCAAGTGAACATTTAATGAAAATACAGCATATACATAGAAGAAATAAATAGCTCTAATATCTAAAGGAAGTCGATATTGCTCTTATGAATTCTAGTAATTAAAACATAAACATACCGTAAATAAAAATATGAAATATATAATTACTACGACACTGAAATATCATTCAAATTCTCAGAAGAAAGCTAAACATCCACTATATATTATTGAATATGAAATATATTACAAAAGTAGCAAACTTTTGACACAATATTCTCCAACCCTTTTTCCTTCAAATCCTCGCCACACAAGCTCTCTCACTTTTACATAGGGTCCGCACAATTGGCAAGACAATCGAACCCTTCACTTTGACACATCATCTAACTAAAAACTAAATATCCGGAAACAAAACAGACATTTGCTAAGTTTAGGAGTTAGAAACCTAATAACTCAACTTCCTATTAATTACGCTTCAAATGAAATGAGTGCATGGACGCCATAATCTTATAGCATATGTGCTTATGTGGCAATGACCATGATCAAGACATAAAAACATCCACTAAATTAAGAAACAGATCTTCCTATATTTCAGAGTATTGACAACAATGACCATGAAGCCATGTCTTTAGGTAGAATTGCAGCATGAGGATAAACTTAATATAAGAGAGAAATTGCCTACATGTTCCACTACTATCCTTGTGCTTCCAAAGTGCTTGATTAATCCCCAACTTCCTCTAAATTCAAATTTTTTTCCTAACACTTGTTGTAAAAAGTTCGCAGTGGTGTAGGCACCTGCTAAACAACTTTTTGTAGCGCCTTTGTTTTGAACATTTTTGCCACTCATTAAGTCCTTCCTCAATGTACATGAAATTTTTTAAAAGGTTAGGAGGGCTAATAAATTTTTTTCCCAAATTTTATTTTCAGGTTTAAATTCACCCTTTTAAACAAAAAGACATCTACAATAATTTCGTAGCGCATTTCCATGGTGAATTTGCCCACCAACTTCACTTGTTAGCTCCCTTGTTGACATAGACATGTTTATTGGGTTTAAAGAGCATTCCAGGCCTTGAATTTGACTTTTTCCATGGTTTTGAGAAAACACACTATTAAATAATTTTAAATACATTTTGTTTTTTTAAGTCCGGAAGGCACTACAAAAAATGCTCAGTTCGACAAAAAATTTCAATTTTTTCTTCATGTTCAAAAAACACCATTTTATACCTATACTTTACATGTATTCCCGAGGTGTCTTAAATTCAAATCTTAATAAAAATGTGATTTAATCTTTCTTCATGGGGTAGCAAGTAGCTCATCCTCCATTAAAATGACCTCCCGAAAAATAAGGCCTAGAATTTATTCTCATCTCCATAATTTATAGTTGTTGCAAAAATGGAGGTGGTTTTTGTAAATAATAATGTTTAGAAGAAAAACCCTCTTGGTTTTTTGACAACCTACTCAGCTGTCCGTAACTGCATTATAAAATCATGAAATGTGAAAATTTGGAATCTAAAAATAGGTCCCAAAATATTACTTTCGAATCTCCAACTTGAGACTCGGGAGAAAGAAAGAGTGTTATTGTTCTGTTTCTGTGCTTATAAAAAACTCATTCATATTTTTTAAAAATAATCTTCATTTTCCCGGAAATTTCTCTTGAAAACCAACAAATTTCAAATACCAAGAAACACAACAAATCCCCCTTGTAGCTCCTACCGTAAATGCAAAATTTGTCCTGATGAAAACTCAGGTAAAGTCGAGGTCCTCCATGATAATTTTAAGCTCTCAGGTTCCAGCATAACCATAGAGCCACTCTCATTTATTTTTTTTCCTACTTAATCATCTCCCCTTTATACATTGCCATCATGAACTCCGTGACACCTACAAGTAGAAGAATAGACAATGAGCTGCTTGGGTCAGAGATGAACCGGCTGGTGATGAGGTACATAAAAGGCAAGATTTAAAACTAGTTCGACGTGTAGGTGGATATGAATAGATTATGACAAGGTAGAATGAGTGGAGATTTATTTAAATTAGGGTTAATCGGAAAAAAGAAAAATAATGAAGTGGAAAGCAAAGAATAAGAGCCCAACAATCATGATTTTAAATATAATAACCGCCATAATTTGACAAATAACCCCACTCAATTCCAAAAAATGAGGAGAAATGCTATGTCATTCCAAAATGCTGTTAAAAACTCGTTTTTACAATCTATTTACCAGAATTCACAATATCACATTAAAATTTTAGGTAAGCCCTTATAGCAATATGACATTGTGAATAAGGCACTACGAAAACCAAGAAAATGGGTGTTAAGGGCATTAAGTGAGAAGGTGAATTTATGATGATATTAAATTCCAACCAATCGATAAGACATAGTTCATGATGATTTAAGCCTTAGGATAGACATGATTTTTTACCTCTTCATCAATTTCATGATCTAATTTGACATAACATAAAAACTACGATGACCCTATCAACACAATTTTTTTGCAAATTTTTGAGTGTATAACAGACTTGATGTTGCATGTGAAGGCATCGCCTAGAATCGTGAAGATTTGGTTCCTCGGGTGAAGCCACCCAATGGTGCACATGATCACAGTGCTGGCTTGGGAGGTTCAAGTCAATGCACGCAACTTTGTTGAAATGAGGTTCTCTTTGACGATTATCGACAAGGAACGTTTTCGGGGAGGACCCCACTCAAATTTGGGAACGGAAGAGGCGCTCCTCCCGTGGATCCTCGAGCTCCTTCCTCTGGAGCTATGGTGGCAACGGCGGGCACCTAGGTTCCGCATCAATGGTTTGCTTCCTTGGTCATTTCTGTCCATTTTTGACTAAGATCGAATACGCAACCGATTCGCGTATGCCCCCGCCCTACGACCACATCGTTTGGCCCGACACCACGGTAGGCGAGGGTTGTTATGAAATTCACACCACTTCCCCCGTGTCCCTTGGCTTCTGTGTTGTTTGTTGCCCTACTTTATTTCGGCTCTTGTTCTCGTACTCCGTGGACGCCTTTCCCCGGCTTCGTATTTGTGGATCCAAACTCTCACTTCTTCATTAAATTTTCTCACCTTGGCGACATATCGATATGTCGTCAAGCAAGTTAATTTTGAGGAACTCCATATCCTTCTAAATGTATCTCTGCAAACATCCGTGGTACTTGATTACCAAATGTTTCTCTAATATTTAATACCCAAATTTGTGTTTAGCATGGAAAAAATTCGTCAGCTCGTGCACATCTTGATCCCTTTGTTGTCGCATCATGGTCCAGCTGGGTGTGTTTCACCTCATGCCTCCCCACAAGGCATTACTGCTCTCGATGCCATCTCGCACGAATTCCAAGTGGGTGTGCCCAGAACAGAGAGGTTCCCCTCTTCGTCCTTTGCTCACACTAGGTTTCCCTCTCAGGGGCGTTTTAAGGAGGAAAAAGCACCTTTCTCGTTCCTGAGAAATCATGGACTAAGAAATACCCTTCCTGCAAAATCGAAGCATATATCTACTAAATGCTCCTGATCTATCTTTCCTTCAATACAGAATGTCGAATAACTTGTACTTTGAAAGGAGTGTCTTCTAGAGTGGTTGTTGGATGTAGATGCTGCTGGTGGGTAGCCATTGAAGGATCCTGGGGCAAAGTTATCCATCACTATGCTCTTTTGCTTCTCGAGGCATCTCCCTGAGCAATATTTTGATAGATCTCCGTTTCCTCTCATATTTCTTTTCCCTTCCACCATGGGAGGTCTTCGTAGGTTTGCGAGTGTCTATCTTACAAGGGGTCAACTAGATCGAGCCCTAAATTCTTATACCTTGAATACGTTGGGGACACATGCAAAAAAATGCAGAAAGAGCGGGCATCGGCTTAATACCACTGATTCGGATTTATGCAAGAACGCAACAAAATATGAATATAACCATAAATACAAATATGCAACGGAAATAACACTTCATTTCATTAATATCAAATAATTAAAATATGATTACATACATAATGGAAATAAACTAAATACTATGGCCGGTAGCTTATCTTCCGAGAAGAGATGTGGCGCCTAAATTGTGTTACAATGAGGCTCGATGGCCTATTTATTATTGAGAAATAATGGAAAACCCTAAACATCCACAAATCAATCAGAGATGAAGCACCAAAATTATGGGCTCCATTTGGGTAAATTGGTACATCAATCTCCCTAGTAATCTCTTTACATACACCGTTTGATGCACACAACAATTGCTAGAAATATTTATCCCAGGATCATAAAATTTTGGAGGAGAAATGAGCAAGGACCCATGTTTTCCATATTTCCCCAAAAGAACGTCAAAGTAGGGTTTCGGGAAATGTACTTCCGTGTTCGTGACCAAAAAATAGATAAAAATAGTAAATTAAAGGCAATTACACACTAACAACCGAAAGAAAAATGGTGGGGCCTATGGAATATGTGGGTGGCCACCAATATCCCTCGATCAGGCATAAAATGGGTAGCAAGCCATGGGCTTTGGACTTGGCAACCTTACAGTTAAGTGTGCTTTGAGCTGTGAGGCGATCTAGGATGGCTAACCTCCCGTGAAGTCCCGGTTAATGCCTATGTCAGAAGAGATTAAAAACCATGTGATTCATTTCACTAGTTTCAATCCAATTTTAACACTATGTGGTTCATTTCACTAATTTCCCACCGCCACCACTTCGTGAGCATCACCCGATGCAATGAGCGCTAAGTGGACTATTCAAAAATAATAAGAAATTAGTCACACAACTCGCTTTCTCATGAAATGGCTGTGATGAATGACTTACTTAATGCAGTTGAATCCTAAAAAATTATATCTAATATGAAAATTCCCTTGCTCAGGGACAAGGGACCCAAGAATATATACCTCTACCCATATTTACCCTCTGTTTTCAACTCCGTGACTTAGAGGAAACACATGTTTGACCATTAGGCCTAATTTTTGTTGTATTAATTAATTATATATAACATTTTATTAATTAAAAAAGTTTAATATGTGGATTATATATAAAGATTTCTTATTCTTTAATAATACATTTTTTTAAATAAATTTGTAATTCATTTATTTTTTATTGTGAACTTGACATGTAATTTTAAATGTTAGTAACAAAAATAATATATGTGTGCACTAATTTAAAATATTTATAATATAAACAATTATATATAGAGAGAGAGTTTTATGGATATATGTTTGTACTTCCAAATATGATTGGAGGCATGTATAACATTTTAATGTATAATGTAAATCATAACAAATATTCAATGTCAAAACTAACATTTTATTAGCTAATTTTTTATTATTATTATGTACTTATATATAAAGGATAATTTTATTCCATTACTTGTTCTCTTTCAAAGAAAGCTTTGTAATTAATTATTTTTTACATATTTAGATATAAAATTTTAAATATTAATAAGAAAATGTATATATTTATAAAGGATTTAATTAATAAAAATAATTTTATACAGATGCAAATTATTTTATGGAAATATGTTTTCTATTTCCAAAATATTACTGGCACATATATTAATATTTTTTTAATATTTATAATGTGTAGAAATTATACAAATGTATACGTATATCTTGATTCACCGATCTAACAATGTAATAAAGGAATATTGAATCACTTTCTACAACATTTTGCGTAATTAAAAACACAATCGCTAATGACATGAACATGAAGAAAGATCAATCACACAACACAAATAATTTCTAAAACTTATGTTTCAAAAACCCCACTACCTTCTATTGTATATTAAGCATGGATCATGAAATAATACAGTTCCTTTCCTCATAAGAGTCTCTCGCATACTTCCAATTCAATTGTCTCACACTCGTCATATGCAAAATCGACCAACACATAGCTACTCCCTTCGCCCTCTGCATACCAAGCCAGGCAATCTCGATGGTAAAGATCCCTAAAGATAGAATTTTGCTCGCCTTGACTCATGATTGTAAATTCACGGTGTTGGCTCTAACAATGTGCAAGTAGATAATCCCACAACCGATAGTCAACTCCTTTCACCAGAACTCGAATCGGGTCGTCATCGGATCCGACATGCATGTACGCAATAATATAAATCCTTAGTTGCATGTGAGATCACTAATTGAGAATTAATTAATGTTTAATTAGATATCCATTTGGTGCACTGTTCTCACACTCTGTACTATCTATTTTAACTTGGTCAATCAGTTGAACCCAAGTTGTGATATCACACTAACCTCATGCACCATCACCCCTCGAACTTGCTACAACTAGAATTACTTCCGCATGTCCCACCAACCAACCTCTAACTCAAAAACTCACTAATAATCTAATTATCACTTTCATAACTTAACCAAGTCCACATTAGAATAGATTACCGCTTAATGTCCAGTCTGGAATTAAGGGATAATAAAAATAGACATGCACCCAAAAATACCACCTGGCCTCACCCTAGTTCCAGGCTAAATGCACTAGGCATGGGTGCCTAATCTTCTAGTTGAACTTGCTAGAATAATTTAGACCGTGTGTGTGTGTGTGTGTTTTGATCAACTCATGTATCCATCTTAACTTTGAATCACTAAAAGCTAAGAGAATTAAATATTTATATGTGCAAACATTTCCTTACATTTCATTAAAAAAATGTTTTTCATATTGAGAAATTTGATTCCTAATTACCTCGATAGACATAAAATGAACTTCATGCTGATGATAATAATTCGATTGTTTTTAATATAATTTTATTTTAATTAGGTTTAGTTAAATAATTTTATTAGTGTTATTATATTTTAAAAAATGTAAATTTTTAATTATTAATTTTAAAAAACATATCAAAAAATGAAGTGAATAATTCTCATTAATGTGTTGGAAATGGGCGAGGTCCCTTACCTGGCCATGGAGAGTTTAGTGTAAGGTCATATTTGTGTATATATAAACAAAGAGACCCTATTACTACCTATCTTATTCATATATGTACTCTTTGTCACTTTTCAAACAATATATTTTCCACAAAAATCCACATTACACTACCATCCGACAAAACATAAAATTATGATATTAAAAACATAGCCACCCCAAAGTTCCAAGCCCAAGTTCTTCTCAGAGCCCTTAGAATGTATACCTGGGCTTCCTTGCTCCCAAGAGACCAGGATCCGCACTGGCCCGTACATCAAAGTTTCTCCGCTAAAGGAGAAGATCCTTCACAACCCAAGGCCTCCTAGAATGCTCAACAATGACCATTCCACCGTAATTTTATATTCTTCATTGAGCATTTTAGGTTCATAACACCGAGTATCTGGCTTGTTCCATTGATTTTTGGATCACCTCCATGTCCTCTTGAGGCAAGTTAACCGAGGGAAACAAAACAACCATATTTTCATCGATCTTCCTTGACATAACCACTTATAAGAGTTGTCTACAATTTCCACTAGACTCATAGCCCTTGACTCCCAACATCATTTCCACTCCATTACCTCAGGATAGGACATTTTTTTCGGGTTATTCTCCCTGGCATTCTAGAAAACAATCCGATGATTGATCTCGTCTAACCAACAACTATAAATAAGTACCTACTACTTCAACATTCTTCCTGATTCTACTAAACATAAATGTATTTCTGCTGTAATACAGCGTGCTTCACCTTCCTCCTCTTCATTATTGCCAATTCCTCTCGACTCCTCGAACCGCAATGAGTCTTAAACATACAATCGCCTAAGCTCTTATTGGTTGTCTTACATGAGCGCCACTTATCCAACTACACACCTTTCTCGCATGTCCACATGTGTGTTTTAATGGGTCTGTTCGAACATTTCCCTTTCCTGAGACTCTATCGTATCCTCGGGAAATGCCATCACACTTAATTACCTACATTTTCTTTTTAATTCCTTGGGTGTTCAAAGTGGCATTTAAAGGATTATGTTTGATGACCATTTAAGGGACATACATAGATAATACCATGATACTATACAAGAATCCTTGCTCTAATTATGCTCCAATATTATTTAAGCATCCGCCAATCGATTATTAGCTCTTTAACATGGAATATTTTGAATTATTCTATTTTTCAGATACACTATCTCAAGGTATAATGGAGATACTTGCATCATAATGTCTTCATTTGCATTGCCTACACATTTTTGGATAACCACCATTGAATCACCAACAATGATCAATTTCCAGATGTTTTTAGAGATGTTGATTCTGCTTCGCCACAAGAGAGCACTTTGGCTTGATTGTTTTTAGCTTTCCAGACCTTGCCACCTTGATTAAACACTTCCTGAAGTGAAAGCACCCTCTGCACTAAAATTTCTCCCCCGATTAATTTTAAAATATATGATTACCCCAACATATAATTTAATTTAATTTAATATTATACATGTTTACGTAATATTTTAAAAAATATATTGAAAAAATCGTATAAATTATATTAAAACGAGATATTTCAAATGAAATTGAATTAGATTTTTTATTTATTTTAGTATAATAATTAAATATTTTAAATATATAAATTATTTAATTTTAATAATTTATTCGTAAGTGATTTAGAAATACATGTAGCTCATTTTAAATTAATTATGAATTTAACACATCATCTATCAATATGTTAAGTTTTAAACAGAATAGAAACCATGATTAATTAAGTAATGTTTAATAGTGTGTCAGATAAATTTAAAGGTTGAAAAAAATATATTTTATCAAGTTTCAATGATTCTATTGAGATTTACTATGAGTTTAGGAGACGAGAGAGATTGTAGGAGCATTAGATCCCAACTATTTTTTCTTAGATGGGCTACATTAAATGTAAGATATGAATCGGCCTAGATCCATCTTAATCGATCTACTAAACGTCTAGATCAAATATTTTTTTCTGAAACCAGTAAACATATAGTTTGGATCTCAAGAGATTTGACCTCCTTAGTGCCCAGGCCTTCCGGAGTTGGTTGTTTTATTCAGCTAGTTTAATTTTCCTTTGTATGAAGCTGTATTCACATACCATGAGTCAATAGTATGTATGTTTTTATTTTTGCTATTATTTTATTTTTTATTTTTATTTAGAATTTAACCTAAAAATTTTACATTGCAATGGCATTATAACACATTCGTATTTAACTATATTAATTTAATTTAATTTGTATTTTTATGTACTTTGACTTAGTCAAAATGTTAAACATTACATTACAACATTTCCATCATTTTGGGTTGAAGAGCGACTCTTGGCCCAATAAGTAAAAGATAAGCCTTGTGTTGGTTATTTCTTAAAAGGGAATGATGTCTACAGAATCTTCAGATGATCAAAGCATCATTACATATCCTTCTCTATACCTATAAATATAAGCTCAATGGGTGGTCTCATCATTAATGAGTACTAATTAGGTCTTGTCTTTGCATAGTATATCTCCTCACATGTGGTTCCACTATTTATGAGTACTAATTGGGTCATGTTGACCACTATTTTTTAACATTGACCAATGCAACTTATAATGTTTATCTTTGAAAAATAATATTTATTTTTCAATATATTAAAAAAAAATTCAAACATTTGATTGGACCATAACTTGAAGGTCTGGAAAATTACCCGAGGCTTATACAATTTCTGACCCAATTGTCGATGTAATGCCAATTATTCCAAGATTGAAATATGTATGAAGAGCCAAGGTCCTGAAAGAATCACTAGAGAAAAACCTCATTTAGATGATTTTGAGTCTCGCGTGTCTACCATTTCACCATCAAGAAATCCCAAAAGTGAATTCTATTCCATGCTGAATTTGCTATGAATCTCAATGATCAGAAATTGAAATGAACTCTTAGTTTATACCAACCAATGAGGGAGGACCACTAGAATGGTTAAATTTGAACTGTTTATTCCCCTATAGCTTCTACTATTTTGTATTGAACAAGAACTTGATTAGTTTTTATATTTCCATCATTTTCTTGATCTTATACTCATATTTCGAGTAGGATTCAACGTAATTCCATGTGAATACTACCAGCGTATAAGGTCAAGGTCGAATTAAGTGCTTATGATTGCAAGATTTTCACAAGCTAATGCCATGTGGATAAATGCCTCACATATTTTGTGTCATAATTTATGGATATGGTTGCAATATTCATGCACTATTTTTAGATATTTGTGTAGTGATTTTTTATTGTGAAGATTTGAAGGAAATAAATAAGATATTTACCATCAGTTACTTCCCACCATAATTTAAGTAGTTATTTGCATAAAAAAATGATAGGAATAAGATGTAAATAAATATATCTACCATGATTTACTTCTCACCATTATTTATGTTTTCCTCAACACTTATGTAGGAGTAGAACTCCAAATGTCTAGACTTTTTTTTTTGTAATCAGTGAGATTTCTATTCAACTTTTAAAGAAAAATTACATAGGTTGCTAGTTGATATGCCAGACTGGAAACTAGACCAGCTGCAATATAGCCATGTTTTGATCAGACCTTTGTTCATTACATTACTAGCATTATTTTTTTTAAACCAAAATTTACAAAAATGCATGTGAAATCGGTCCTCCTTATAACTTCTACAAGCCCTGAACAGAGGAGGCATAAGCATGCTTGCAAGGTAGGCCCTAATAGTATTGATTCTACAAATAGTGATAAATATAAAAAAAATTACATAACAACAATAGAGTAAAATCCAAAAATAACATAGAAGTAACATTCAGACACCAAGCTAGGGTTACAGATCTTTGCTAGAAGGAGTTCCCGCTAGTTAATCTTTATTTAGGTCGCTTTCCTGGAGAGATGCCTTCTCTTTAGTGCTTTGGATGCAAACTCACCGCACTTGCGTAAGCTGGTCCTCCCCATTTCCCAGGATTATTTCCAGGTGGTGGACATAATGCAGAAAAATATCATTTTTTTTTTTGCCAAAGTGCTAATTTGGTCCTTCTGGAGACGTTTAATGTTCACCAACGTTCACAGATGGGTTTCCAGATGCTCCATCCTCTTTTGGAGAATTTCGTGTTGTTTCTCCTGGGATCCTTGAGCGCTTATGCTTGTGTCTGTCTCCACAATAACCTTCCCCATGAGCATATTTATGTGCCATGTTTTCTCCACTACCTTAAGGAAGAGGGTTTCATGGTTCCTAGTGACCCTTTTATAAATTACCCAGTTCAGTACCTCTTCAACCACCTGACCCTATGATTTTTTATCTCTTTAATCTCTGACATCCTGCTCCAGCACTTCTAGAATGGTATTTCCTTCCACAACCACTAAACCACCATAATATTGCACAGATTCCTGAGCTGTAGCCTCCGTCCTCTTTCTATTACAAGGGGTTTCCTTTTGTGGGCCTCCTCGAGGCTTGTCCTGATTGTAAGCTTGCCTTTTGTGATCCATACTACCGTAACCGAAAAGCCAACAGAGCAACAAATGAATTATCCAAACTCTTGGTGACCACTTTTCACATTAGAGAACCTTGGAGTGGAATGGGAAATAAATAGTTGTTTTTTTCCCAGGCCCAAAAGTTTCCATCACTATGCAAACTTCTTAATTTGACCATTATTTCCCATTCAGGGTGTGATAGATCCCACAAATCCATCCATGTGAAGTGCCCACTTGATTCGTTTTCTTCTAGTATATCTTCATCATTTCCAAATTTTACATAACCATTAACTGCAACCGTCGATAATTCAAATGGTATGTAGTAGTTCTTTTGGCCCAGCCCACGGGGGAAGGAGGGATCGTAGTCAGGTTTGTGCCTCCCCCTGCCACCACCTTTCCTACTATGACTCATCCACATACTCTTCACGTGGAGAATTCTGGCGCCACCCAACTCCATAAAACTTCTATCACATTGGTTGCATGTTGGGCAGGGTTCTCGATTGTCATTGATCATTTATCACATCTTGGGATTTGTCCCTCTCTAGGGCTTATCACCTTTGTTTTATACTCAGCCCAATGCTGACTACTCTCACGTCCAACTCTACTAGGCGAACACATTCATCTTTTAATTTTCCTTCTTGGACCTTTTCCCAGTCACCTTCGCCCATCTCTGAAGTCCCATTGGCACCCCCTTTAGCCAACCTGTCTGCCACCTTGTTCATTGATTGACATACTAGTTTGAAATCGACAGTCCGCATGACTTCCAAGTGTCCCTGAATTCGTTGAATGATCTTTTATAGACACCAGTGTGTCGTGACCTTCCCCATGTTGGTGCCATAGTAAATTCATTTTGTGACCTTGATCACCAGGGGTGAGTCTCCTTCAATGGTGATGTTGTGGATGTTGGCCCAGACTAGTAATTCCAACCCTTGTTCCAAAGAATGAAATTCCATGAAATGTTTTGTGGTGGTTCCCATATGGTTAAAGTAAAAGTGAATAATCCTTCCTACACTATCTCTTATTACCCCACCCGCTCCAACTTGACTAGGGTTTCCTTTAGAGGCTTCGTCAAAATTCAATTTCAGAAATCTTTGAGCTGGAGGCAGCCATGTTGTTGCGACTCCATGGTTTTTGGGTTCATTCCTTCTATTATGGTAATCTTGGGCACCTTTTAATCCTAAAATTTCTAGGATTCTATTCTCTTGGTTCGTAGGGTTGTCTTCCCCTTTTTTGAGAGAGCCACTAAGGATTGTTTCTTGTAATTTTTGCAAGATTGTGCTATTAGGGCCGAAGCCGAGAAGGATTTACCTTGAAATATCCATCGATTTATTTCCTTCTAGTCTTCCCATATCTCAAGGATCATAATCAAACACCAGGCAAGGTTCACTAACTCACTTTTCATGATTTCTCCTCGCCATTTGCTTAATGTTTCTTCAATTTTGTCTCGTTATTTATCTGATTGACGAAACACCTGAGAGATCCAATCCCATAAGGTATTTGTGTACTCACATCTATTAATAAGGTGGTTGATGGATTCCTCTTGCTTGTCACAAATCCTGCATCATGAAGGTCGAATGAAGCCTCTGCAGAATAGGTTTTCCCAAGTTAAAATATTTTTGTGCATGACCAACCAAATGAATAGTTTAATTTTCGACCATTTTGGGATAGAACAAAGTTTGTTCCACATTGGATCTGTTAATTCCTATTAGTTCTCTGTTAAGTATAGATAAGCCTCCTTTAGTGTAAATTTTCCTCCATCCTATCTCCCCAATCTTAGTTGTTTATTTTCCTTTGAGCATAGAATATTTCTTCCCTGAAGCTCATTGTCTAGGTCTTGGGAAATTTGGGCCAACGGGTTCTGCTTGTGGCAACTTAGAGATGACCATTTTCACCATTTCTAGTGATCCCCTCTTGGGTCCCAATACTATTGGAATTCCCCTTTTCCATTTCTTTGCAGTTCCTAGTGTAGGGATATTCTCATTTATGAAGCTAATATAGGTTCTTTTTGCCATGCATCCTCCCAAAATAAGGTTGTTCTACCATTTCTGATTTCCCAAAAACAATGTTCTTGAATTATTCCTCCAAGCTAGATTCTAGGTGGCTGATCCCACCATCTGGTCATTAAAACTGATTATAGTTTGGGGGTTCTAGTGTGATGCCTATTTTTCTTTCCAGAAGGCATCCCAAGGGAGCATAACATATTTGATCCATCTCCACCATAGTTTTTATCCACATGTTGCATTCATTGTCTCATGATCCTCGAGGCCTATCCCTCCTCTGGATTTTGGTTTACAAATATCATCCCATTCTATCGAAGCCCTTTTTTTTTCCTCAACGCCCCATTAGAGGAAATTTTGTTGGGTTTCTCTTATTTTGTTGAGGATCCCTTTGGGGGCTGGTGACGAGCCCCAATATTGCAACAAGACTGTTGCAAATCCTGAGGCTATCAACTTAAATTATAACTGAGGGGTTCGTAAAAACTTAAGAGGTGTTGACACTATATGTGCAGCATGAAATGTGTCCTTTCATTGATCTAATGCAATAAAATGAATGTCACGAAAGCCAAGACTAAACTAATTGCAGAAATGGAAATGATACTCTATTTGCAGAAAGGAAACATAATTACTTTTGCACATATGAAATCCTAGTTACTTTTGCAGAAAGGAAAGGCCATTCTACTTTTCATGATTGTAAATTATAATCCTACTTGCAGAAATGTAAACATTAACCTATTTGCAAAGTGTGAATGGTACATCAAAAGGAAGCCTTATCTATGCAATAAAAAAATAAATGTTGGAAATGGAAACCATAGCTTAAGGTGTATGAAATAAAATGAAATCATTCTTTAGTCAGTGTATTCAAGGGAGATTTTTTCAACAAATTTCATAAGGTACTTCATAAATTAATCATCATTATGCTCTTCAAGTCATGAATATGTCCACTAACCATAACTGTAGAGTTGAATTGTAATGGAGAAGAGGCAAGGATTAAGAGGTTTTTGGTCTTACTCAATCATGGTTTCAGAGCATATGGGTCGTTATTCAAGCCTAAGAATAAAAAACCAAGCTTTTGGAGAAGATATGGTTAAGTTTACACATGTTATAGAAGGTGCTACAGGATGCCCTGTTGGAGCGAGATAACTTGCCAAATGGCCAAGTAAATCAAATGAAAATGAGGTGGGATTTTTTTATTTTATCAATTAGGATGTCATAGGACTCCATTCCAAGTGGAATTACTTGAAAATACAGGGCTTGTTAACACATGCTAAAAAATAGTGAAAAATTACTTACTCTAAAAAACAGAAATTCAAGAGCTAGTGAGCTAGTTAACCTACCAAATGCCTAAGATAATCAAGTGAAAATTCTATGGGGTAAATTTTTTTATTAACTTTAATGTTTTTATGACCCAATAAAAGTGGAATCAACTGAAATGAATCTCATTAAAATTTTCTAAAAAATATCAGAAAAATACTACTATTTTGCTACAAGAGACTTCCAAAAATTCTAGATTTGTGAACTAGTGAACCAATCGAAGTAGCTCAATGATGAATATGACTTTTAAAATATGTTATAAGGATTCATCATGCTTGTAACTCTGTAAATATGCTACAAAAAAACTCACTTTAATCATTTAATCAATATGATTTACAATAAAAGAAGCATGAATAGTAAAGGCAGAAATAAGAGATGCAAGTGAAAAAGACATTCAAAGGAAATAAAGAAATTGTAAAAGAGGGATATGAGGCTCCTGGGATGGCCAAACCCAAGGAAAATTAGAGTCCTGTGAAAGAAACCAATATTTAGAAGCTAAAAATGGAACCAAACTTCGTTATATGAATCAATCCAAGTACATCCCTGCTAGAAATGAAAGTGGAGTTGTTAAACAACAAGTTTTCTCCACAAGAAGACTAACAAATGCATGCCCCTAGAGGAAAATTCGAATTGGTACTTATACAAAGTGGAGAGGAAGAATTATCCTTCAAAGGAGGTAACTTCGCCCTCCAAAATATCTCAAAAATTGGATATGGTTCTCAACACTAAGAATTTGCATTAAATGACAACGAACACATTCCTAGACTTTCTCAATAACTGGAGCTCCAAAATTTGTGCAATAATTTCATAATATCCTATTAATTTATTACACAATTTTGGTCCTCCTGTAGCAAGGAGCAAGTCCCTAAATTATCTCATCCTCCAAATCTTCATAATATTCCCAATATTCTCACAATATTTGACAAAAATAAATAATATTAGGCACTAACATGCAATTATCTCTAAACCTTCCTAATGAAAATATTAAAGCTAAAAATATTCCATCTAATCCAAAAAGAGAGGTTTAATGTGTTGAAAGGATGGTCTGATATGGGTCTTAAATTGTATCTAACTTGGAGGCCCATCATACACCCTATTGAAAGTGTTGCTCATCCTCTGAGCAACTTAGTGACCTAATTGTGCCTCCTTCATGGCCTTGGTGGCCTCCCTGATCTATCCTATAGTTGTCCAACACTTTCCTGTAGCAACTTTATGCCTTCCTGTAGAAACTTTATGCCTTCTTGTAGCAAGGAAGATTCTTCTTTAATTTTTTTTTTCATGGCTCCCCTTATGCTTGGCTTCTTCTAAGAAGCTTGGGGCTCCTTTATTTTGGTTTGGAGGGAGGTTATCTCTTCAATTTGCTTCTTATTATCCTCTTATATTTTGTTCTAATTTTTTCAGGAACTTTTATTCTGTTTCAATCTTTCTTTTTTTCTTTTCGACCCTCTTCTAATTTTACAGATCCATCCCTAACTGTCTCTTCAAGTCCATAAAATATTCTCTATCCGTGTCAACAAAATTTTTCCATGTGTTCTCAAGGTTTTTGCAAGGGATCCCTGCTACCAATTATCAATTTCAGAGCACTTAGGATTTCTACTTATGAAAGGAGGAGTGCTTCTTCTTAATGAGTGAGGCGAAAAATGGTATGCCAATTTCAAAACAAGTTTATTCTCCCATCATAATGCTCATCCTCACATGAAAACTCCACACTTCAAATTTTTTATTGTTGTTCTACAGGATGTTTAGTGGAGGAATTTTGCAAAAATTCACAAATTTTTTGTTTGTAAGAGGTGAGAGATAAAGTACTTACCCCTTCCTTGTAGAATCCTTCAAAATTCTTGGGTTTTGTGGCCAATAATTCTCAAGACGTGGCCCCTTTTTTCATCTTGGGACAATCTTATAACAGGAAAATTGTCTCTTGTAGCACCTACTCTATCTCTTGTAACACATATTCTATCTCTCATGTAGTAGCCTTGTTTCTCCTACAGAAGCCATGCACGATACTTTAGCACCTACAATAATCTATGTATCTCTTATGTAGCACCCTAGGCAGCCCTTGGTAGCATCTAGCTCGACCTTCGATGCCTTAATGAGCCTCTCTAACTATTTTGGTAATGATAATTGATACAACTGAAGTTGAGCCTTGTTCTTTTATTTATTTCTGTGGTATTGGGCTCGTCGTGCTTGGTGATCTAGTCCTCATTCCTCGTAATTATCACTTATCCACGTTGCATGGGTGTTTTAGTAAACTGCAGTCTTACTAGTTGAGGGTGTCCAAGTTTACTAGCCACCTTCAGATTATAAAACCTTCTCTCATGTGCATTGAAAACAATTTTTTAACCATAATATGCTGAACAAGAGACGTGAAGAACAATGCATACTTATGCCTGCCGGATGTCGAGATATTGTAGATGCAAGCATGTTGCTATTGAACCAATGGTCAATCATTTATTCCCTGCAGGTGATCTTCCTCATTCTTTCCTCATGCACATGTCTTTATTTGAAAAAACTTCATTTGACTCATACAATTTCCTTTTTCATGTAGGTTCCTCCAGTGCTCGATCTTCCACTGTTGGAGTGGATTGGTTGCCTCTTCAAGGATGGTGTAGCTTCATAAAAAATAAAGAATGGACTTGTAAGTTCTCAAGTATGGTTAGGTCTTCAGTATGAAGCTAAAATAGTCCTATGCTCCTAGTTTTGTTGGATTTATGAAATTTTCTACAAGACTAATCTCTCTCCTGTAGCAGTCAGAAAATTTGATCCAAAACCTAATTCAAACCTTATGATGCTTCATGAAACTCATTCAGTGACTTGGATGAATCATGGCGATCCTAGGGACAGGAACGTAAGCTCTAATGGTGGTTTAATCTTGCGAAGGAGTGAAGGAAAAGTCTATTTTTTTTTTTCATGAAGAGATGTGGAATCTTAAGAAGAAGTTTGTTAATTGGAGTGGATGAGAGGTGAAGGGGGTTTGAACAAAATCTCTTGACATTTTCCAAGGTAAAATATGATTTTTGACCCCTTTTTCTAAGAATATCTTAATCATGTAGCACTTTTTTTCACTCCTGTAGCAATTCTAGAACACTCCTGTAGCAATTCTGGAACATTCCTCTAGCAGACTTGTTTTATATATATCTATCAAATGGTAGATTGGATTGACCTGAATTTTTTTTATAATGTTTCCATCATATGTATGCATCTCCCCGTAAAACATCTTGGCCAACAAATGCCCGAATCTCGAGATAAATTAAAATTGGTTGTAGGTAATGTAGGTCAATTTCCCGAAAAGTGTGCACTGGAATTTTCTGAAATTACTTGAGCATGTTACCATCATCCATATGCATCTCTCCATGAAAAAATCTGAAAAATGAGGTATAATTTATGAGATATGGTAAAAGAAAATTTGTTCCCTATGTATTATGGCCTCTTGTAGAAAAACAAAACCTTCTTGTATCATTTTAGTACAACAAGGGAAATGAATGGGAAAAACTTGGAAATGATGGGTGGATTTTGGAAATGGAATAGGGTGTTGGATTGATATGGCTTTGATCTTATTGGAGCATCTGGGAAAAGGAGGCAAAATCTCAAGATTGACTTCCTTTGACTAGGTTTTTGATCATTTTTTTCTTTTGGTGCTAAATTGTTCTTGTTTCTTGCAAAGGTTGGAGAGAACTGGCATTTATCAGAGGGAGATACATGGAGGAAAAAAAATCATTTTTTTCATTTTTTTTCTTTTCTTAGGCCTACTAGCTGCCTCAATGATGTTTTCAACTAATAGGTCTTCCTAGGTGCCTCAAAGGAGGTTTTAACCTAGGATATTTTCCTTTTTTCCAGCCCATTGACTTCCTCGAGGAGGTTTTCAATCAGTCAACCAATCTCAAGTGCCTCAAAAGAGGTTTTCACCTTGGATATTATTATTTTCCTCTTATTTTTCCCTTTTTCCTTTTTTATTTTTTTCTATCCTACACTACTTGAAAAAAAAAAAAATTCTTTCAAGTATATAAATACTTCCATTGGAGCCATGTGCACATCAAGATGACAGATAGAATCATGTGTAGGTTTTGGGCCTCCAACTTGTCATGATTTTGTTGATGAAACCATCCATTTTCACATCATTCCATTCACCCATTGTCAACATTCTTAACCATATTTCTCTAGAAATGCACCAAATTACCGCATACATGTTTACATGGTTTATTATTATTATTTCCATTATTTTTAATGAATTAAGAAGAAATTTTCTTGAATTTACTAATGATAGTTTGTTCAGTTCAATATTTTGCAACTCAAGTCAATTTTTGTCACTATATCCATGGTTAAGTTAGTAGAAACACTATAGAAGGAAATATCACACTTGGAATTGGTTTCTAGAAGCCCCAATATGGATTTTTATTAGTCAAATTCCACCCAGCTTGCACGTGTGGACCTCCAGCAAAAAATAAAAGGAAAAATGCAGTAGTTTTGACCAGTCAACTTCAAACACATTTTTTGAGCAAACGAAAAAGAATTTTGGAAAATGATAACATGGGATTTTTCCATCAGAGGCCCAATTATGCTACAAAGGAAATTTTCTCAAATTCATTACCATTTGAGATACGTTTTCGGTTCTTTGGAGCCCTATTTTTAAGATTATGTGAGTAAACGGTTTGGTGATTTCACAATCAACTCCCAGTCACTAAAAGTATTGGAACACATTGTTCTTGATCAAATTCGTGGTAGGGAGATCATTATTATCATATATGGACTGATATTTAGTCCAAGGATCCATCAAATAAGATCAAATTTTATTTTCAAAATTGATTTATAAAGATCTCATGACCAAAACTCAAGCAAGAATTTTATGAGTTTGTTAATTACCTCAAAACTCTATAAATTGCACTCTTTGATGAGAGGGGAGATCATGTGTCAAGGATGAATATTAATTTGTAATTTTTGTTGTTATAGAAGAATAAAACTATGTTTTTTTAATCAATGCAATATCTGTTATGGCGCAATTCTGAATGTGATTGGAAATTATAGTCTTGTGATATGATTTTTTTAAGCATTTCACAATCATCAGGAGGGACCCTTGAGGAAATGTGAGAGATAGCACAATTGTCTATAATATCCCTAAGGAAATTTATGGTAAATAACAGGCACACATAGACATAAAAATTAAAAGAAATAAACACACACATCAGAACACCGTTTAACCATAAAAAAATGTGATGCTGATCCATTTTATTAATATGAAGAGGTGTAAAAAATAGGTGCTAGAAGGAATGCACTTGGGCTTGCCCAAGCTAAGCTAGAGAAGCCCAAAAATATAATATCGGACACCTACTACTCTATGCTCTACGTGGTTGTATCTCTACGCTAGAAATGCCCAGAAATGATGATGCTTCTTTGAATATTCTTTTCTAGAGACTGCTATGCTACTCTGAATATTTAGGGAAATTAATCCCTACCTCTACTCAACATACCCATAATAACCCACAAAGGGTTTGGCCAAATCTTGACCATGGAAATTGACCCTCTTGGGATTGGATACCTCTTCTACTGAGAAATTCGGTTCTCCTGAAGAATCTACTTCTAAATGCCACCAAAATGCCTGAAATCCCTATTAGAAGGCTTCCTAAGGCTTCCCACCAAATCTCTTCTAAAAAATCCCTTCACTCCTCAACTCCCTAGAGTGACTCCCTCACTGACTCCGTAGCCTCTCCACTGTTGTAGCTAGCTCTGCATTGTTTTAGCTTTCTCTACACTATGGTATAGCCTCCCTACTATTGAATTGAACCAAAACAAGATGGAACTCCCTCCTTGGGTTGAAACTTGAAGTCCACTGAAGCAAGGGCTAGGATCTCTGCTCGAAACACTTGTGTGATGAACAAAGCATGAAAACTTGGCTTATTGCTCAAGCATTCTATGTCAAGATACAATTTCTGAAATGATAAGTGAATGACCAAAATGAGCCTCCCCTGATCATTTTTTCCAAGTACCTCCAACATTCATGTGGGCCTCATTTGTACCTCTAGCATCCATTCTGCTCCAATTATTGTGTGGGCTCTATGTGGGTTGCAGTTTCCTCCAAGTGGGCCCCATTATCCAATAGGGCAAAATTTTTTGACTTGAGGCTAATGTTTTGGGGTGTGTAGATGCCTAAGTCTTGTGTTATATTCTTTCCATGACTAGTCACACGTGGGGGTGTGAAGGGGGGGCAGCAGCTCCCCCTGTTAGGGTCCGCAGCAGCGCTCGGGGAAAAAAAAATTGGTCGTTATTTTGCAGTGGGCGGACCCGCCCATGGTTTTGTGCATGGGTTTGCACATGGTTTTGGGGCATGATGGTTTTTGGCCCCTGGTATTTTGTAGATCCAGTCAAGGGAACTATGGTTATGTTCTAATCCAAGGTTAATGGATTGGGGTTTATGTATGCTTCGACATGTATATATATGTGTTGTAACACTAAAAGGAATATAATGAAAAATCAAGTTGGTTGTCCCGATTTGGGATCCAGGGGAAAATCTCTGTGTTTATATGTTTTATGTTTTATGCTCTCACTATTGTTTATTTTTTGTTTTAAGATTCGTTTGTAGATAATTTTTGTACAGGGTTAAAACCTACAAGTCTCATGTGGGGCCTCCAAACCCACTCCTCCTAAGTCAAAAATCGTAATTGTGGTAAAATTGTAAAAATTAATATTTATACATAACATAATTGCCAAGAATATTACAGTCCTCCCCGCCAATATTTTGCTTGTCCTTAAGCAACTGTAATGAGGGATGTTGAAGTATTTTCTCCCCTTCCCAAGTGGCATCCTCATCCAGTAATTTCCTTCTTCTGATCAAGAATTCCTTGACTACCTTGCTCCTCAATTTCCTTTCTCTGGAATCAAATATGACCTCGTGTTGTAGCACCAAGTGCCCCTCATCATCCATAGGGGGTAACTCAGTGGCTATTGCAACTTGTTGTCCCATCACATTTTTCAGGCAGGAAACACAATAAATAATTTACACTTGGCTCCCCGGGAGTAGCTCCAACTCATAGGACACCTCTCCAACCTTCTGAGTGGCTTGGTATGTCCCATAAAAGTGAGGCTTGAGCTTCTCAGCCCCATTTCGCTTCAACGTAGACTGCTTATACGGTTGAAGTCTAAGGAAAATAAGGTCCCCGACTTCAAATTATATTTCAACTCAACCTCGGTCTTCGTACATTTTCTGCTAGTTTTGGGCCATCCTCATGTTTTATTTCAGAGCCCTCAAAATGTCATGGTTCTCCTATATCTAGTCCTTATCCCTTGGGGCCTTGTTGTATCCAAACATAACATCAGCAAAAGATAAATCATCATACCCATATAGTGCTAGAAAAGGAGACATACCTATGGACATGTGGTATGTGGTGTTGTAATAGTACTCTCCCATGTGCAACCACCATATCCATGCCCATTGTTGCCTCGTCACATAGTTATGCAAGTATCCCTCCAGCCACTTGATAAATATATCGATCTACGTATCTGTTTGCGGGTGATAGCTCGTGCTAGGGATGAGATTCCTACCCACCAGCTGAAACAAATCCTGCCAGAATCCTCCCATGAAACGGTTGTCCCGATCACTGACAATGGTCACTAGAAGACCATGTACCCATAAAATATCCTTGAAGAATAATTCGGCCACCTGTGAGGCCGTGTATTGAGCTGAGATGGTGAATAAGTGTGCAAACTTCGTTAAATGATTCAACACCATGTAAATGCCTTCCTTTCCCTGTATTGTGGGCAAGTCGATAATAAAATCTATCAATATGCTCTCCCACTTCCCCTCAGGAATAGGAAGAGCCTACAATAATCTCGTTGGGTGTCACTACTCGCCCTTGTTCTGCTGGCATGTCTCACACTCTGAGATATGCCACAAAACATCGTCCTTGAGTCCATTCCATGCAGATCGCTCCCGAATGGCCCTGTATGTCTTGGTGTACCTTGGATGTCCTCTTGAAATTGAGTCATGTATAGTATCTTATCCCGTAGTTGGGATTTGGCCACCAATTTGATCTAGACCTTGTAATAGATCATCTCGTTCATCACATAGTACCTATCATCGGTTACCACCCCATCAAGGACCTCACATGCAAATCGATCCTTGGAATACTCTACCAACAACTGCACCCTCCAATCCAAAGAAATTCTCATCAAAAAAAGGGAAGTTGGCCTCCCAGACAACAAATCTTCCACTACATTGTGCTTCCCCTTGAAATACTCTATGTCAAAATAATATGCCTAGAGCTTTCTCACCCACTTCTGCTACCTCTCTTGTAGCTTCTTATGCTCCAAGAAGAACCTGAGGCTATTATGATTAGTTGTCACCTAAAAGTTGTTCCCCACCAAGTACTGCTTGAACTTAGCTAGCGCATGCATAATGTCTAGCATCTCGTTGTCATAAATGGGGTACAACCTCTCTTGAGGCAGTAGCTTTCGATTCTCAAAATAAATTGGGTTCCCTCCTTGCATCAACACGACCCCCAATCCCTCTCTTGATTCATCACACTCCAATATGAAAGGCTGAGTGAAATCGGGAAGCATTAGCATGGGGAAATTGCTCATAACCTGTTTTAGGCGATCAAAGGCCTCCTGCGTTGTATTTGTCCATGCAAATGTCCCTTCATCAGATCTGTAAGGGGTGTTTTCAACTGTGAGAAGCCCTTTACAAAATTCCTGTAGTAAGTACAAATTCCCATGAACCCCCTCAACTTTTTCATGTTCCTTGGCTCTAGCCAAACCCATATGGCCATGATCTTCTCCTCATTCGCATGCACTCCATCAACTCTGATGATGTGCCCTAAATAGAGCATCTCAGTTAACCCAAACTCGCACTTAGACAGTTTAGAATACACAACACTTCCTCCACATGCTATAAGTGATCCTCCCAAGTCCGACTATAGATGAGTATCTCATCAAAAAATAATAGCACGAACTTTCTCAACTTACCATGAAATACTTGGTTCATGCATGACTGAAATGTGGCTAGTGCATTGGTTAGCCCGAAGGGCATAACCAAGAACTCAAAATTCCCATAGTGGCACCGGAAAGCTGTGTTAGGGACATCCTTTCTCCCTCACTAAAATATGGCAATATGCTATTGGCTTGATGGGGCCTAGACCCAGGTTCATATATGGCTGTGCGATCCAACAAAACCCACTATTACCGGCCCTTTTAGCAACAATACGTTGAGCAAATCGAAGTCTCACTCGAGGTAATATAGGGGGATTCTAGAACCAAGTTTCTCCATCCAAAGGGACAATGGAGTGTGGCTTTAGGGCTTATATTCCTTTCAGTACTTGAGAGAGCTTCGCAGAGCATATCTACTAATTATATAGTCACATTTCAACACTTCTGTTGAACTAACTTGCAGACTGCAAGATCTTATTTTAACAAGCATAAAATAATTTAAATAACTATAAACAGGACATTGTGATGTAATTATAAGTAAAACATCACATATAACATAATATGCAAGAAAATAAAACACATAAACTCAAAACACGAATCTGTCTTCAAAAGTATTTCATTAATGCTTAGATTTCCCAAATACAATCTATTCCATCCTGTGCACTCAGCTGCAGGGGTGTGCGCACTCAGCCGTAGAATTCCTACGGTCTCCGCACACTTAGCTGCAGGAGCCTTTCCTCTAACCCAACCCAAACAATATAGACTCAATACAATCTTACATCCAAGTGCATCACATAAGCATCATCTATTATCTATCTCTCAAGACTACCCTTGACTCCTTATATACTCTTTACATTTACAATACCATGGTCTGAAAACCATGGACGGAGATTAATGTATACAAAATATTCCCATTATTTTACAAAATAAGGGGCTTTGACCCACCCCAAAGCCCCTAAGACTCTAACTTAGCTTCGCATTGTGTGCTCTGCTCCTCGATCTACGAAGTCTTTCTAAAAATATTTTCTCGAGTGGTACTTTGTCCAAGAGGCCCCCAACACAAAACTGTGACTCATCCTGAGTCACTCTGCTAGTGTACCCTCGATCTTGGCTTTGATACCACTCAAGGAATCCTTCAAAGGTGGAACTACTTTGGCGCAATGCTACTTTGCTTCTCAAAATTTACTCAACAACGTCTCAATAGCTAGCCCTACAAGCTTGGCTGAAATATCCTTCTGTGTTTGGCACAAGCCCTTGAGTTCCTTTTCGACAGTATGTGATAACTGACTAGCTTCGACCTCCCATGGTTGCACTCTGGCTGTGATAAGTTTCTTCTTCCTGTGCAACTCATCGATCTGTCCCTGAAAAAATCTACCTTTGGTTCCAATCTTCTCAATTATCTGTAACTGGGGGTCTGCCTGCAATGAGGCCCAAACATCCATAAATTCCTCAAAAACTTCAAGGAATTCCTGTACCGTTGAATCAATATTATCATGGGAAGCCTTGATCTAGATTGTGCGTTGCTCCTGGACCTCTGGTGGGGTGGAAGGATTCAATTGTATCTACAGCTCAACTATCTTCATCTGCATCTCGAGGCGCACTTGGTCGACCTCGACTTTGGAATATTTGACTATTTTAGGGAGCTGACACTTTTTCCTCTGGGGTAGCTGCAGCTTGAATCTTGATCTGAGGTAGGTTGCTGCAAGCCTTGGAGATAACTTCCTCCAAATTCTGTATTTTCACAGTCGTTGCATCACACTCCTGCACAACTGAAATTTTTTCCTTGGCCATCCTTTTTCTTTCCTGCCTAACATCCTGTATAGCCAAGAGGACGTGTTTCTTTTTGATATTCAATTCATTAGTCACACCCTGGTGGAACTTGTGAAATGTGTGGAGAGGCAACTCAGCTAGATTAAGACTTGTGTTCTTCCAATGCACCGCCTGCTTCATCTGCTCCGTTGTATCAAAACATAGTGTGCCTGAAGGGATTGGAACCATGCGGGTATCAGTCGTAATCTTCATTTCTTGCACTGCCATGCTTGCACTTGGTTGTTCCTCACTAGCTTGAAGCCCACTCGATTGACTCATGCTCAATTGCACTACACTCGTTTGCACCTGCAAATATTTTAGGCCCTTATAGACTTATTTTAGTACTTTCTTGTATTGGTCTTCAATGTTACCCCATAGGTGTTCAGTGAAATTATTCACAGTGTCTTCTATCTCGTCAAGGTCCCCCTCAGTGAGGACCATCTCTTCCAGGCTGGTGGATGAGCTGGACTTAATTTTATTTTGCGCACCTCCAATTTGTGATTGTCGCCTCTTAGTAGTAAACTTGGAAGGGGGGTCTGATGGATCCATAGTTGTATCATCGACGTGAGTATCATCCCCTCCTATGTTCTTAACCTCCGTCTCTGTGTCGATATCCACTTTGGTCTCTTTATTTCTCACAAATGTGACTGTCTTGTGTGGCTTCCCGGTGTCCTTCTTTCCCTTCGGCACAATGGAATTCATAACACTTGTCCCTGTCTGCCTTGTCATCATGCCTCTAGTGGGCAGAATTAGCCAATTACCAGACCATTGACTAATTATGGCTGTAACATATTCCTCTTGTACTAGGTATGGTAGTTCATACCAGACCCCAACAAGGTCCTTCCTCGACCAGATATGAACATGGTGAAAGTCCGCTTTGAAGTCCACGACTTGTTGATATTGATTTAAAATACTTGGTGATAGCCGGGGCTTTTGTATAATCACTGTGTGCGGACTCATTTCGTATCCAACCCAAAAGCTCCTTTGAATGCCACAGTGAGGCATATCGTGCAACCTCTCAGAGATCAGGGTTCGAAGAGGAGAACTGCGACTCCTCGGGCTCCCTCTAAGCCATCAATGCTATTAAGATCAAGAACCACATGTAGTGGAACTTCTTGCCCTCCTCTTGAGCTTCATGAAATTCAGTTAAGAATTCAATCCATAAGTATCCTGCCCAATAATAGACAACTCCATTGCCGCACTCCGTAGCCAAAGACACTACCGGTGTAGAAAAATCCTCTGTGAAGTAGTTGGACATGATATTTCCTGCCAAAATGGATGTGTAAAAGTGCACAGACCTATTCGTGATGGAGTTAATTGAGTAACCCCAAGTTCCCTTCGTTAGACCGTAATATTGCTTCATCTGTTCTATCATCTACTTGTCCTGATACTTGCCCACAAATGCGTTTGCGGGGTTCAAACTAAGACTAGGAAGTGTAGTGATCTTACTTATCAACATCACATCAATGGGAATCCGCTTCCCCGACCATAAGCAACCATCGTGCACCAGGGCCAGCAGTTGGCGCACACAAATTGTGTTGATGATACTTCGCCCTACTTGAGAAAAATATAGAATTTTTAGTATCCTTGCATTCTGGATACCAGCCACCCACTTCATCGGTTCCAATATTATTACTTTGGTAGCTTCATAATAGGAGGAGAGAAGATATTAGATTGGTTCGAACTACGGTTACTTGTTGCGATCGTTAAAGTCCCAGTTCTCCATCAGCAGTTGGGGCACTTTTCCCAACAAATACCCCTCAATAGGTACTTCATCTGGCAACAACGACACAAAGATCTTATATTTGACCGCGTCCATATCCTTTGTAGCTTCACGGTGTCTGGATTCCAAGGAAAAATATATGGAGGAAACCTAGAGATAGGTTCTACCTCCTCCGCAACAATATATTCTGGTTCAAGTTCTTAATTGCTCGACTGTTTGACCTCGACAACCTAATTTTGTCGGTCTTGGCCCCCCTTACTCCTATATTACGTAGGAATATTCTTTTGAGGTGATGATCACGATATTAGATTCTTTGGCTTCTAAGACGAGGTCGCACCCACAATGGTCTGCTTCCTGGGCGACCTTGGCCCTGTGCTATGTGTGAGTGGCATAGTCATCATTGTGTGTTTTAAAATAGGAAAAATCATGTACCCTATCCCTGCTCTGAGCAATTCCTCTTTCAATACTTCAAATCTATATTCTGACATACAGCAGATCACTCAACGCTTTTGAAGGCACAAAATCTCAATTATAACACCTAGAATGCAAAGTGTTTGAATGTGGAGCGGGATACCTGATTTATAGGAAAATTAAAATTCAAACTCCATGATATCCTTCAGATATGCCTCATAAATGCAGATTTGGCGTCAAATCCACCCATATATGCTCATTAAATACATCCTTCCAGCTCCTTTTAACGGCCATGTCCTTGTCAAATCAACAGTTCTTGTCACAATAGTCACTTTTTAGACAAACTTCACCAGTCTCATCTTGTTGATGTAGCCCAACCTCCCTCAGCATAGTTTCCTCCATATTATCCATCTTCCCATGTATTGCATAGTGTGCTGACTATGAGGAAGCCATCCTTCGGAAGACTCGTTTATAGTCCCATGCTCTCTTTCAACTGTGTGGAGCATTAAGACTCTTCGCCATCCATATAGTCATTTCGAACCTCCAAGAACGGAGTCACCCCTGTACAACTTCAGTTTGTTGCCATTAATATGTCCAGGGAAAAAAATTCCGTTCAACTTCTTAAGTTGCACTGTGCCTTCTTCCAAAAAATTCCTGGCAATGTAAGGGCCTAACAATGTATTTGTAGCTTACCCGGGAAATTTGTGAACTTTCTTTCATATAAAATAACTAGGTCCCCATATTTGAACGTATTTTTCTTAATATGCTTGTCATGCCAGGATTTTTCCCTCTCCTTATATACCTGCTGGTGAAACCTAGTGATGAACCTATCTTCCTCCAGTATGAGAAGTTGCTCCAACCTCTGCTCCGTAATATCGCAGTTTGCCATATCTGTAACTGCCACAATGCAAATATTAGGCACAATGTATTCCATCGACATCATAGCTTCTTGTTTGTAGGCTAATCTGAATGGATTCTGACCTATCAACTTCTTATAGGTAGTCGGTAGGCCCATAAGACTACAGGAATGCACAGATCCCAGTCATCTATGTTGAAATTTCACACATTTGTCAAAGTGTTCTCCAAAATTTTGTTAAAGGCCTCAACAGTCCCATTTTCTTGGGGTGATATGGCATGCTCTTCTGGTTATGCATTCTGAACTTCGTGGACAATGATCCAATAGTGTTTTTCAAGAAATATGTACCCCAATCGCTCATGAAGATATTGAGACACCCAAATCGTGACAAAATATGTTCAAATATAAACTCTGTAATTATATTTGCAATAAAAATTTTCACCAGTTGTGCCTCAACCCATCTAGTAAGGTAATACGTCGTAGTAATATGTACCATGCACCTGTTTTATTCCCAATTGGATCATTCGGTTCTACAAAGTCAATGACCCATTTATCAAAAGCCTACAAAGTAACTTGAGGGTGCAATGCCATTGCATCCCTTCTTGAAGGTTTGTTAGTCCACTGACAAACATCGCAAGCACTACAATATTCCTTCGAATCCTTATGCACCGCAGGCCACCAAAGTCTAGCTTGTAGGATATTTTGTGCAGCTTTCCTACGTAGTGACCTCTGGAAACTCCGCCATGTGCTTCAACTAAAATAATGTATCGTTCTTGTTCAGGAACATATCTTCGCAAGATCTCATCAGCCCCCATATTATATAGATGTCCTGTGATCAGAGTAAATTCTGCCACCTTTACTACCAACTCTTTCTTTTTTTGTGTAGTGTACTCTGCAAGCGCAACTCCCATAGTCAAAAATTGAATGATATCCAAAAAATCTTCATCTGCAATGTAATATTCCAAAATGGAAAAGATAGGAATATAGAACAAAATAATGGAAAGTAGCAGTGAATAGAAATACATCAAACATGAACAAAATATAGATCCATTGTATTAATTGTAACAACAACAACCAAGTACAATATCTTGGAGGACAAGCTCCTCAATCTAGGCAAGAAAAGCTTCCAATGCCGAAAATAACCAAAATATGAAATGTAACTGCTACAAAAAATGTCAGAGAACTAATACAACACAGTCCTAGTGAATATAAATTCAACTAGAGAATATAAATGTATGGATCTAATAATACAATGCTCAAATAATGCTGGGAGTGGAGATATAGACTCCCAAATACTTTTCCAAGACAACCCAGAAAAGGTTTCCTGAAATACACAAAATGAAGAATATATAAAATATGGCCCTAGGGCTGCACAATCTTTGCATCTGAATATCTGGAAGGAGGTCACTGAAATTGAATTCGAAATGTATGGAACTCCTCCAAGAGATCCTCCAAGTGAAAAGTTGATCCCTTCACTGAAGATCTAACTCCTCAACTAGGGCTCAAAACTAAGGAAAATTTTAGGGGCGAATTTTAGCCCAAGGGCGAATTTTAAAGGGTTTTAGATTTTGGAGGGGCAAATTTTTTATATAAAACCCATTTTCTATAGTATTATATAGTTAGCCCTATAATTATTTTAAAAATAATTAATTATTAGCTATTATACAAAACAAATAAATGTGCATAAACATTTAAACGATGGATTCGCCTCCCGATTTATGGTTTGGAGCGGATTTGAATGGCATTCACCACGATTTACTGGGTAGGAGGGGGATTGGAGTTACATTCACCCCCATTTTTTACTGGTTGGGGTTTCACTATATCAATAATTTTTTTCTGGTTGGGGCTTTACTGGTTAGGGTTTCACTGGCATTCTCATGGACACATAAGAATCCATGCCAACGGATATCTTCCACCATATGCGTTGTAGGTGGGGTCTCTATCACACAAAAATACCCAAAGATGCCCTCTCTCCTTTCATATCCTATGCAATTTGTAGCTCCCCAGTAGTTAATTTTTATCCTCCAATATAGTATCCAGGGGTCCGACCGAGGCTCAAACCATGGCCACTGTATACCCACCTTCATATGCTTCTTCTCCACCCTATACTCTTCTCCTGTTAGCTGTAGTGGCCGTAATTCTTATGGTGCCACTTTTGTTTTCGGAACAAAGAAATCTGGTGGAGATGGCGGGCGAGATAAATCTAGTCTTGGTCATGGTGGCACCCGTGGTGTTGATCTTGATCATAAGTTGGCTCTCCTCCTCTTCCAACACTAACAGGATTTATACATTCTTCGGTGTTGGGGATCCCTCTTCCATTCACAGGGTCGAGGGATCTCCTGTTGGTGTGGCCATTGTGCTTTTGATTGTTCTTCTCATGATCTGGTACCAGTCCTCTGAATTCCATGATGATTCAGTGCAATAAATATTGAGGTCCGCCATAGATAGATTGGTTGAGTTCTGTGTGTATTCTTCTCTTCTTATCATTATTTTGATTCTTCTGTATGTATTCCTTTAGATCTGTTGCAATGCCGAGGTTCTAATTAGCTATATGTTGTATAAAATAACAAATCAGAAAGCTTTATATAGTGATCTATATGAATTTATGTTTTTTTATCAGTTTAATTGAAATGAGAAGGATAATTTGTTGCCAGATCTAGGCAATTTATTCATTGAAAAAAAAGAATCCATGCCAACGAAGGTGGTATGGAGTTGGGTGTGATAATGGCCGAGTAGTGAGCCTTGTGCTCCAAGATCTCGACCTCGTCATTTAAATAAGAAGCAACATCAGTTGAAATGGAATCATTTCCATCAACAGTGAAAGGATCAGTTGAAGCATCATAATTCTCGGCAGCAACAGCCGAACCAGCAAAACTACAAGCATCCCCAAGATCAGTACCAATAGCATTTTTATCAACAGTTGAACAAAAAATTGATTGAGGATCCATCTTCGTAGACTTTGATCACCCTTTGCAACAAAATTCCATGCAAATTCTTCTTTCATGGATACTCTCATGAAAGATCTATATCCTAGCAGCATCAAATTCTAAAGTGGAGAGGTAATCCCTTTTTACAATCTATGCCCTTTAGGTCCTTCCTTAAGTTTCAACCAAGATCAATAAATAAGAGTTCATGTAGTTCAACATTCCATAGTTCTAAGTTGTGGTACCCTTGTGGTAGAAAGAACATGCCATGAAGGAACACTAATCACAAATGATTTGGTAGATATTCATGAGAAACACTAAGATATTTATATGTCCTACCATTGCATCTCTAATTGTTGTATTAGCCACTACAATCCCCTTTTATTCCACCTAGTATCTTGTTTCCATAGGGTGCCACCTAACAAAAAGTATCTGAATTCACCCTACAAAACTTGATTAACCTTTCTCAAGATGATACCAAGTTTCTATGTCCCTTGAGACCCCTTAAGGTATATTCTAAGCACGATGGAGCATTTTCCTCAACCTAGTGATATAAGGAGCATTGTTTCTCAATCTAGAAACACACGAGTATTGTTTCTCAAGGCAGTGACATAGAGGAGCATTGTTTATTAATACAGTGATACAAATGAGCATTATTTCTCAAGCCAATGACATAGCAGAGGATTTCCTGCTCTAAGAAAGGTATTCTTATGCTTCCAAACCATATTGTTAAAGAATATTTTTTGGGGGGTTTTTAGTCTTTTTTACGACCTTAAACATTGATGTATTTTAAGTGCCAGTTGGATTGTGTGCTTATTATGTTGGTTTGCATTTTTATGCCTTGAATGTTGTGATGGAATCACCACTTCAATATACTGAGTCTTTTATCATAGAACATGAAATTCCATGGATATGCCACTATTATGTTAACCCTTCTTCATAGGAGTGTCAAGTCTGCATGTTTAATATTCTACTTATGTAAAAGTGCTAATAATGAATTTCGAATCATATAAAAATTGAGCTTATCTCATGGGTGTCGAGATAGTCATCACATGAATCTGAGTTTTCTCCTTCATACACATTCTAATACTGCCATTATATGACAGTTTGAGAGAAGGTAAATATCTTGTCCCAAGAGTTACATTCACTATAGTCACAAAGACACCACACCCATTACATCATGAAGATATTATAGGTGTGCCAAGATTTTTATTGAGAGACCAAACATGTTTGTCACCTCTAAGTGATAGAATATATGCTTAGACAGTCATTATACACTAAGAGGTCAAATGAATGTTTAATATATTGCCACATTCATCCTAAAGAACATATGTTTGTTGAGAATTTCATGTAATAAAAACTATATAATATTGTTGAAGTTGTTTGTAAATATGTCAATACATATATTTCTAGGTCCATTCATACTTTTTAGACATATATATCAGATCTGTCTCCAAACAACCACTGAGATAATAACCATAGCAACCTGAATTTTGTTTACTTGAATGATGGAAACTAAGGCATATGAATCCACACATTTAATATATTATTTGAATGTCAGAGCAATGAACTCATATTTACAAAATATAGGATGATATTATTTTTTTTTTAGCATAGGATCGGTATCTAGAAGCAATAAAGTAGAAAATTATGTAGGCACTTACATGATACTACAACCTATTGCTTAAAATGATACTTAAAGGCTCCATTGAATTATATCAAATGAAATTTGTTGGTGTAAGAATTTGATTTACATAAGTCACAATGATAAAAAAACAACTAGATCTACCCATTCAACATAAATGATAAAGACACTCGTGACTCAACTACAAGTTTCAAAGTAGTGAAGAATTCAGAAATTTTGCCACATTTGAATGGATCTGAATTTTATGTCAAGCGTATGATAAAAGAAGGTAAAATGAGAGAATTTGTAGAGTACGATGCTTCCAAATTTATATCCTTTCTCCATTAGGTCTAATTTTACATGTATGTATTTTTTACAAATTTTTTTTCTACAACTTGGTTATTCATTTGTTCTGAGGTATTGTCTTGGACAGGTCTTGGTGTCGTGACACTATCATTATTATGGCTCTCTGGATTTTATTTTTGGTTGATTTCTTTGTAGTCTTGGATTTGCACTTTTCATAATTGTAATCTTAAACTTTTTTACATTGGTTCACTTATGTTTTTTCTAAAGAAATTAGGTGCTTAGATCAAGGTCCATGCCACTGTTTAAACCAGTAGCTCAGTTAGAGTTGATAAGAGTTTGATATTATGTTAATGAGGAAGCCATGGCATTGATTTGTGTATTGACAGCTATACCCTGGTCACACATCGTTATGTTGTATGGTATGGGACTAAGTTGAAATGAGAATTGGATCTCCTCAGAAACCCTAAACAAGTTTGTGTCATTTTCCCTCTTTGACAAAGCCTGCAACTTATTATCATTTAAATATAATAAGTCCAATATCTTGCAGCAAATTTTCATGACAAGTTTGGCTTCTGGCTTAAGAGAGATCTAGGAGAAAAATTATCCTATGGGGTCACCCACTTTTGGTGGGTAACACACCTTAAATAGAATTAAAAATATTTTACGCTTTTAAAGTTTGGTTTATATATGTAGATTGATAGATCATATTTTTAAAGCCAAAATAATGTGCTACTGTACATGCTGTCAATGGAGAGTACATTGCATGGTTGCAAAATGCAATTGTAAGTTTCAGAAGTGAAAGTGACTTGTTCTTCTTCTTTTTTCGCAATAGCTATCTGTATGCTTATTATATGCTTTTCAATGTTATTATGGTTGTTCTTTTTCATGATACAGTGACTATCTTCACTGAGAGTTCAAACTTCATATTTATTAAAATACTACCCATACAGGCAACTGCAAATTCATTTTCACACCTCTATCAGGTGATAACAAATCCCAAGCAGTGTAATCATTAATACTAAGTTTGTTTGATTCTTTTTCTGTAAGAACAAATTTACAAGTTCTTGCATCCCCTCTTTATTTATGAACATTGTCATAGTTCATGATCCTACCTTTTTCTCTTGTTTCTATTGAGTGTTTTTAATTTATATTGCAAATATTAGGCATTTGACATAGATAATAGATTATTCTAGCTGAAATGTCTCTTTTCTTTCCCAGAAATGTAAATATGGTAAGTTTAGGGGGATGAAAAATTTGCAGTTTTGTACAACGCCTGAGAATATGATTATGTTACCAATAAATTATTTAAGTAACCTTTTAATATTGTGACTTCTCAGTAGATGGGAACTGGCATGCACTTTCATATGATAGGTCTTTGAGCACACTGAAGAATTTGTAACATGGATATAATCTTCATGGTATGAACACATCATTTTTTGAAAGTTGGCATCAGGTATGAGATGTGATCGTACTATAGTTTGTTTTCTGAGCTAGAGTGGCCTTGGTCTGCTTTAGTTGTTGTTTTCTACAAATAAATTAAATGCTTATATTTGAAGTTTTGGTTTTAGGCATGAACTCTGAATTATTTTCCTGAAATATGTTAGCCACCTATAAAATTTTGAAAAGCAAACATGTGGCTAAATTTTTCTGAGCCTTCAGAGAAACATTCCCCTTGAAAATATTTCATCCTTGAAGCCTCCATGTGTCTTTTACCCTTTGAAGTAATCCTCACTGCTGTTTCCATCAAAAAGCTTCACTGTTTTGTGAAAAGAATGCTTCAAAAAGGCCTCTGTAATTGCCCATTTTCACTCATTTCCCTTCAGTTTTCATTAAGCCTCTCTCCTTCTCCCAGGCCCCCATATCCCTCTAAAAAGTCTCCACAATCCTTTTAAGCCTCTAAAAACCCCTTTTACAGGTTTAAAACACCCTTTTTCCCTTTACTGGAAACCAAGAAATCCCTTGAAAAACACTAAAATTGGCTTTAAAACACTTGATTTCCATTAAGGGCTTAAGCCCCCTTTGGCCTAACCCTTAGCCCGTTAGCCGCATATGACCCGGCACTAGAGCAAGGCTCTAAGCCCTTGAGCACTAATCACAATCGGAACCTTCAATTAACACAATTTCCTTTGTTACTTCTATTTTTTCCGATGCGATGACCTTTGTGCTGTCGACCTCCGATGCAATATTAACCGTCGATCTTTACAGACCCGATGGCCAACGCAAATCGTATCGCGCCGTTCACATATTCGCATTAACCCACCAATTTTATGCAAACCATTGATTTCCCTTTTAATCCGACGGCCATCGCACGATCGCTAATCGTAAAGTCTTAATGTGCCACCCTTTGTCCCCTCCGATTTTCGATTCTCCGATCCAATCCTGACCGTTGAATCCACAAGAACCAATGGCCAGGATGTGGTCGCACTCCACCCATTGTTTTAATATTATCACTCTGCTAATTTAATTTGGACTGTTGAATCCACAAGAACCAACGGCCCAGATTTAATTGCGCTCTGATCATATGCCCTTCATCTTTCCCCTCCGATAAAATCTCGACCATTGATCTCCCCGCTGATCCAACAGTCCGCGCATAATTGCATAATCAAAATATCAGAGTTTTGGCCCCCTGCCTTCCCCCGATGCGATCAGATATCAGCCGTCCATTCCACCAGATCCGACGGTCAATATTTGCTCCACCCATCCACTTACCCCTTTGCCCTCTGCTTTCTCTGTTAAATCTCCACCGCCCAATTCCCAGATCCAATGGTTAGGATCTAATTTGATGTTGGCTTTCCCCTGCCTTTCCGCCTACACATCTTACCTTTTATCGCGCAAATATTGAACCATTAGATCTTCCACCCTTCCATCCAAAGGCTGAAGTGAAATTTCACATTTTTTCTGTGCCTGAACATTAACATTCCAAAAAAACGCGAAATGGGCAGTATTGTAAATCCACGTTTCAAGCAGCGAAGCATATCGCGTTTATTTGGGAATTTTTCTAAACCACTCCAAAGTCATGTGAAAATAGTGGTTTCCCTTTAAAAACCACTTCTCCCCCTTTGCTCCCGAAGGCCCCATCTGAAGATCTTGACCGTTGATCTGATCTAGATCAACGACTCACATTTCATCGTGTTTCCATCCATGTTATTTCCATCGAAGCTTCCAAATGATTTCCCTGGGAGATCTCCAACATTGATCTCCTTTATAAATTGGACGGTCCACATTCAACTTTCTTCCGCCCCCGGTCCCACCACCATCAAGGCCCCGATTTCTTTCATTTTTCCCATTTTCCTTTGTATTCGCCCAACATTAAACTTTTGTGTTTTTAACACTAAAGTATTTTATTCCATCTAAACTTCTAAAGCAACTTGGCCGGTTAATCCTGACCATCGATCACCATCTTTCCATTTAATCCAATGGCCCGGGACCATCCTCGCACCAAACCTTCTGCAGGCCTATTTTTCACCATTCTTCCATGATTTCCACCGTTTTTCGCCTGCAACCACTATTATCATCACCTCGCCACCATCCTCCACGGCCCTCCAAAGCATCCATCCTCCATCCCTCCTGGTTTCTTAACATGTTGATCGTGTTTTTGCAGGGTTTACAGAGTGATCAATTCATTTTGTCTCCACAGTCATCACCACTGTGATTCAGAGCATAGAAAGACCATCGGAAAAGCGGAAAAGAGTATCAGTGAAGAAACTTAAAGGGATTAAAGTATATTATTGAATATTTGTGACATAATCCAGTGATTAAAAGATAAAAAGACAGCGCGAAGACCAGAAGATAGGAATTAAGCTTAAACAGACCTAAAATACAGATTAAAGTGAAGTAAAGGTGTTTTAGGAAAAGACAGAGACATCTGTCAATCTGAGAAGTCTCCACCGCCACTCACAGGCCAATTGAACCCTCTCCAGCTCCAAAATCCAAACCTCTCCAGTTTCCAAAGGCCACCTGTAGCCTCACAGAGATCAAAGGAGGCCTAGTTATTGCAAGAACAAAATATCTTGGTCTAAAAGACAGCTGAACAATTAATACAAATCAAAGGAACTTATTACTAATTGTTAGCAAAAGCTATTTTAAAGATAAAATATAGTCCTGAAGTCAATATTTCATCCATCAAGCCTCGAAAAGTAGAAACAGAGTTATGAGGCAGAGTTACAGATAGAATGCATTCATGCCTTATGCCTTGCCTGGTTTTCAAAGGCCAGGAATTGTATTGATGGTGGGATTAATGATACTTGACCCCTAGAAACTCTCCCACTTCCTAATTTTCTTATAAATTCTCCCTGAGGACCACATTGTAATGGTTGGTCTCTGGATATTTGATTGCATGTAATATTTTTCTGAAGTTGTTGAAGTCCTGTTTGCATTTGAAGAGACATAAGCTGATATGAGAAGTTTGAAGTTGTAGAGACCCACTGGGCTTGATGATTGTAATTGGTTTGAACATCAAATACAAGCTGCTGATTTATGGGATCCTGATCTATTGTTGATGGTGATGTTTTCTTATTGTTATTCGTTATCTTTCTTTGTGAATTTTCACTTTAACCACTTTCTCTGATAAAGAACAGAAAATATAGAGCTAGGATTTACTCTTAACAATACCCTACTCTTACTGATAAGCTCTATCTCTATGTTTTCTTCCTTTGAAAGTTTTTCTTAAGAGTACATTGAAAGCAGGCCAGTTTCAAAGCACTTGCATGATCTTAGATTGCTCTTTACGTTGATCATCTTTTCTTTCTTATAGAATATGCTGAAAGCAGGGTAGGTTTGAAGTCCTTACTTGATCTTAAGCTATTCTAAGTGTTTTTCTAAATGTTTTCTATTGCAAGTACTTCAAAGCAAGCTAGTTTCAAATAACTTACCTGATCTAGGATTACTTTATGTTTTTCCTTAAGGAGTATGCCAAAGCAGGATAGTTTCAAAGCACTTACTTGATCTTAGGCTGCTCTTTGTTCTTCACTTGTTTGATCTCCATTTTCCTATTTGTTTCATTACATAAAATCAACCTAAGAGATCCTTGACATACATGACCTGCCCCATGGATCACTCTTGAACCTTGTTGTCCAATCAAATCCTCTTATGACTCCATAGCCTAATGGATTGAAGCTTCTTTGCCTATCATATTAGCTGAATCATCCCTTCACTTGCATACACCTTCACCCTTTATTTGAACTTCCTTCACCTTCCATGTCCTTACCCAACCAAAAACAAACAAAAACAAAACCCCCTACTCTTCATAACTAGCCTAATATCACATTTCAAGCCTTAAAGATCACATATTTAAACACACTCATAGAGAGATCCCTCTCTGGATTCAGGAGGGCTAGATCCTAGAATCCCAAAGTGGTTTCATATGTTGCCTCTGCGTTTTGTATTGCCAAACTTGTAAATTACAGAGACCTAACATTCTGGCGACTGCACTAGGGAAATTCTGAGTGAAATTCATCCTAGATACCTTTAGGACCTTAGGAAAACCCCTTGATTTAAGGGCATTTGGTGTGTTAGCCAGTTGAGCCACCAGACCTAACATTGTGGCGACTCCACTGGGGAAGCAAGACCACATTAGCCTAACTTTGGTAGCAAATCACTGTGGTGGATAGTAAATCTCTTTTAAGACACTTTAAACCTTCCACCCGGCAACTCCACAGTTCTTGAATGACCATAAGACTCGACTGGTGATCAGTAGGCCTACTGATTATCTTTGTTTTCACAAGACTCCACTGGGAGACCAGTTTCCATTACAACATCATCCATTCTAAAGGAAACACATAGGATTAAGCTTCTTTGTTTGAAGATATTTTGCCTCTTAAAGACTGTCATATCTAGCCAACCTTCTTCATTAAGATTGTTATACATATTGGCTTCAAGGACAATCCATACCAGAGCTTATCCTAATCCAAACCCCCCTGTAATAGTGGACAACCTTGAGAGCATTCTTAGGAAGCCTTCTTCATCCAGGGACCCAACTATTGTCAGACACATTCATAGAGCTAATTCAGCACTTAAGAACCTTACAACTCTATTAAAGACTCAGTTTGATTTAGACTTACCAAGCAATTCACCAAGAAATAAGTCATTCGGTAGCTTAGATCAGACAAAATTTGGGCCTTCAAACTCACCTCCTCATAGTGCTCAGCATATTGGTGACAGAGGAACCCCTCCATCCACACCTCCTGTTATATATTTCATTCAAAACTTGGGTCTCTCTCACCGCAGATCTGCTCAACAGTTTGCTGCTGGTCCTAACATTTCTGTCACTCATATACCTACTACTCAAGCCCATCCTTGTATGCTCCCTTGGTGTTACCACAGCCTTTAGCTCCTTTACCCAATGAATATCAGTCTAAAATTCCTCATTTCACTGGGAAAGAACCCACTACAACTCAACACCATGTAGATAGGATGGAAGATGCCATTGATTACATGGAAATAGAAGATGAGACAATTAAGATGATGATCTTCACTCAGAGTTTAGGAGGAGAAGTGAAGAAGTGGTTTAAAGGTTTACCTCCTAATAACATCAATGACCTACCCTCCTTACTCCAAAATTTTATAAACAAATGGGAAGTCAGAAGTAACCCTCTCCAAATCTTAGCAGAATATAAGAGTCTTAAAAGAAATCAGGGAGAGAGTGTCTAGGACTACTCTACTAGATTTAACAGTATCTACAATGCTCTTCCACCACACATGAAACCTCCCCAAGGAATGGCCTTAGTGAAATACTTTGAAGGCTTTGATGCTGATATGGCCTACCAGCTTAGGGAGAGAGATTATAACACATTAGAAGACATGCAGAAAGGAGCAGTGAGTGTTGAGGCAAACTTGATTGAGAAAAGAGCTAGCATGAGGGTTGAGAAAAGGGTAACCTATAGGGATGACAACATAGCTTCTTCATCAGATCCAAAATATGATAGTAAAGCCAAAAACATGGAGAGGATGGAAAGAATGATGGAGAAATTGGTCATCCAAGCAACTAATCAGAACAGAAACCAAAACCAAAACCAGAACCAGAACTTTAGGAGAAACAACCCCTCGAATAGACAAAGCGTCTTTGATCAAAAGGTCATCCCACCATTCCAAGAGAATTTCCTTGATGAGGATGAAGGGATAATAGAAGAATCAGAGGGGATCACCATAAATATGGTAGAAGTGTATGAACAAGATCACACCTTTTCCACAGAAGATAGCTAGACCTCATACTCACATTGGGATGAGGAAAGGTTGGAAACTGAGGACTACAAGTTAGGATTCGAAAATTCCATCATGCAGGTTAGAGAACAATATGATCTCAGAAGCAAAAAGAACATAGATAATCCCAAACCAAAGGCCTCTAAAATCACCATCAAGAAAAGACCTGAAAAGGACTCCCTAAAGTAGCTGAAAGCGATAAGTAATGATTGATAATTACGGTAAGAGTGGAGACACCCAAACCAGTGACAAATCAAGTCAAGAATCTAGCAGCACTAGCATTACGGCTAGTGCTCCTAATAAAATAGCATCAAACATTGTACATACTGAAAAATATCAAGCTAATCTTGCTAATAAAATGGTGCCCAACAAGACAGATCTGAACCTCTCAAAGAGTCAGTCTCCTTTCAGTTTGGAAAGTGAAATAGCCAAAATTAAAATTTATGTCCCTCTCACTGAGTTGGCCACCCAAGATGTATATAAGAGTCAAATTTTGAAAGCTTTAAACTTAGGAGAAAACAGTGACATTGTCAATTTAAATGATGAGCAACCAGCACTCTTGTTTGCCCCAAAAATCGAAGGGAAATTTCAGGAAGGGGTAGTACCTCCTTTCTATGTCAGCCTCAATATTCATGACAAAATCCTACATAATGCTATGCATGACTCTAGAGCTTCACATAACCTTATGCCAAAGGTGATAATGGAAAGGTTAGGCCTAGAGTTAACCAGACCTTACAAGGATTTATATTCTTTTGACTCTAGCAGAGTGAAGTGCCTTGGCCTAATCAAAGACCTTTGTGTGAATTTGACTCAAATCCCAGCCAAGTGCATGGTCATGGATGTTGTGGTGGCTGATGTACCTCCTAAGTATGGCATCTTGCTATCAAGATCATGGGGTGCCAAGCTACAAGGTACAATGCAGATGGACGAGACATATGCCACTATCCCTGTCTTTAGCTAGCTTAGAAGACTATATAGAGAGGCACACATGAAATTCATGGTTAGTAGCCCAGAAAAGCCTGAGAATTCCCCTCTTTACTCTGTCCATATAGATCTAGACTCTTTTATCATGTACAATGATGAATCCATAAATGAGCCAGAGCTAGAAGACAGAAATTTAGACAACCAATTAGAGGCCCCAAATATAGAAATAATGGCAGTTCTAGATATAGAGGAAAACGAGAGAGAAACATTTGAACAGTGTGCTGAAACAGAAAACCAGAGTGAACAAAGACAAGACTACAAAAAACAGATTACCCATCACTCTGAACTCCATGAAAATCTTGAAGAAAAAGGGACATCACAACATGGTGCAGACCTCGGAATACAACATAATGGTGAACATGGCAATATGGATAAAAATGATGTCAATCCAATAAAAAATCCCTTATGGTGCATGAAATTTGATGGGTCTTGTACTAAAAAGAGTGCAGGAGCTGGGGTATGGTTGTGCAATGTTGAAAACAATCATACTGAGAGCCATGCTTTCAAGCTAGAATTTAAGTGCACAAATAACATTGCAGAGTATGAGGCTCTCATCCTAGGATTGCATAAATTGAAAAAACTAGGAGCCAAGAGAATAGTTGTCCAAGGAGACTCAGAATTAGTCATCAAACAGCTAAATGGAGAGTATACTGCAAAGCATCCTAGATTGAGGGCATACAGAAATAATGCCATGGATTTTCTGAAAACATTTGTAGAGTATGAGCTTGTGTTTGTTCCTAGGAGTCAAAACATAATTGCAAATGGATTGGCTTGCACTGCTAGTTCATATCAGAGATCACCTAGTGACAAACACATCATTATTCAAACAAAATACAGACCTGCAATGCCAGATAATGAAAAATATTGGCAGGTCGTTGATGGTGACAAACAGATAGAGGATTTCTTGCTCTGCAGGAATGAATTTGAACTACCTGAATCAGGTTCCAAATTTGATGAAAGCTGTTTAGATGAAGAGCCTCCTGATGAAGAAAAACCATCCCTCAACACAGAAATAAACATGTTAACCAGAGAATTTGAAAAACAGACTGAAGAATACATGAAAACAGATAAGGAAGACATTGAGGTGCTGCAGTCCAAAGACAAAAGCATACCTAGAGGATTAGCACCCCTGGAGGACCTTTTCGATTTTAATGATGTAGCAAAGAAACCCACTATAGAACACACTGAATCAGATGTTGAAGAATGCAACATAGGAAGCAAGGATAAACCTAAAATGATTAAATTATCTAAGTCTTTGCCTGCCCATATCAAACAAAAATACATTGATCTATTCAAAGAGTTTGTGGATGTGTTTGCTTGGAGTTATGAGGACTTAAAAGCTTATGACACAAAGATTATCCAGCATAAAATCCCCTTGAAAGAAAACCATAAACCCTTTAGGCAAAAACTGTGCAGAATTAACCCAATACAACTGCCTCTAGTGGAAAAGGAAATCAAGAAATGTATGAGGTAGGAATCATACTGCCTATGAGGTTTTTTGATTGGGTATCCAATCTTGTAACTGTGAGGAAAAAGACAGGAGAAATCAAATTGTGCATTGATTTCATAAATTTAAATAGAGCCTCTTTAAAGGACAATTATCCTTTACCCAAAATGGAACACATCCTACAAAGGGTAGTTGGCTCCAAAAGGATTTCCCTATTAGATGGCTTTTCAGGGTACAACCAAGTCTTAGTACTTCCAGAAGATCAGCTCAAAACAACCTTCAAAACTCCTTGGGGCACCTTCATGTATGTGAAAATGCCTTTTGGACTAATGAATGCTGGGGCCACTTTTCAAAGAGCTATGGACATTTCATTTTTAGAGGAAATAGGGCACTTCATTGTAATTTACCTTGATGACATAACAGTTTATTCCAAAACTGATGAAGAGCACCTTAAACATCTAAGGAAAGTCTTTGAAAAGTGAAGAAGGTATGGACTATCTTTAAATCCCAAAAAGACAATGTTTGGCCTACAAGAAGGTAAGATTCTTGGCCATATTATATCAAAAAACGAGATTAGAATAGATCCAAAAAGAGTTGAGGGAATACTACAGATTAGCCACCCAAGGAACATAAAATAATTGCAGTCCTTCATTGGGAAGATTAACTTCTTAAGGAGGTTTATTCCCAACTTAGCAGAGCACCTTAGAAACATGACCAATATGCTCAAGAAAGAAGTAGGAGTTAAATGGACTGTAGAAGAAAAAAATTCCTTTGAATTGGTGAAACATGCACTCACCTGAGCACCAATTCTAAGCAGCCCAGATTTCACAAAAGATTTCCTCATTTTCTCCTTTGCATCAGAGCATACTGTGGCTGCTGTCCTATTGCAGAAAAATCCAGAGGGACAAGAGCAGCCTATAACATTTTTTAGCAAGGCACTAAGAGATGCACCCTTGAAATACAACATCATGGAAAAATAGGCCGTTAAAGGAATTTAGGGTGTATATTATGCATTCTCACATCATTGCTTATGTGCCTAACATAGTGGTAAAAGATATCTTGTCACAAGATCCAGATGGAAAAAGAGGTAAGTGGATTGCAGTAATACTAGAGTATGATTTGGAAATCAAACCCACAAAACTCATTAAAGGTCAGGGCTTAGCTCAATTGATGGCTAAATCTAACCTACAAGCCCTTGACATTAACATGGTAGATGCCTTGGATGAACATGAAGGATTGCCTGCTACCATTGTTGAAGAGCAGTTTCAAAATTCTCCTTGGTATGATGACATCTTGTATGTGCTTACAAATATTAATTCTCCTCTTGATTTATCAAAGACCAAGGCAAGGTTTTTAAATTTGAAAGCTAGGAATTATTGCATTTTGAATGAATTTTTATATTGGAAAAATGCTAATGGTTTATTGCTTAAATGTTTTCCTAAAGTTGATGCAGAGAGGATCAAGCATGAATTCCATGAAGGAGAGTGTGGAGGTCATCTCTATTGGAAAACCACAGCCAATAAGATCCTTAGAGCTGGCTATTACTGGCCCACCCTCTTCCAAGATGTCCATAAAATGATAGTTTCCTGTCACAAGTGCCAAATTTTTGAGGGTAAAAGAAAGCTCCTTCCCTTACCATTACAACCAATCATTGTTGAAGCTCCTTTTCAACAGTGGGGCCTAGATTTCATAGAGGAAATCCATCCTACTTCATCTGCCCAACACAAATGGATTCTTACAGCCACAGAATACTTCACAAAATGGATAGAGGCCATCCCTTCTAGGAATGCCACAGATTCTATTATTATAAAATTCCTTGAAGACCATATCCTATCTAGATTTGGCTGCCCTAGGAAGATTATTGCTGATAATGCTGCTGCTTTTGGCTCCAAAAATATGATTGATTTTTTTTATTGGTATCAAATTGTTCTTGGACATTCTACTGCTTATTACCCTCAAGGTAATGGGCTTGCAGAATCATCAAATAAAATTTTGGTGACCATCATCAAGAAGCTGCTTGAAGAGAATAAGAAATCATGGCATAATAAGTTGGTGCATGCTTTGTGGGCAGATAGATTAACCACAAAGAAATCCACTGGAATGTCCCCTTACCAGCTTGTTTATGGAGCAGATGCAGTGTTTCCTACTAGCCTAGGAGTACTAGTGATTAAATTTGTCCAAGAGATTCAGTCAGAAGAGGACAGCATGGTAAGAAGGATCAATCAGGCTATACATCTCCAGCAGACAAGGGAATAGGTTTACAACAGAGCTCAAAAGGTACAAGAGAACATCAAGAAGTTGTTTGAAAAGAGAACCAAGGCTTGTGACTTCAAAATTGGAGATAATGTACTCAAGTGGGACTCAAGAAGAGAATATAAGGGTAAACATGGAAAATTTGACAGTTTGTGGCAGGGTCCTTACATTATTCAGTCCACCATTGGTCCGAATGCATTCTTCCTATAAGAGTTAGATGGTACAGATTTGTTTGGGGGTGCTGTAAATGGCAGGATGCTCAAACATTATTACTGCTAAAATTTAGAGTTTAAAGTTCTCACTTCTATTGTAAATACCATTGCTTTGTTCATTTTCACAAAAATGAAAAAATACAAAAAGAGAAAAGAAAAGGTTCAGAAAAACTCAAAACTTGAACCTTAGAAGTTCCAAAAGAAATGGCTCAAATCAACTCAAAACCTGAGCCAAAGTAAGAGGAAAAGTGACTCTAACAAGCTCAAAACCTGAGTCACAAAACAATGAAGGATGCTTCAAAGTTTCACAATTCCAAGCCTTCACAATTTTGGTTTCCAATTTCCTGCAAAGTTCAGTTCATGTGTAGCTGTCTTTATGCCATGAACCCACAGCAAACCAAAAAGTTTAATCCTGGTTTGACTGTTTTTAAATTTCTGTTTTAGAATGTAGAGAAAGAAATCTGCTAGATAGTTTAATCCTAGTATATATTAGCGTAGGTAGAGAAGCTATGAGGCCAACTGTCTAATGTGGTCTCATGGAGGAATAATGGTAGAATTAGATTAGTGTTTTCTGCTTTCAATAAAAAAAAATGATGATGTAAAAGGTTTGCAAGTCTAAATGCACCTTGAAGAAAAAATGTTAGGACAGTAGGTTGGGTAAGTAGATTGTTTGGGGAGATGTGTTTTTTTCTGATGTAACATCCATCATGTTTGTGGCAGCTGATTAAAGAAAGAAAAGATGTGTCAAGTACTAGGCATCTGGCTTGCTTCCTAAGATTGTTTTCTGAGATTCTTGACACCTTCAAGAAGATGCCATCCCCATGTGGGGCCATTGTTAGCCACCTATAAACTTTTGACAAGAAAACAGGCAGCTAAATGTTTCTGAGTCTTCAAGAGAAACATTCCCCTTGAAAATATTTCATCCTTGAAGCCTCCATGTGTATTTTACCCTTTGAAGCAATCCTCACTGCTGTTCCTCATTGCTGTTTCCATCAAAAAGTTTCACTGTTTTGTGAAAAAAATGCTTCAAAAAGGCCTCTGTAATTGCCCATTTTCACTCCTTTCCCTTCAATTTTCATTAAGCCTCTCTCCTTCTTCCAAGCCCCCATATCCCTCTAAAAAGTCTCCACAATCCTTTTAAGCCTCTAAAAACCCCTTTTACAGGTTTAAAACACCCTTTTTCCCTTTTACCAGAAGCTAAGAAATCCCTTGAAAAACACTTAAATTGGCTTAAAAACACTTGTTTTCCATTAAAGGCTTAAGCCCCCTTCAGCCTAGCCCTTATCCCCTTAGCCGCATATGACCCGACGCCAGAACCAGGTGCTAAGCCCTCAAGCGCTAATCACAATCAGAACCTTCAATTAACGCAATTTCCTTTGTTACTTCTATTTTTTCCGATGCGACGACCTTTGTGTTGTCGACCTCCGATGCAATATTAGCCGTCGATCTTTACAGATCCGATGGCCAGCGCAAATCGCATCGTGCCGTTCACCTCTTCGCATTAACCCGTCGATTGTATGCAGACCATTGATTTCCCTTTTAATCCGATGGCCAGCACGATCGCTAATCGCAAAGTGTTAATGTGCCACCCTTTATCCCCTCTGATTTGCGATTCTCTGATCCAATCCTGACCGTTGAATCCACAAGAACCAACGACCAGGATGCGGTCGCGCTCCGCCCATTGTTTTAATATTATCACTCAGCCGATTTAATCTGGACCGTTGAATCCACAAGAACCAACAACCCAGATTTAATCGCGCTCCGATCATATGCCCTCCGTCTTTCCCCTCCAATAAAATCTCGACCGTTGATCTCCCTGCTGATCCAATGGTCTGCGCATAATCGCAAAATCAAAATATCAGAGTTTTGGCCCCCTGCCTTCCCCCGATGTGATTAGATCTCAGCCGTCCATTCCGCTAGATCCGACGGTCAAGATTTTCTCTGCCCATCCACTTACCCCTTTGCCCTCTGCTTTCTCTGTTAAATCTCCACCGTCCGATCCCTAGATCCAATGGTCAGGATCTAATCCACCGTTGGCTTTCCCCCGCCTTTTTTCTCGCACATCTTATCTAATCCAATGGCCCAGGACCGTCCTCGCACCAAACCTTCTGCAGGCCTGTTTTTCACCATTCTTCCATGATTTCCACCATTTTTCACCTGTATCCACCATTCTCATCGCCTCGCCACCATCCTCCACGGCCCTCCAAAGCATCCATCCCCCATCCCTCCTGGTTTCTTAACATGTTGATCATGTTTTTGCAGGGTTTAGAGAGTGATCAATTCATTCTATCTCCACAGTCACTGCCACTGTGATTCAGAGCACAGAAACACAATCGGAAAAGCGGAAAAGAGTATCAGTGAAAGAAATTAAAGGGATTAAAGTATATTATTGAAGATTTATGACATAATCCAACGATTAAAAGAGAAAAAGACAGTGCGAAGACGAGAAGACAGGAATTAAGCTTAAACAGACCTAAAACACAGAGGAAAGTGAATTAAAAGCATTTTAGGAAAAGACAGAGACATCTGTCAATCCGAGATGTCTCCACCACCACTCAGAGGCCAATTGAACCCTCTCCAGCTCCAAAAGCCAAACCTCTCGAGTTTCCAAAGGCCACCTGCAGCCTCACAGAGATCAAAGGAGGCCTAGTTATTGCAATAACAAAAGATCTTGGCCTAAAAGACAGCTGAACAATTAATACAAATCAAAGGAACTTATTACTAATTGTCAGCAAAAGCTATTTTAAAGATAAAATATAGTCCTGAAGTCAATCTTTCTTCCATCAAGCCTCGAAAAGCAGAAACAGAGTTATGAGGCAGAGTTACAGATAGAATGCATTCATGCCTTATGCCTTGCCTGATTTTCAAAGGCCAGGAATTGCATTGATGGTGGAATTAATGATACTTGACCCCTAGAAACTCTCCCACTTCCTGATTTTCTTATAAATTCTCCTTGAGGACCACATTGTAACGGTTGGTCTCTGGATATCTAATTGCATGTAATAGTTTTCTGAAGCTGCTGAAGTCCTGTTTGCATTTGACGATACATAAGCTGATATGAGTAGTTTGAAGTTGTAGAGACCCACCAGGCTTGATGATTGTAATTGGTTTGAACATCAAATACAAGCTGCTGATTTATGGGATCCTGATCTATTGTCGATGGTGATGTTTTATTATTGTTAATCGTTATCTTTCGTTGTGAATTTTCACTCTTTCCACTTTCTCTGATAAAGAACAACAAATATAGAGCTATGATTTACTCTTAACAGTACCCTACTCTTACTGATAAGCTCTATCTCTATGTTTTCTTCCTTTGAAAGTTTTTCTTAAGAGTACATTGAAATCAGGTCAGTTTCAAAGCACTTGCCTAATCTTAGATTTCTCTTTAAGTTGATCATCTATTCTTTCTTATAGAATATGCTGAAAGCAAGATAGGTTCGAAGTCCTTACTTGATCTTAAGTTATTCTAGGTGTTTTTCTAAATGTTTTCTATTGTAAGTACTTCAAAGCAGGCTAGTTTCAAAGCACTTACCTGATCTAGGATTAATTTTATGTTTTTCCTTAAAGTGTATGCCAAAGCAGGATAGTTTCAAAGCACTTACTTGATCTTAGGCTGCTCTTTATTCTTCACTTGTTTGATCTCCATTTTCCTATTTGTTTCATTCCATAAAATCAACCTAAGAGATCCTTGACATAGATGACCTGCCCCATGGATCACTCTTGAACCTTGATATCCAATCAAATCCTCTTATGACTCCATAGCGCAATGGATTGAAGCTGCTTTGCCTATCATATCAGCTGAATCATCCCTTCACTTGCGTACACCTTCACCCTTTATTTGAACTTCCTTCACCTTCCATGTCCTTGCCCAACCAAAAAAAAAACAAAAACAAAAACCCATACTATTCATAACTAGCCTAATATCACATTTCAAGCCTTAAATATCACATCTTTAAACACACTCATAGAGAGATCCCTCTCTGGATTTAGGAGGGCTAGATCCTAGAATCCCAAAGTGGTTTCATATGTTGCCTCTGCATTTTGTATTGCCAAACTTGCAAATTACAGAGACCTAACAAAATACACAATATATCAAACAAACTAGGGTATGTTTTGTTTTCTATTTCTTTTAGTAGGAGATCTGGATTGTTCATTAATATTTTTTGATACTAGAGTTAAAATGCAGGCAACAAAAACAATGAGGTAAACCGTGCAACTATTCCATACAAACCATCTCTGTGATTTAATAAAAGGGGGGTTTCTTCCATTTTCAATGCAGTACCTACTCCTTGGTTGCTTTCATTTCAGAACCTTTTCCAGAGCTCCATTGCACCTCATCCTTTATTGGTATGCTTGTATTTAGAAATCCCATCTATTGATTTCACTTACTTGTGGACATCAATGTTACGTGTTTCTTTGATTGAGACCTTCATATTGGTAGATGTGAAGTTAAGATAAGAGGGAAAAAAATGTTATCTTGGTTGTTTATTGATCACAATTCAAATTTTAATCTGTTATTGGCCTTGTGGATTTGCAATCTTAATGCATTATTTACCCCATCCTAAGGTCCATATGCTAGTGACCAATATTGAAGTTCTATGCTTGTTTCCAATCTTTTATACTTATTTACAATGGTATGAGTACCTACAAAACAGTTCTTGTTTTATTATCTTATACTGATTTCCACCTTACATTTTAGGAAAGCATACGTGGTTCATATCCATTGGAATTTTCAAGGTTTGAGCTGGTCTTTGTGTCCAAGGCATCAAATGCATTTAGCATAACATGTATGATTTTGAAATTTGACGGAACACTCAATATTGTTAGGTATTAAATTTTAATGTTTGTTTATGTTCTATGATTAGATGGTGGGATATATTTCTGAACAAAAATCCATTTTTTGTGAGGATTTTTCGAAATGTCTTCTTAGAATATTTCTGTGCAGAAAATTCACTGGATGGTATGGAATTTTTAAGTCATCTTGGTTGAAGAACATACTATATGCTGATGATGTTACCCAAAACAAACTCTATGTTGCTTATTGAATACTTTATGATCTATTTTTCTTTCATGAAATTTTGGGATCCTCAGTCTAGATTTTTCAACTTCTATTGGACACAAGGAAATATGTGCCACCCTTGGTTAAATTTCATTTTTGAGCATCAATGTCATGGGGCTTTCACATTTTTTAGCAATGAGTAGCTACATAATTATTCTTTTTCCTTCTAGAGACTCTTAATCCCAATTTGTAAATTTGTATTTTGAAAAATATATTTATATCTTTGATGTCCAATGGTACTTCCCTTATGCATGCAGAAGCATCCTTGCCACTCCGCTAGTCTATCAGGATGAAAATTTCATTGGGTGCAGCAAAAGGTCTGGCATTTATTCATGGAGGGGCTAAAAGACCAATGATTTATCGGGATTTTAAAACATCCAATATTCTGCTGGATTCGGTTGGTACCTACAACCTCAAAATTATGAGATTGATCAGTGTTACACTTTGGATTCTCTTAACTCTTTATGGAGAGATATGTACTTGGTGCAGGAATACAATGCCAAGCTGTCTGATTTTGGACTAGAAAAATATGGACCTGAGGGAGACAACACCCATGTTTCAACTCGAGTTATGGGACATATGGTTATGCTGCTCTAGAATATGTAATGAATGGTGAGCATTTTAACTAGTTTAAAACCCATGGCAATGATATCTTGGTGAGGAAATTTTAAGATTGATACAGATCAACAAGATTTCTAGCCTCTTTAAGGGTCCTATCTAGTAAAAGGGGCACACAGAAAAATTGAAAAGTTTGTTTTGGGAGAATTGTTCAGATCTTGTCCTATTGGCCTAATGTTGAATGTAGACCAACCAATGTTAAGGACTCAGGACAGTTTATGTGAGTTTGAATTTTCCTTAATTTATGAAAAAAGTATCTAAACATGCATATGTCTCCTAAAAGAAACATGTGTTTGGTGATACAGATTTAAGTTGATCTCAATGTACTCTTCATTGGATTCTCTCTTATTCTTGACTTACAGATTAGTACAGGCATTTCCTTTTTTACATTGCCTATTACTGATGTGAATTTTAATAAAATTTAGCATAGACATTTCAGATATTTATAAAGATAAACAAGAGTAACTGAGTCAACGATTAAGGTTGGAAGTAAGGACAATTTGCAAACTACATTTTTGTTTAGTGTCTGGATGGATGCATCCAACAATAATTTTATTAAAACCTTTAGATTGAGAGGTTATTATAATACAAAATTTGGCTTTCTTCAGCTCATACTATCTAGGTTTTTAGCTTTACTAGTTCACACTCTACTATTTCAGACATCTTCCAAGCTTCAAAATTACTCATATTTTTTTGAGAATTTATAGTCTATAGAACATTGTTTCAGATGACTAAATACCCATACCAATAGAGAGTTAGTTGAGGGAGCTTAACTTGTATATCTCATTACCCTTAAAAAAAACTGTAGCCACTCTCTTAGAACCTATCTCTCTATAGTCGCCCCCTTTGAATCCCAGTAAATTTGACATGAACATGAGGTATTTACTCCCATTCCTCACCCTACAAGGAAACCAAATTATTGTATTCTCTATTAGTATTTAAGTATAGATCATATCTCTTACTATATCTAGGAAGCTATAGTAATGGGCAGAAGACTGGCATCATGTAAAAGGAAACTGTTAATATAAGATGTCAAGTCTGATCTATTAAAACGTGAGTAATCTCCTTGTGAGAGTATGTTGTAATTTTATGTTTGAAAAGTATTTTGAGATAGCCACAAAGCTGGAACATGATGGAGATTGTATTTGTTTTTCAGTCCTTCTAATCAAACCTTAAGCAACACAACATTCATAGGTTAAGGCCTTCAAACTGTCCTATAAAGTGAAGCATGTGTCATTCAAATTTTTACATAGTTTAATTTGTTACTTCATACATTTTAATTTTTACATCCTATAGATATCCTCTCGGATGATTTTTTTCATCTTTTATTTGGTTGGTAAGAGATGGTCAGGTGCATATAGGGAATATTTGAATGGAGGAAGTTGGTCCATCATAATACTAATTGAATCAAGGAGATCAAGCCGAAGGAGTAGTTGTTGTGATGGACTCTGATGAGAAAAAGGCCAAGTATGGATACCGATCATGTCCCTTTTTTGTATCAGTGGATTTTTGAGCATAGTGTAAAAGAGGGACAAGACAAAATGTTGTCTTAAGTAGGAAGGGCGAGCTGCAAACTCTATAAGGATGATGGGTTGAGGAATTGGCTACCTGCATTGAACAATGCGACAAAGGAGGATGATCTATACTATCTTTGTAGAAGACCAATTAGACTCTAGTAAACTAGGTACCCAAACCTTGGAACCATTTAGAACTTTGGGTTGGGCCAAGAGTGTGCATGAGTGACATATTGGTAGATATATCTTGAAAAATATTTGAGAAACACTACCTCTCAAGAAGTGCCAAGGACCCATAGCCCTTGTTGAGTCAGGGCTGAAGTGCATGCTGCAAACTAAAGCAAGGTCTTCTGAATAGTACACCTTGATAAGTATATGAGTTTGTTATCTTGATCTCCTCTCCTTTGAGAAAGAAATGGTGATCAGGGAAAATTTCCTTCAACACATTGAAGATGATGACTTTGGTTTTTACCTAGGTTGAAAATCAACTGATGAAGATCACAGAAAAGGGCCAGGCATTAAGTTGTATTTGCAATTTGTATGGGGATGAGACTAGAAGGGCCACATCATCTATAAACATCAAAATATAAATTAAGACATGGTGTAGAAGGAAACCATTGCCATCTTGGATGTGCTCATGCAAGGACTCCAACTTGTCAATATAGATCCAAATAGTGTAGGGGACAAGGGGAAACCTTGTTTTACCCCAATGATACTTAGGATAAAATCTGATAGCCCGTGTTTTGGTGCAAAGGTGACCAAGGATTAACTCATATAAAATGCATAATGGTTGACAAAAGGGTTTCTGAGATGCCAATATCTCTGAGTATGTGGAATAAAGCCTCTATGGGGACAGAGTCAAAATCCTTTTTGAAAGTCTATGAAACAACAATAAACTTTCCAGGAACAATGTTGGGCTTCCTCAATTATGGCCTGGAGTGTAAAGATGTGATTCATAGTCTAGCGCTTAGGTTGGAATCCTGCATTTCCTCTAGATCTATGTTGCATCTTCTAAAGCTCCCTAAACATTTGCAGGTGAAGGGATGTAGCATAGAGCTTCAAGAAGCAAATCAAAACAAATAAGTTGAATGGACTGCAAGGTACATCACAAACAATATGTAGTGGGAGCACGAGTGTAACTCCTATAACGGAATATCTAACTTCTGAGGTCTAAGACCTATAGGGTCAAATTATTCATCTAAGATATAAAATATTACAAAGTTGAGAGTCCAAGAGAAGAAAGGGTCCCTCTCAAGAATTTGAGAATCAGGAGAAATATATTGATTGAAGTTTGCCTTCCGAAAGTGATCAATGTTTGGTGGATATATCACCTACTAATTAGGGAGAATAAGGAGAAATTGTTGGCCTCTAAAACTGTATTGTTAGTAGGGTCTCATGGGTGGAGGTCAGGGGTCTCCTCGACATCTCATGAATCTGCATACTGAGGTTGCATTTCTATCTACCTGTAAAGTATTGCTTCTATGTGTGAGGATTACAAAGGAGGGAGGTGATTATCTTGTTGTGGGTTGATGGGATTTATTTTAAGGCTCCTCCATTTGAGTCTGTTGTGGGTGGCAAAGTTGACAAGTCGAATTGTGCCCCAACTGGATGAATTTGCATCATCAAAGCTTGTTTATTCAGCATGACAGAAAATTCAGTTTTTTCAAGTGATATTGTTGTTGAAGTCATATAAGGAAGCCTCTTTACACTGTCCCTGAAAAAAGAAAAAAATCATGTGAAAATCCCTTGAATTTGAAGAGGAATCATCGAAAAATCTATATGCAAAAATCATTTTGAAAATATTTGAATGCAAACTATTTATAATAGTTTGCAAATATCAACAGTTTATAAATATCATTTTTTTTGAAAAAATCAACAGTTTGCAAATATCAACAGTTTATAAATATCATTTTTTTTTGGAAATATCAACTGTTTGCAAATATCAACAGTGTATACATCCCAATTTTTTTTTACAGGTATACAACCTTAAGAAAACAACTAGTATTCTAGTTTTGTTACTAAACATAAAATTCTATGAAAGACATGACAAATTTTGGCTTCTCTCAGCCCAATGTTTGAAGGAAGAGTCCTGATTTCCAAGATCCATGTCTTCTATCATTTGGTGAAATATGTATTCCTTGAATTCTGGAATTGGCTTGAACTGAATTTGTTGATATCCTATGATTTGAATAAGCAGAATGAGATACTTTTCTGAGATTAAGGACTATATTTCTCAACATACTGCATTCTTCCTCCACGGAATTGATTTTCTTTTTTTATTGGATTTTTGTTCTCAATTATGGAATTTTGAGAAGTGCACTAGTGGTAGTTTTCATATAATTTTGTAGTTACAGAGAAGAGGGAAGTTCTCTTGCATTGAATGGATTATGTCTTCAAATAACTTATTAGAATTCCTAGGCTTCTCTAATCCATGGATATTATAGGCAGAAAGAAACAAAGCTATCAGCCAATAGTTCTTAGGGGGTTCGAACTTCCATTCAAGATCATGAATTCAATATATAGGAAAAACCACACTACATTTCATACCACAAAACACTACAAGAGAGCCTAAGATCCACATATTTTTGGAGCCAAATAAAATTGAAGGACAGAATCCAGATAAAACCTAAAGACCATACCCCCAGAAGAAAGTTCTTGGAACACCAACATACAATAATTCACTGAAACTATAAACAAGAAGAATAGTAAGATTGAAGCCAATATATCTGAGTATGTGGAATAAAGGCTCTATGGGGACAGAGTCAAAATCCTTTTTGGAAGTCTACGAAACAATAGTAAAATTTCCAGGAGAAATGTTGGGCTTCCTCAATTGTGGTATGGAGTGTAAAGATGTGATTAATAGTCTAGTGCTCAGGTTGGAATCCAGCCTTTCCTCGAGTTCTATGTTGCCTCTGCTCAAGCTCCCTAGAGATTTTAAAGTGGAGGGATGTAACATAGAGCTTCAAAAAAAAAATCTCCACAAATAGGTCCAATGGAATGCAAGGTACATCATAAACAGTATTTAGTGGGAGCATGAGTGTAGCTCCTATAAAAGGCATATCTAACTTCTGAGGTCAAATACCTAAAGGGTCAAATTCTACATCTAAGATATAAAATGTTACAAAGTTGAGAGTCCCAGAGAAGAAAGGGTCCCTCTCAAGAACTTGAGAATCAAGATAAATATCTTTATTGAAGGTTTCCTGCATAAAGTGATCAATTTTTGGAGGAGCTATCACCTACTAATTAGGGAGGACTAGGAGAAACCGCTGGCCTCTAAAACTATATTACCAGTGGGTGAATATCTCCTACCATCTGAAGCTAAAGTGAATAATCCCCTGATGGAGAACTTTGGATAAATTGGAAGATATGATCTTGTGCATATAGGCTGCTCTTTGCAGAGACCTAGATCAGTTGGAAGGAGGATTTCTTATGTGATTGTAAAAAGGGCCTAGACAGAGACATTATTTCAAGGGTCTCATGGGTGGAGGTAAGGGGTCTCCTCAAGATCTCATGAATCTTCATAATGAGGTGGCACTGCTCTCTGTCTGTAACTTATTGCTTCTGTGTGTGAGATCTACAAAGGAGGGAGGTGATCATCCTATTGTGTGGGTTTATGGGAGTTATTCTAAGGCTCCTCCATTTGAGTCTATTTTGGGTGGAAAAGTTAACAAGTCGAATCGTGCCCTGACTGGATGAATTTACAGCATCAAAGCTTCTTTATTCAACATAACAGAAAATCTATTGTTTGAAGTGATACTATTGTTGAAGTCATATAAGGAAGCCTCTGTTGCCTGCATATTAGATAAAACCTTTGTACAGTGCAAAACTTTCTAGTGATATCTTTTGCTAATATTTGAAGTGTTTTATTCCATTCTAACATTGACATCTAACCTATAAAATTATAATATAAATTAATGTGTATAACCTATAAAATTCTAATATAACTTCATACATTATGGTGCTCTCTCTAAAAAAGGTTTCGAGAAATCCTCAAGCTCAGAAAGATTTCCTTCACTGAAAACTATCAAGTCTCTGCTTCTGAAAGAATTTGAACAGAAATAGTTTTAATTCCCATAAAACATATTGGTCCCCATTTTTTTTACCATATTATTCATCTCATGGATCTATTTGCAGAGTAGCAGGGAGTTCTAATAATGTTGTAGAATCTAGATTTGCATGACAATATTTTTGCTAGAGTTTTCTTTTCATGGATTTTGTGTAATGGGTCTATTTAAATTTGAATATTATGTTGCCTTCACGATCACTAATCAAACTCATCACCACTACTACACATGGGATCATCACTAGGAGCTATATAAACATCATTTGGCTTAGAGTCTGAGGGCTCCTCAAGCTCCTCTCCAACCTCAATATCAGTGCTAGTAGTAGCATGAGCAACAACACTATACTTAGTAGAAGTAGAAGAACATGTTTTCCAAACTGCACGAGAACTACTTCCCTCACGAGTCACCATGTGCCATGCTTGGTCTCGGTGGTTCTCTTCCTTCAACAACTAGTTCAACTACCATATATTCGTTGGAACCAACACCCCGAACTCCACTAGACAACTATTCACCATTTTGTACTAGTGATTCGCCATGATTTTACAAGATAATATAATCTCATGAGAGATTCGCCAAAAAAATTATATATACATATTATATTATTAATAAAATAACCTTCCATTTTTTCTATGTATCATGGGGATTCAACCATTTATTATACATATACATTTAGGGGGGTTCTTAAAATTTTCCCTGCTCCAAACCCTCCCTTGCAACTACTTACTAAAATAACAAAATTCCTTCAGGAAACTGTGTTGTAACTGATAGTAGTACTTTGGCCTAATGCCAAATCTGAAATGAAGCTCCAAGAATACTAATCTTGAAGTCCAAGGTGATAGGAAAAATCCTTCACCGGTTCTCCTGCTAAAATACGGAAGACAACCTCCTCCTCCCAAACTGATCTTCAGAAATGCGTAATTCCTGAAGGTATATGTTCTGTAGAGAGTGGAAACAGTGTGGCACCAATTCTTGATGATGAATATAAGTTTAGAAAACCTTCCCAGAGTAGACACTCGAATTCCCCTGTGGGTGAGGGTGGGATTCCCGCTCGAGAACACCCTATGCTAAACAACATAAGAGTGCATGGAATGTCAAATGAAAACTCAAAATCTAAACAGATCTCAAATCCATAATACCAAGACTGCCTTCTATTATGCCTTCATCTTCCTTATATACAAAGTGAGCCTTCCCAAGCCCTGGCCCACTCTAAACTACACTGTGCATGTGGACATAAGTCTCCATGATTGACTGCGTTGTCTCTCCAAGTCCTCCATCATGTCTACGTGCAATGTGCACCCTTTCCATCATGTGTGCATTAAAGTCACTACTTCCTCCATCACTTCATCATGAATTCTCTATGATCTTACATTAGATTCCCTCCATGATCTATCGCATTAATGAGACATGATCTCCACTCCTTTCAAATTAGTAGCTACTCCACTACTCCATTATGCAGATCTAAGTCTAATTAGTCCACATCCACACATCAAAAAGTGGATATTATTCATCTTTGAGGATTATGGGTCCCTCCACCCTTTTATTTACTTAATTAATTAAGTTTATTAATAACTCTAATATTCCAAATAACATGTGAATTTTTTTTAATATTACAGTCCTCCTCGGAAAAATGTTTCTTGTCCTCAAGCAACTGCAAAAGTAGATGGAAATTCATCTATCCCCTCCAAATGGCATCCACATAAGGAAGGCCTCTTCCATCCACTGCAATGTGTTATGCATGTTTGGTTCCAAGGTTGTCTCTCAAGAATGCATAGAATGACCTCCAACTATGTAGTTAGATGTCCTTCACTCCCCAAGAAGTACCAAGTGACAACCATAAGCTACCCAACATTATCATCAATACATGAGATACATAAAATAAATTGGTTCTTCCCATAAAGGAAAATCCCCATCTCACAAAACACCTCTTCATCCCATGTTTTATGAAGTATATTGAGCATTGGCATGTCCTCATCCTTAGCCATGTTGGCCTTGTTGGATCCAAGCATTATCTCAACATTGTGCAAAAGAGAAAATAGATACATAAGGGTAGAAAAATATGTCAAACCAAATTCTCCCAATAGTAACCACCGGAGTAAGGCCTCTTCCTGCCATCCTCCATCTCCATTATGTAAGATGGTCAAGCCAAACTCTCCCAAAAGCAACCAAAACAACAAGAGATATTGTTGCCTCTTCACCTTGTCATGTGCATCATGGAGTAAAAACATACTGATAGACATGTGGAATGTCACATAAGTCCAATACAAGAAAACACCATCATTACACATCATGAGAGTGCCATGCCAAGTTCTACACAATACAAAACACATAGACATAGGAGATGTCATGTGATTGCCAAACTCTCTCAGCAACAACCAAAGTAACCATGCCTTATTCTTATGCATTATTCCAGTGTTGTGCAAGGCATGAATCAGAAAAATATGAACCATTGGGTGGTAACCATACTCACCGAAGAGCAGCTAGCGTGGCTATGCCTCCTTCTTGTTTATATGAGTGTTGTTCAAGGCACGGATCAAAGAAATAGGAGCCTTTGGGTAGTAACCATACTCACCAAGGAGAAACCAGCGTAACCAAGCTTCTTGCTGGCCCATGTGATATATCTACAAGTGGTCATGCAACCCCTTGCTTATCATCCTCACCCACTCATCCCAATAAGGATGATGAATGATGTTATTCATAAACATGGTATCCTCCCATTGTAGAATATGTTGGGGTTCCCATGTTTTGGCAAGTTTGGCAATACCAAAAGATGAGACAACATCAGAACCACTTTCAGACCTCAGGATCTAGCCCTCCTGGGTCCAGAGAGGGATCTCTCAATATAGGCAGAGGTATATGCCTTTGAAGCTCTATTTTAAGGTTTTAGGCTAGTTATAGGCATGGGTTTGTTTGTTTGTTTAATTCTTTGTTTGGTTGTTGGGAAATGGGAAAGAAGGGTTCACTATAAGACAAGGATGGGGAAAGAGGATTTTAGGTAAAGGAGAGATGATTCAAAGAATACTCGAGACCATGGGCAATGGAGTCAGGAAAGGGTTTACTTGCTATTCGATATGCAGGCTTTCAGTTGGGCTATTCATCTAAAGCATTGGATCTTAAAGATGATAGTGTGGCATGAAATGGTAAGGAAGAAGGTGAAAGGCAAGGAAACCTCCAAGGTGACCATTCAGGAATTAGATCCAGGGATAGGACATGCCATTAGACACCTGTGATCCAAATCCTAAAGGGTAAACTCTTCAGACAAAGGGAACATTAAAGATTCAAACACAAAGTTGAAAACCTGAGATCAGAGAGAGACTTTGAACTCTCAATGCTTCGGCATCCAACTTAAGAGAACTTAGAAAGATTCAATTAATCGAAAAGGACCCTAATGAGGCAAAATCAACAATTCTAAACTCCCAGTATCCCAATTCTTTCAATTAAATCCAACCAGAACATCCAAGAACAAATTCATTAATCCATACATCAGCTAGCAGTAAATTATAGCCACTACACTAGTTAAATTAACTCGAATCAGTACTTGGATAACACATACAGCAGAAAACATCAAAGGTAGGGAGAGCAGAAACATAGGGTACCATGTGAGGGTAAATCCTATGCCAGATTTATGATGCGTACCAGAAGAAATGAAATATGATGAATCACAAAGGGAAAAAGAAACAGAGATAGAAAAACATCACCGCTGCTTTAAATCAGGATCCATATAAATGTGCTTGTCATATTAAAGAGCAACACCAGTCATGTAAAAAATTTCCAACAGCTTGATATTCAGTCTGAAAAAATCTTCCTTAGCCTATCTTACAACTTTACACAGAGAACTATATCTCAACAGAAACAACTTACAATTCACAGATATTCAATCAACAACCTTTATAATGAGTTTCTTCATGAGTTTTATAGCTGAAACAAAGGCAGAGGAGGTAGATGAAACACTAAATGTAACATTAAAACAAAGTATTAAAAGAGGGTCGAGGCCCATTATGCTTTAATATCTGAGCATTAATCTTCAGTACTCTTTGGATGAAAGAGTGGTCTTCGATAGGCTGCAATTTACTCCAGGTATGTTCTTGATGTGCTTTCGCTGCAGTACTTGTAGTACTCTGGTGAATAAACAAAAAGGAAGATAAATGACTATGAGGTCTGCCATACTATGTAACAAATGTTTTGGTAGTATTAGGACTGCTGTCAGGGGGAATCTTCTCGGGGACACAATGTAGAATAAAGACAATATGGGTACTGTGTCCTTTCTCAGGAGGAAGCTTCTGCCAATGTGAAACACTGTCGATATTGTTTTCTGTGCTATAGGCCTCTTTAGGCCTACTGTGATGATCATGAGGTGTTCAATTCAGTACAACTTCCCTTTAAACAGTGAATCAGAGAAAAAATTCTTCAATTACAGGCATTAAACTCTCTGACTATCCACTGATACACTTTGACGCTCCATGACTGTCTCTGTTTGTTAAATTTGGAACTTTAATGGTGCTGGGGGGTTTTACAGAGTTAAACTATGTCCTTTAATGAAAATTACATTCTGACAACTTCCCAGGCTTCTTCTCTGTATTATCAGTCTCTGAAATTAGCCTTCTCTGCGCTCTGTGCCACTATAACAGTGATTGTGAGCAATGGCAGAGTTTACTGCCTGTAACGTGCAAAAACACACCAACATGTTAAGAAATCCATGCATGGGAGGATGGATGTGGTGGAATGTTGTGATGATGGCAGCGCAGCAAAGGCGAATGTTATGGATGCAATGGAACGCGGTGGAAAGATGCAGTGGAACAGTGAAAATTGATCTGACATAGGTTGGGCGAAATGAAAAACTTTAATGTAAAACATTAAAATTTTAATGTTTGCGGAATGATATGATGTCTAATGAAAAACATAAAGATTCGACCTTTGAACGAAATACGAAGGGAATGGGCGAAGATTCAATGGCAAACGTATGGAATGAGTTTAAATGGTGGGACCACAGCCATGGCGGAGGGCGATTTAACCTGGGTCGTCCGATCTCCGGAGGAGATCGACGGTGGAGATGATCCGATGGAATGCCATGATCGCGCAATGAGAAAATATGCAAGAAACGTGAGATGCAACAGGGCTCGTTGATCTACAGAGATCAATGGTCAGGATCTGTGGATGAGTTTTCGGGTAATGAAGTGGGGAAGTGGTTTTAGGACGGGAAACCGCTGGTATCACGTGGCAAAAGAGCCGAGAGGTTGTTTCCACTTTTTCAATGTGATATGGGTCTTTGGCTGACACGTGGCTCTAGAAAACCATCCATATCGTGTGCATTTGAAATATTAAACTTCGAATGCCCGATCTGCGTGATATGGATGTGGACCGTTGGATCTGGTCCTGTGAGATCCGATGACGGAAGATGGAGCACAATCTAAGGAGATGCACAGATAGTAGAGGTGGGGTCGAACAAACGGCGGTTTTATTGTGGACCGTCTAATCTGAGGACGAACGGCTGAGATTGGCGGAGGAGATACACAGGCGGAGAAAATGGTTAGTGGGTAGGAGAAATCTGAGCCGTTAGATCACGGGAAATGGACAGCTGCGATCTAATCGGAGGGGAGTGATGGGAGGCTCAAAACTCCGATGAGCGATGGTGCGATTGGCTTATGACCATCAGATCTTATGTGAGATCGATGGCTGCGATTGGATCGAAGGAAACAAATCGAGGAATGCATGGCGGAATGAGGGTGAATCCTGGCCGTTGGTTCTTGTGGATTCAATGGCCAGGATCGCGTCGGAGGATTGCAATCAGGAGGCATAGAAGGTGGCACCATTTGAAATTTGCGATTGCGATTGGAGCGAGGATGCGAGGGCCGTCGGATTAAAGGTGAATCAACGGTGGGGAAAAGGTCATCGGAGGGGTGAAAAAATGGAATTCGGGTGTGATGGGACTTGCGATGACCATTGGATCTATTCCAATCAATGGCAGAAATCAATTAAAACGTCGATGGACTAATAACACCATCGCATCGGAACTTTTTCTTTTACAATGGACAAGCCTGTCCCGCTTCGATTCTCCGATGCGATTAGCACCTTGCGGGCTAGCGTTTGGTTTTAGCACCCGGGCTTATGGAGGGGAAGTGGTTAGGGGCTGGCCGAAAGGTGCTTAGCTTGCACATCGAAAAATATGGGGTTTTAGCCAAAAATAGAGCTTTTAAGGCTAAAATTAGGCTTTCGGTTAAGGGAAAAAGGGAGTTGCAATCAAATGAAAGGATTTCACTTGGTTTAAAAGGAAGAATTTGATGGTTTGGGAAACTTAAGAGGGATTTTTGAGGTTAAAGGGGAAATTTTGCAGAAGGGAAAAAAGGCCAAGATGGAGCATTTTGCAGAGATACAAGGGCAGATGAAGGCTACTTTAAGCACGATTTTTTCACAGACAGTGAGGCTTTTGGATGGAAACAGCAGTGAAGATCCTTTTAAATGTAATGAACACATAGAGGCTTCAAGGATGAGAGTTTTCCTGGGAAATGTATCTCTTGAAGTCTCATAAAACAATTTAGCCACATGTTTGCTTGACAAAGATCTCATAGGTGACTAATAGTGGCTCCACACGGGGATGGATTCTTCTTGAAGGAGTCAAGAATTTAGAGAATAGATATTTGGAGTAGACCAGATGCCTGATATTTAAACCATATTCCCTCTTTTATTGAGTTGTACAAAACATGATGGAATTAATAGTAGAGACATTCCCCAAACAATCTACCTACCCATTCTACAATCCTAACATTTTTCTTCAAGGTGCATTTGAATCGGCAGACCTTTCTTCATCATTCTTTCTTTATTGAAAACAAAAACACACTAATCTAATTCTACCCTTATCACTCCATGAGACCGAATTAAACTATTGGCCTCATATGTTTCTCTACCTAAATCTAATATCTGATGGGATTAAACTGTCCGGAAAATTTCTTCTCTACATTTCTACAACAGAAATTTAAAAACAGTCCAACTAGGATTAGACAGTCTAGTTGGCTGTGGATCCAAGGCATAAAAACAGTTGCACATGGACTGAAATTACAGAAAATTGGAAACAAAATTTGGATGTTTGAGATCTTGTAATCTTGGAGCATCCTTCCTTTCCTCGTGACTCAAGCTTTGAGCTTGTTAGAGTCACTATTCTCTTCTTTATTTCAGCTCTGGTTTTGGGTTTGCTAGAGCTGATTCTTCTTTCTCCTTTGTTGATCCAGATTTTGAGCAGATTAGGACCAGCTTGTTATACTTATTTTGGCTCAGGTTTTGGTCATGTTTGAGCCATCCCTCTTGGAACTTCAGAGTTTCATGTTTTAGGCATGTCTGAACCTTTTTCTTTTTCTGTTTTTTGGAACATTTTTTCTCTCTTCCTGAAAATTAAATACTGCAATGGTATTTACAATGGAAATGAAAAATGTAAACTTGGAAATCAACAGAAGTAATGTTTGAGCATCCTGCCATTAACATGACCCCCAAATAGCTCTGTACCATCTAGCTCTTGCAGAAAAAAGGCATTTGGACCCACGGTGGCCTGTATGATGTAAGGACCCTGCCACAAACTGTCGAATTTGCCATGCTTTCCTTTGTCCTCTCTCATGGTGTCCCACTTCAGAACTTTGTCTCCAATTTTGAAGTCCAAGGCCTTTTTTCTCTTGTCAAATAACTTATTAATATTTTCCTATACTTTCAGAGCTCTGTTATAGATCTCTTCTCTTGTTTGTTGGATATGAATTTTCTGATTTATCCTCCTCACCATACTGTCTTCTTTTGTCTGGATCTCTTGGACTGAGCATAGGGCTCCTCTGGATTTTTCCATTATGTACAACATTGCAACCAGCTTTGATTTGCAGCCACTGTATGCTCTGTCCAAGAGAAAAATCCAGAGGAGCCCTATGTAGGGATCCACTGTATGGAGCCACTGTTAGCCACCTATGAGATATTTGTCAAGCAAACAGGTGGCTAAATTGTTTCATGAGACTTCAAGACATACATTTCCCAAGAAAATCTCTCATCCTTGAAGCCTCTATGTGTTCATTTCCTTTAAAAGGATCTTCACTGCTGTTTCCATCCAAAAGCCTGACTGTCTGTGAAAAAATCGTGCTTAAAAGAGCCTTCATCTACCCTTGTATCTTTGCAAAATGCTCCATCTTGGCCCTTTTTCCCTTTTGAAAAATTTCCCCTTTAACCTCAAAAATCCCTCCTGAGTTTCCCAAACCATCAAATTATTCCTTTTAAACCAAGTGAAATCCTTTCATTTGATTGCAACTCCCTTTTTCCCTTAACCGAAAGCCTAATTTCAGCCTTAAAAGCTCTGTTTTTGGCTAAAAACCCATATTTTTCCATGTGCAGGCTAAGCACCTTTTGGCTAGCCCCTAACCACTTCCCCTCCATAAGCCCAGGTGCTAAAACCAAATGCTATCCCGCAAGGTGCTAATCGCATCGGAGAATCGGAGCAGGATAGGCCTGTTCATTGTAAAAGAAAAAGTTCCGATGCGATGGTGTTATTAGTCCATTAGCATTTTAATTGATTTCTGACGTTGATTGGAATAGATCCAATGGTCATCGCAAGTCCCATCGTGCCCGCATTCCCTTTTGTCACCCCTCTGATGACCTTTTCCCCACCGTCGATTCATCTTTAATCCGACGGCCCTTGCATCCTCGCTCCAATCACAATCACAAATTTCAAAGGGTGCCACCTTCCGTCCCTCCCGATTGCGATCCTCCGACGTGATCCCGGCCGTTGAATCCACAAGAACCAATGGCCAGGATTCACCCTCATTCTTCCATGCATTCCCTTATTATTTTCCTCCGATCCAATCGCAGCCGTTGATCTCGCATAAGATCCGATGGTCATAAGCCAATCGCACCATCGCTCATTGGAGTTTTGACCCTCCCATCGCTCCACTCTGATTAGATTGCAGCTATCCATTTCCTGTGATCTAACGGCTCAGATTTCTCCCGCCCACTAACCATTTTCTCCGCCTGTGTATCTCCTCTGCCAATCTCAGCCATTCTTCCTTAGATCAGACAGTCCACAATAAAACCGCCGTTTGTTCGACCCCACCTCTACTGTCCGTGCATCTCCTCAGATCGCACTCCATCTCCCGCCGTTATATCTCACGGGCCCAGATCCAACGGTCCACATCCATATCACACAGATCGGGCATTCGAAGTTTAATATTTCAAATTCATGCAATATGGGCGGTTTTCCAGAGCCACATGTCAGCCAAAGACCCATATTGCGTTGAAAAATTGGAAACAGCCTCTCGGCTCTTTTGCTGCGCGATTGTTACACGATATTTGTCACCGAGTCCTACCATTCCACGATCCCGCACGATGGAGGACCCGCAAAATGACACCTTGAACAACATCATGCAACGAAAACATCATCATTGCATCCTCACAGTATGAGCTTCATTTCCCCTTGAGACATCTCCTTGCAAAATCCATGGCTCTTTTTGCATTGGCGTGGGTAGACGGTTCGGTACTCGCGCCACTCGGGGAAATCACAGCAAAGAGGTCGCGCCATGGCGCTCTGTCATAAGAGCGACAATCGGCATACATTTTTAAGAAGTTGTTTTTTATATATGGATGGGAAGTTGAGTTCAAACGAACTCACAACCCTTTGTACGAGTTGGGAGGTTTGGCTGCGGGGGAGTTCTATGGAAGGAAATGGTTTTGCCACCTTCTATGGAACCTTCCTTGTTGATAGGGCAGTCAACAATAATAGGGATCCCAGCTCCTCATACATATAATATATAACACTATAAAAGCTTGTAAATCCAAGGCAACTGGTCTTGAAAGTCTTTGAGAAGCTTTGCATCTCCTATTCCCAGAGTGCCTTTGTCTTTGAAAAAGAATCCCTTCTTTCCCTTAAAGATACCGATAGAGAGCAAGGAGAGACATTGACACGGGGACTGCGGAGGGTTTCCCTTTCCCTCGGCGGCCTTTGCGGGCGTGGACGGCCAGAACCCGCACGAAGGAGAGGCTGCGGCGTGCGGAGAACTTGGTTGTAACTTCTTCTGGACACCCATTTTAATAGATGACTATGGATCTGTGGTTCCACTCTTTTCCAAACATGTTCGTCTTGGTATGTCTTTTAAAATAAATGTTTAGTTACGTATCTTTGGTTCTAGCAACGTATCTTGTTTGTTCTTTCTATGTGCAGGAGTGTTCATCCACAGGAGATGGCTGGAAGGATTGTGATCTGCCGGGGTGAAAGGAGAGGGACATCTCTTCTTCAGAGATCGAGCGGCAGATCGGTGAGTTTTTATCCCAAATCTTTCATTGTTCGTAACTAGGAGCTGCGTCATAGCATTGTTTGTTTGTTTGCCAGACCCCTGTTTGGGCTAGTAGGGATAACGCTACGTAACGGAGAGAGTTTACTCATGGTAATTAGTAGTCTGTTGAGGATCGTCTAAGGTTTTCCTTGTCTCGTTTATGATTGGTTCGCTTTGATTGTTCCTCCTTGCTTGATGAACCTTAGGTTGGGTTGTTTCATTATTTTAGCCTTGTGGTTTGTAGCTTGTGTTGGTCTTTTTCTGGGTCTTTGTTTGTTTTTAGTTTTCATTGAAGAACTCGGCGGCGGGTTTTTACACGACGGTCGCGCCCGCCGCGTGGGCGCATTTATTCTTGTCTGCGCCACTCGGCCTACGCGTAGTTCAAGGCCACAGTCGCGCCACCACAGCTGACTTTTGGTTTCTGAATTTTTGGCTTTACGAGCTTGACGATGCACTATTCTTGATTTCTGATTGTTTGAATGTGTTAGGTGGTTTGTTGCAGAATTCCGCTATCTATTTGGTTGTTTTTTCTGTCTGTGGTTTCACTGAAGATTTGAGCCTAGGGCATCTCGATGTGGTAGATGAGCCCTCTTTGGGAGTTTTGGTGTCTCGATTGTCCTGTCGACTTGTTGATTGATTCTCCCGCCCTGTGGATCTTTGATTGTTTTTGTTGTTTCGTCTTTTAGTGGTGTTCGTTCTTTCATTTCAGGTCGTTTGCCCTTGCTTTGGACCAGAATCCTAGGTCCATTAGGTGTTTAGAATTTTCTTCGATTTGAAGAGACTTTGGGTCGGTTCGAGTTTGGTTGCTTGCTTTGTTGAATATTGTTTGTGTATCTCTGTAGTTATAATTTCTAATTGTTCCTTTTACATTTTGATTGCATTAGCCATTAAACATTTAAAATTAAAAAAAATATAAATGTCTGCATTTTTTTAATTAATTTTTAAATTGTCATCTTTTTAAAATATTTATATATTTAGTAATTAGTGTTTGGACAGAAAAGTGTACGTTACATTAATTACATCAAAACTTGTTCTTGTTTGTATTGCGTTCATTAGTTTATAAGCTCTCAATATATTTAACTAGTTTTCATCGAACGAAATATTTTGCATGGTAACATAAACTTGCATTAGAACATACCACTCACGATAAGGCTTGGAAATTGAAACTTAATTGAAGATCAGCTATAAAAATTTATTCAATTAACCTAAAGTAACATTGGAATATAATATATTTAGAAGGTCTGAGCTCGAAACGTGTTAGGCGTCGGTGCCAACCCTGTAATTGTGATTCGCCTGTGGCTGGTGTGTGTGCGTGCGGACTTGCGCTCCCCGTACGGGCGAGCTATAAAGGGAGACCCCTATGGTTTTCAATCCTTTATCCCTGGAAAGACGATGCTGCGCCTTTGCAGTGATACACGAACACGACGTCGGGAGGAGACTACTGCACGTACGGAGAAGTCCTTGGTCGATTTAAATTCCATTTTGAAACCAAGGTGTATATTGGTTACGGATATTTGGTACATAACGTACTGGTGCTGCTGACGATCATTTGGTCTTTTCGACTCCTAAACTTGAAAAAATGATCAGCCCAATCCTTTCACGCTTGTCTCGACTGCGAAAGAGATAAGGTCATCTTTTTATCGTTTCACCAAATATTAAAACATGAAACGAGACGAATTTTCTTGCACTCGATGGTAAAATTAATCACCCACAGACCTTTTTGCTTAGATATTGCTTGTTGTGGTTGATCGTGGCGACCTTAACTCTTTTTCAGCCGTGTGTGGTTTTAGGATTTGAGTGACAACCTTTTCGAGTTCCCTTTGAGAATCCTTGAAGGGAATCTTTGGTCACATTTTTCTCCTTTGATATTTGGGTGCTCCTTACCTTGGCGGTGTCTCTTTGAGGTTCGCTGTTGGGTTGCACAATTTGGTTGTTCTCAACCTCTATTGTCCAGAATATCTCCCTCTTGTTCAATCGAGAACAACATCATGTTGATTCAATTGGACCTCTCCCCTTCTTCGCTTTGTTTCGTCCTCTGCCACTTTTGGTGAAGAGTACGGATTCGAAGTAACCGGGTGGCTAAGAAGAAGAAGAAGAAGACAAAGAAGAAGAGGAGGTACGATAGCGAGAGGCTAAATGTGCGGCTACGCACCAGAGATATCTTACTCCCCGTAAACCTTCCAACCCTCCAGGAAAGTCAAGTTCCCTTGCTTGTTGTGCCACGGGGAACCACTCTTCTTCGAGACTGCACGGCATTCCCAAAGGTACTCAGTATGGTCCAACGATTTCTTACAGATTGTCTTTGGCTCCAGGAGTGGAGTTGGGGGAGCACGGTAAAATATAAGAAACGGGGTAAGATCACCCGATCACATAAGTTGTGTGAAGGGCACCATGCTAATACCTTTGTCCTTATATGGATGAAGCAGCGAGTCTTGGACAACACAGCTGCATTTCTACACCCGCCTCCCGGGGTCCTCGCGCTTTCTGCTGAATATTCTGCAAGGCCCGATGTAGTGATTAGTCGAGGTCATCCTTGGTCGATCCCTCCTCCGAGAAATTCAGATTCGAGTACGGATTCAGGCCAACCATTGGTCGTGGGATCGGTTGTTTGTTATCTAACGATTGCCATATAGGGCCATTTTCTGTTGAGAGTGGACCCATAACCCTCATGTCCTTTGGTTTCTTAGGATCCTTGGGACTTGGAGAAAGATTCTCACAATCACTGTGCTTCGAGCTCCTCCCTCGCGCCTCCCATGATGGAGGCTGGAATACCCCTCCCACCTTCGAGATGGAGGTTATGGAGGATCGCTTCTTCTACAGTAACATCGGGGGGAAGACCTTCGCTTGTCGATGGTAGCCCCTCACGATGATTTGGTCGCTTCCTTTATTTGGAATCGATTTGCGAGTTTCGCCTTCCGTCTTATGGTAACTGGGGTCACCAGTGGAGGCTCTTGGTACGGTCGTGCTGACACCATTATAGACGAAGGTACTAATTTAGTATTCGTCATCAACTACCTGGCAAGCTTTCGGTTCACCACCGCTTTGCGCTGGTACTGCTCGGATACCGGTGACATTCAATAGAAGAACGAGTCAACGGGTGGGGATCCTTCCAAGGTTACCCGGTACTTTGGGAGGAAACGAGAAGTCCATATGGATGTGATGGTCGTTCCGGACCTTGGATTTCCATACGCTCACAGGGCGCGATTACACCTATGCCATGGGACGCTTGTCTTCTCCCTTTTTTCGTGTGGCTTTGTTTTCCACATGAAGGACGGATTGACAAAATGATCGAGGTGGCGGTTCTTTGGTCCCAATGTAGCATACGGTCGCCATCACACCCCCTCCTGGTTTTATCACCCGACGTATGTGCTCACCGCCGGGTCAACTGTAAGCTACTTACCCGTGTACGTGCTCGGTGATGATCTTGGTAGTGCATAATGTCTTTGAGGCATTGGAGTCTGACTTCCCGGGGATGTTTCCCTTCCATCGGGAGTGGAACTCTTGGAAGCCACCTTGTCTTGTTCATTTTGATGTAAGTCGGTTAGAGCATGGTTTTCCTCCTTGGGTCAAGCTCTTTAAAAAATGAAATTAGGATCTTGGAGCATAGTTCCTCCCCACTTGTGTCAAACTCCTTCTAAAAAAAGTAAACAAGATGTTCGACCGAGTTCCTTGTCTTGTGTCAAGCTCCTTAAAAAAATGAAACAAGGTCGTCGGAGCACAATTCATTTTCTTGTGTCAAGCTCCTTAAAAAATGAAACAAGCCGATCGGAGCGGGGTTCTGCATCTTCATGTGTCAAGCTCCTTAAAAAATGGAAACGAGGGTGTACGAGGGATAGTTCTTTCAATGTGTCAACCTCGTTAAAATAATGAAACACGTTCCGTTCAATTCGAGTCTTTGTTTAGATCTCGTAAAATCCCGATCGAGTCTTTCTCTTGATCTCGTCACTTGAACCTTCACTCCATCTTCCTTCCGCGGCCGAAGCTTGGGGGGCATGTACCTCGAATTGAGTCACCTGCGGGGGCATGCTTACTTTCAAGCATAGTTTGTTTTAGTTTCGAAAGCTTGTGTAAAAATGGCTTAGGTTTCGAAGCATAGTTTACCTTTGTTTCAAGCTTGTGTAAAAATGAAACCAACTTCAAGCGAGTTTCCGATTTCAAGCTTGTGTAAAAATGAAACCTTGCCCATTTTACCTCTTGTGATGAGTCATTTTTATCAACTTTGTTTTTACCCGAGATAAGCCTTGGTTTTCTCACTCCATTGTCACTATATACGCTTGGCCGATGTATGTTCTTGGTTGTTTTCCCCGTTTACGAAGACATTTGCTATGAGTGGTCTTGTTAGCCGGCCTCTCGACCTTTATTTGTTCGGAAGTGGTTCCACCCATTACGGAACCGGTTGCTACCTTTATACCACTCGTTCCTCCGGAGGGTATCTTTGACTCTTTTGGAGAATACTCTAAGCATGAAAAGATTGAGGCCCTTGTCGTTTCGATCTCGTTAAAATGGACACGGTATTCTTGATATAAGTTGGCACCTTTTCGGGCAGTTGGATCGATTACGAAAAAGGAGCCTTTTCTTCCTCCGACTAGGAGGTTTTCCCGAGGATATTGTTTTCTACTGGCACTGGGAGGATGCGGGGAACTATTACGAAAAGGGTAGGTGAGTTTTCTTTTCCGCTTGTCTTTTCAGAACTCTCTAAACATGAAAAGACGCGCGAGTTCTAACTCCTTTGTCGGACTCGTTAAACCACCTTTTGATGACATTGGATTTCGTCGCGATGACGTTCTCCAGGAGTTTCTCCTTCCTAGGACTCGTTAAATGCACTAGGATGGATTCGCTCGAAGGGCGGACTTATATTACAAGCATATGCTATCCCCTTGAGCTTGTCATCGAAAATAATTGGGGTACTCGCCGGAAATGGTGGGGGAAAAATGGAACCATCGCTTGGTTGTGTGTCGTCGGCGGTATGTCGCTCTTGAACATAGCACTTGTCTGCATTCGTGTCGGGTTAGGACATCTCATCTCGTTGTTTCACTTTGCTTCCATGGGTTTAGATGACTCTGCTTTGACCTCTCATCTGTCCTTTGCCTCGGCATGGGCGCCTTCCCGATCTGTTGATGTCAAATACGCAAGTCCATTGCGTCTTGGTTATATGTTCAGAAAGTTAGCCTCTGAATATCAACCTTCCTACGTTTCTCCTTATGATCTAGAAATTGCAACAGCTTATTATGTTCCTGCGATAACGACGCCGACAGTGTAGGAATCATTATGGCCCACCTTCGATCAAGGTCACTTCCTGTCGACTTCCGCTCATTATCCGGGAAGTTGGTCTAGAGACTCCCGATGGTACCTTGGGGCACACGTGCCTTAATGAGTTCGTTGCATTCGACGGGGTTTTCGTCGGCGGCTCGATCGGACAGTTGCGAGTCGACGTCGGCTCATTTATTCACACGGTGATTGTACTGTAGTACCTTGAGGACCATTGTCATTATTGGTGGTTCCTCTCGCGTCTGTTTAACGGCTTTCATCATTGGTGGTAATCGGGCGATGTTCTTTCCATGTTCGTATCCTTCACATGTATTCGCATGCTGGACTTGCCTTTGTTTCGTTCGGGATGAAGCATAGGAAGCCTGGGATTGTCTGTTGTAATCGGTGGTGCTGTGTGGATGTGTCATTATATACATGACTCTAATGATTGGATGTAACGACCATGCAGGTATTTGTTTGATCGTGTCTTAGTTGGACATTGCGCCCTTACCACAGATCGGATTATAGCATACTACATTTCGGATGGCTGCGTCCATACCATATATATACATCATGTACTTGAGATATCGTTGTGTACGTACGCATCGGGGTTTGGTAGCGAACGCCCGATTGGACATGTTCTCGTAAAAATTTCACCCCTCTCTCTCTCGGGCCTCATGCTTTGGGGGGCATACGACACACGGTAATTGTCCGCCGTCCACTGCCCAATCCCAGTCATAAATGGAGGACCCATAACGTGACACCGAACAACGTGCGCCGAAAAACATCATCATTGCATCCCTGCGGTATGAGCTTTGTTCCCCTTGAGACATCTCCTTGCAAAATCCATAGCTTGACTCTTTGCCGCCCCAGCGCGGGTAGGCTTCGGTTCGGTACTCGCGCCACTCGAAAATCACAGCAAGAAGGTCGCGCCACTTGGCACTCTGTCCTTAGAGCAGCAATCGCGCCACCCATTTTAGGTGTTTTTCTGTGGATGGCGGAAGTTGAGTTCAACACAGGAACTCACAACCTTGCCTATCTTGAGTTGGGAGGTTTGCTACGAGTTCTATGGAGAGGACAGATTTTGCCACCTTATGGAACTTCATGATGATAAGGACAGCTCCCATAATAATGAGGATCCCAGCTACACTCTTCCCCCATCTATATAAGAAAACACAACAAAATCAAAACTTGACTAATCTTGGCAGTGTTTGAAGCTTTGCGCTCTCCTATTCCCAGTGCCTTTGTCTTTTGAAAAGAATCATACTTTCCCTTAAGGCCCATTGGTAAGGAACCATTGTTACGGGGGATTTCTGGAGGTTTCCCTTTCCCTCGGCGGGGAGCTTTGCGAGACGTGGGCCGACGGAGACCCGCACGAAGGAGGCTGCGGCGGCGGAGACTTTGGTTGTGGCTATTCGTTTCCATTTTAATAGATGACTATGATTATGGTTCCACTCCTTTTCCATTAGCATTAGGGCTGTCTTTTCAATGAGTGTTTAGTTACGTATGCGGTTCCTATGCTTGTATCATTTGTTCTTTTCGTGTGCGGAGTGTTCATCTGCGGAGATCGTGGAGGATTGTGATCTGCCGGGGCCCGGAAAGGACGGGGACATCTCTTCTTGGATCGAGCGGAATCCGGGACGGTTTATCCCAAATCTTTCATTCGTAACACAGGAGCTTTGCGTCCGCGCATTGTTTGTTTGTTTATGAACCCTAAGATAGTAAGGGATCGCCTCTCCATGATGCGGGAGGTTACCTCATCAACGGCGATACCGGTGGTTTTCCCATCCTGAAACCGCACACACTTCATTGCGAAAGCCTATTACGGATCAGCCATTGATCTGCAGATCAACGGCCCCCGTTACATCTCGCGTCTCCTGCATATTTTCTCATCGTGCGATCATGGCATTCCATTGGATCATCTCCACCGTCGATCTCCTCCTGAGATCGGACTGCCCAGGTTAAATCGCCCTCCGCCATGACCATGGTCCCACCATTTAAACTCATTCCATACGTTTTCCATTGCATCTTTGCCCATTCCCTTCATATTTTGTTCAAAGGTCGAATCTTTATGTTTTGCATTAGACATCATATCATTCCGCAAACATTAAAATTTTAATGTTTTACATTAAAGTTTTTCATTTCGCCCAACCTTCGTCAGATCAATTTTCACTGTTCCACTGCATCTTTCCACCGCGTTCCATTGCATCCACAGCATTTGCCTCTGCTGTGCTGCCATCATCACAACATTCCACCACATCCATCCTCCCATGCATGGATTTCTTAACATATTGGTGTGCTTTTGCAGGTTACAGGCGGTAAACTCTGCCATTGCTCACAGTCATTGTTATAGTGGCACAGAGCGTAGAGAAGGCTAATTTCAGAGACTGATATTACAGAGAAGAAGATTGGGAAGGTGTCAGAACATAATTTTCATTAAAGGACAGAGTTTAACTCTGTAAAACCCCCCAGCACCATTAAAGTTCCAAATTTAACAGATAGAGACAGTCATGGAGCGTCAAAGTGTATCAGTGGATAGTCAGAGAGTTTAATGCCTGTAATTGAAGAATTTTTGCTTTGATTCATTGTTTAAAGGGCAGTTGTACCGAATTTAAGACCTTATGATCATCACAGTAGGCCTAAAGAGGCCTATAGCACAGAAAACAATATTGACAGTGTTTCACATCGGCAGAAGCTTCCTCCTGAGAAAGGACACAGTACCCATACTGTCTTTATTCTACATTGTGTCCCCGAGAAGATTTCCCCCTGACAGCAGTCCTAATACTACCAGAAAATTTGTTACACAGTATGGCAGAGCTCATAGTCATTTATCTACCTTTTTGTTTATTCACTAGAGTACTACAAGAACTGCAGCGAAAGCACATCAAGAACATACCTGGAGTAAATTGCAGCCTGTCGAAGACCACTCTTTCATCCAAAGAGTACTGAAGATTAATGCTCAAATATTAAAGAAGAATGGGCCTCGACCCTCTTTTACTACTCTGTTTTAATATTACATTTAGTGTTTCATCTACCTCCTCTGCCTCTGTTTCAGCTATAAAACTCATGAAGAAACTCACTGTAAAGGTTGTTGATCGGATATCTGTGAATTGTAAGCTGTTTCTCTTGAGATATAGTTCTCTGTGTAAAGTTGTAAGATAGGTTGAGGAAGATGTTTTCAGACTGAATATCAAGCTGTTGGCAATGTTGTACATGACTGGTGTTGCTCTTTAATATGGCAAGCACATTTCTTTGGATCCTGATTTAAAGCATCAGAAATCTGGCATAGGATTTACCCTCGCATGGTACCCTATGTTTCTACTCTCCCTACCTTCGATGTTTTCTACTGTATGTGTTATCCAAGTACTGATTTGAGTTAATTTAACCAGTGTAGTGGCTATAATTTACTGCGAGCTGATGTATGGATTAATGAATCTATTCTTGGATGTTCTGGTTGGATTTAATTGAAAGAATTGGGATACTGGGAGTTTAGAATTGTTGATTCTGCCTCACTAGTGTCCTTTTTGATTAATTGAATCTTTCTAAGTTCTCTTAAGTTGGATGCCGAAGCATTGAGAGTTCAAAGTCTCTCTCTGATCTCAGGTTTTCACCTTTGTGTTTGAATCTTTAATGTTCCCTTTGTCTGAAGAGTTTACCCTTTAGGAGTTGGATCATAGGTGTCTAATGGCATGTCCTATCCCTGGATCCGATTCCTGAATGGTCACCTTGGAGGTTTCCTTGCCTTTCACCTTCTTCCTTACCATTTCATGCCACACTATCATCTTTAAGATCCAATGCTTTAGATGACTAGCCCAACTGAAAGCCTGCATATCGAATAGCAAGTAAACCCTTTCCTGACTCCATTTCCCATGGTCTCAAATATTCTTTGAATCATCTCCCCTTTGCCTAAAATCCTCTTTGCCCATTCTTGTCTTATAGTGAACCCTTCTTTCCTTTTTCCCAACAATCAAACAAAAAATTAAATAAACAAACAAACCCGTGCCTATAACTAGCCTAAAACCTTAAAACAGAGCTTCAAAGGCATATACCTCTACCTATATAGAGAGATCCCTCTCTGGACCCAGGACGGCTAGATCCTGAGGTCTGAAAGTGGTTCTGATGTTGTCTCATCTTTTGGTATTGCCAAACTTGCCAAAACATGGGAACCCCAACAGAATACCATCCTCCTTCAACTGATGAAGAACTTTTCACTCCATGATATTTTGAAGTGCACCTCCTATGAGACCTCTCCATGAGGTCTTCTTCTCATCAATGGCCCTCCAAAACCAATAAGTTTTTGGTTCTGTTGTAGGTAGAAGTTTCTCTTTGAGCTGTGAGATGCTCATTGAGAAAGAGTCATCTTGAAAGGGGAAAATATTTCCCATCTCAAGATGTCTACCATCTATCATCTTCTTCTCCATTTCTTCATGAGTGAAGTTTCCATTTGATTGCACCCATAAGGAATGGGTCCTCTTCTTCTCACTGCTGCTCATGGACAGCGTTGCTAATGTCCATAATGATGTATCTGTTATCCCAAAGAAAAGCACAATGTTGAACTCATAGCCAACCATTGTACATAGGATCATACTCATCCCATTTTCTGAAACTCCACATTTGAACTCAAAGGTTTGAATGTAGCTCATCAATGACAAATTGGGATATTTTCTCATCTCCTCCTTGATTAGATCAAGGATCCTCTGCATAGTGATATGATGCTACCCCAAATCAACATGTTGTTCTAATCCTTGGTCATGCAATAGCCCTAATGGCATGTCCCAATAATTTTCAATGAGAGGTATTGAAACAATATGAGATGAAAGTGGATGCATACCTTGGATCAACTGATGCATGGGAACCTCTTGCAAGACTACAAGAGTTCCTCCAACAAGAACAATAGTCCCTCCAACTATTGGTAAGAGTGATGGCTGCTCTCCTACAGGTGTACCAGTGATGGAATCTGTCTCCTCCTCATCATGCATCTCATGAGTAATGCATGGGGATCAAAATGTCAAGAAATCAAGACCATCTAGAAAATATTCAAGTGATCCTCCTCTTGATGTAAGCACATTTGCAGCCGGTGGTGGTAGAGGCTCCTCCTCCTGAGTGATAATGAGGACATCTTCCTTGGGATCTTCATGCAATATCTCCTTGATTATGGGAGATGTAATCATGTGAGATGTCTCTGATTTATTTCTAGCATACCTCTTCTTTAGTATTAGAATAAAATATACATAAGCAGACACTTTCATATGGGACAAGTGATTGAACCACCAATCTCTTGCTTCACCTTCTAGGTGAAATGATGCAAACTCCATGGCCTCTCTTTCTAATATAAGGTATTTCAGAAAGAAGGTGGCCAATTCTCCCCTCCAAGCCCTCAGTGTGCTTGTGGAAGATCCATCAAATGTAGGCAAGAAGAATTTTATGCCTCTTTCTTCTATTTCTACTTCTGGATCTCCTCTCTTCCTTGAGTTCAGAAACTGTTGGAGAGAGAGATTCTCCTTCAATGCTCTTGGTTGTGACTTGTACTCAGACATATATTTAATTAGGGTCTCATGCCCCGAGATTTCGTCATATTTAGACCAAACTTATTTCTCTAAGAAAGTGGATCTAGTGGAATAATGTGAAGCCCTTTGCTTCTTCGGCCTACTTTGCTGCTAATAAGAAGTACTGGTACCTTCTTCTTTTTGAAACCCTTTTTGGGTTTGTCTTTGCCTTTCTCTTCTTGTTTCATTGATCGCTATGGAGAGATCCTTCATAGCTCTAATGAAATATGAGGCAAAACTTAATCCCTCCATAGTAGATCTCTAATATCTTCTTTTCATATGTTGTCAATAATGTCCACAAGTTGAGCCAAATATCATGCTTTGATACCACTGTAATATTCCAAAATGGAAAAGACAACAATATAGAAAAAAATAATGGAAAGTAGTAGTGAATAGTAATACATCAGACATGATCCAAATATAGATCCATTGTATTAAGTATAACAACAACAACCAAGTACAATATCTTGGAGGACAAGCCCCTCAATCTAGGCAAGAGAAGCCTCCAATGCCAAAAAGCACCAAAATATGAAATGTAGTTGCTACACAAAATGACAGAGAACTAATACAACACAGTCCTAGTGAATGTAACTACAGCTGGAGAATATAAATGTATGGATCTGATAATACAATGCTCAAATAATGTCAGGAGTGGAGATATAGACTCCCAAACACTTTTCCAAGACAACCCAGAAAGGGTTCCCTGAAATACACAAAATGCAGAATATAAAAAATATGGCCCTAGGGCTGCACAATCTCTGTAGCTAAATATCTGGAAGGAGGTGGCTGAAACTGAAGTAGAAATGTATGGAACTCCTCCAAGAGATCATTTAAGTGAAAATCAGATCCCTAAAGATCTGACTCCTCAACTAGGGCTCCAAACCCTCCCCTGCAACTTCTTACTGAAATAGCACAATTCCTTCAGGAAACTGCGCTGCAACTAATAGTAGTACCTTAGCCTGATGCTAAATGATGAAATAAAGTTGAAGAATATTCCTTACAAGCTCCCAAAATGAAGGGCTGCTCCCTCCACTGGAAAAAAAAGCTCAGAAGTTGGGTTTCTCAACCCTCCACTACTGCAACCTTGCAAAACAACACAACCTTGGAAGAGATTGCACTGTGGATGATGGCTGAAGCTTAGCCAAATGTCGGATAGTGGAAATAATTCTAAATAATACCTCTCTTGAGTAGGCACTCGAAGTCCCCCCAAGGATGAGGGTGGGATTCCCGCTCGGGAACACCCTTGTGCTAAACCGCACAACAGACTTAGCTAAACAGTTGAAGTGTATAAACAGTCATACAAACCATAAAATCAATAATCCAAGTCATGTCCTCTATGACTGCCATCCTCTTCCTTTTATTCTTGGTGAGCCTCCTCACCCTGGGTCCCACTCAATAATGTAGGTACTCTCATACATACACTCCTCCTAATTGATTGTGTTGTCCTCCATTATGTGTACATGCAATGTGCACCCTTTCCATCGTGTGTGGATTAAATGAACTACTTCCTACATCACTTCATCATGAATGTTCTATGATCTTACATTAGATTCCATCCATGATCTCAATTGAATTCTTCAATCTCCATGATCTATCTCATTAATGAGACATGATCTCCACTCCTTTCACGTTAATAGGCGCTCCACTACTCCATTATGTAGATCTATGTCTAATCAATCCACATTCACACATCAAAAAGTGGATCTTATTCATCTTTGAGGATTATGGTTCCCTCAACCCTTTTATTTACTTAATTACTTAAGTTTATTAAGAACTCTAATATTCCAAATAACATGTGAAAATTTTGGAATATTACATGCAACTTGAATAGTGAACAACTATGCATCAGGCAATCCCTTCTCAATATTCATCGGCTCTTTGCATGTCTTGATCCTAGACAAGTGGTCAGGTCTGGCATTCAAATGTTCAGGCTTGAGAATTACTTCAAAATCATACTCTTGGGACAACAATAGCCATCGAAAAATCCCCCCGCCCCCCAACACAAGCTTGTTGACTAGGTATTTCAAAGCACAGTGGTCCGTGAACATTTTGAAGTGCACACTTAAGAGATAGTGTTTGAATTTTTGTACCACATATACTATGGCCAGTCCTTCATGCTATGTGGTGGACTAGTTTCATTCCACCTTAGACAACTTCCTGCTTGCAAAAGCAACAGGGTGATCTAGATCGCCTTCGTTTAGATGCGCTAATATAGCTCCCAAAGCTATGAAAGACACATCAACATGTACATGAAATTCCTTCTTCCAGTATGGAAAGACTAGAATAGGCGCGATTACCATATTTTCTTTCAATACATCAAGGCTCTTCTGAAAAATCATCATCTCAACAGAACTTGACATCTTTCTTCAATAATTTTTCCACTCCAAGGCCATGATCCGCACATAGGCCCTGTACTTATAATAACCGATATGCCCAAGCGTAAGCGTAGCTATTTCACAATTTTCGTTATTCCAAATTGATAATCACATTGATCTTAGTAGGTTATACCATCAACCCATGATTGCATACAATATGCCCTAATATACCATAGGGTACACATAAAAATACACTTGTTCCTGTGTTCAAGGAAATCAGAGATATTTCCCCGCAAGTACTCAACATTAAAAAACAACCAGAAAAATGCTTCTTTAACAGCTTTGAAGACTGCCTCAGTTGGTCAAAATACACTCCAAAAACTCTGTCGATATACTTTAAATGTCGCAAAAACGACTCGGGAAAAAGTATAGTTGGAGGTTCTTTAACCTTAAGATATAATTGTGTACTGAAATGATCCCCATTCAGTAGTGAAGGTTGTTTTTCTTCTATCTTCTAGCGCAATCTTGATCTAATGGCATCCTAAGAACCCATCTGGAAAGGAGTAGGCCGACTAACCCCCCCCCCCCCCCCCCCCCCACATTCTGCAAAAATTCATCAGTGAATAGTATCTGAAATGGATCATGGACACATGCATCGTTCGACTTTTTGAGATCTACACAAATCCTTATTTCTCCCTTAGTTTTATTTTCTTGGACCACCAGATGGGTAACCCACTCGAAATCTTCTACTAGTTTAATAATGCCAGCGTTAAGCATCTTGTCTAGTTCTTCTCTCACCTTTTCTTTGTATTTTTGATTTAGCTAATATGGGTGCTGCTTGACGGGCTTCACATAAGGCTTTAAAGTGATGTGCATAACTACTAAATCTCCTACTATGTATTTTAGCTTCGAGAACTTCATTGCGAACAGACCTTGGTATTCATGCAGTAATTTTATGACCTTTCTCACTGTGTCATCATCCCAATAGTCCCCGATCTTCACAAACTTGGGCATTGCTTCCTAGGATTATGTTGATTCGTCGAGTTCAACATGTTATGATGTCCGGCATCTCTACTTTAGGACCCACAACCTCAGCATTGTCCCCCGATTCAATAATATTGACATTACGTGATCCTCCCCACCTTCTTCTCGGGAGTCATATTGTAACATGCTCGAGCTTGTTCCAATTCAGCAGCCTCAATCAAAGTTGTACCAAAGCCCTTGGCTCAACAAGAATCTCGCAATACTCCATCTTTGAATTATTGAAGAGAATCATTAATAAAATCCCATCCATCAGTGAAGTTATAAGTCAATAAGAACCCTTTCATCATCTCATACCAATCTGTGGTGCCATGGCGCAACTTTGTTTCAAGATACCAATGCTGAGGTATCGTACCCAAGGTATGGAAGAATATATGCACCCATTCAGGTTGAGGTTCTTCACCCCAAGCTACATTCTAGTGAGATAAGTGCTGGTGAGGATCATTCTCACTATCAGGATTTCTTCTCGCAACCTTAGTGTATACACTACTTCATACCTAAGTCTTATCAACCCGCAAAATTTCTTCCATCCTCCTAAGCTTCCTATGTGCGCACCCCACCATTGGGTTGGAGTGAACCTTAAGACAAAGTATGTGCTTTCATATCGTTGTTCTTCAGCACCTTCTACTCAAATTATTCCAAAATAAGACAACTTTTCCCAGCTCCATCATAAAAGCACCTATGTACCTACGTATTTAACGTAGTGATTTGGTAACTCACACATCGCTAAGAGAGATCTCCAAAAAGTGGTTATGCCGCTCTTCCAATTCCTCATTTTATATGAAACACATGAACTATCACACTCCCACTGGATTCTTCCATCAGTGGTTGGATTAATCCAATCTTCATCCTGCACAGTTATCTTATAGATCTAATCAATATCAACATCATTGTATTCATGTTGGACAATTTTTGTATAGTGCACACCTTAAGAGGGTTCCAAAGGAACAACGACCCTAGTACCATTATTTTAAAATACTATATGTCTACTTTTCAAATTGATTATAGAATCCATGTCATAGGCCCAATCAAATCCAAGAAACACAAGATACATATTGCTATAATCAACAATCTCAATAACTTCAAAATCGGACAATACACTTGCACCATCAATATCTCTATCGATGCCATGTAGTTGACCCATAGGAATAATTTTATACTAATTTTCCATTCGTAACTGAATCAACAACCATTGCAAATTAGGTCTCCCCATTAATTCCCTTTATTGTTTTGGAAAAACATTGGCATAAGATCTAAGATCAAGGATTACTTTATCCATTTCATAATCATCGATCTGTTAAGTTAGCCACGTTTCTCTGCCATTTCTTTTCTTATGTTTTTAGACTCAGTAACTTTTGCCAGTGGTTGTTCAAGGTTGTTGGTATTCTTTGATCGATGCATTTTTCAAATTAGAACCTCGTAATACCTCCATAATATTTTGGTCCCCGAGAAAATTTATACATGTCCGCAAGAAAGATGTCATAATGGATGGATCAACTTCGGGATTCAGTATCCCTTTAGGTTTATTCTTCAACTAATCAATTAAGCTTCTCGTGCTATTGATGTCAAATTTCAAAGTTCATGTGAAATTCTTCTTTCGCATCCATGAAGGTTTCTCATTCACGCTTTATATCGAACCCATTATTCTTGTCTCCATCTTTCCGAACCCATGTATCCTCCATATGTTTCTTTCCTTCTACTTTATCTTCTCCCATACACTATGTTGACTCATAGATCTTCTTCGCGTGGTTCAAATCTCATCATTTGTATGTTCTGGGCAGGTTTTTTTACACTTTTACTGCATTTTATCCAATAATGTAGGAAAATCCTTTGTTTCATGATAAAATGAGCCACACACTCACAAGATACAAGAAAGAAGAATCTCACAATATCAGCGAAATTTCCAAGTTGACCAGCAATTATAGTATATGATTTGTCCATGACTCATCTAGCGCATCCTCCCTCACCACACCCTTGGCCTTGGAAACTTCCGTACGCTTATTGCAAACCCGTATCTTCGCGCTATTCAAATGTTGTTTCTGCATTTTCGAGAAATCCTCGCATCATGAGATCGCAGCTTCGACAATTCTTATCATCAAGTCCTACTAAACGTTATAAAATTACGTAATAATTGTTTAAACTGATATACTTCGCACTGCATGGCGTAGTCTCAAGAGTGCTATCCCTGTTAAACTTCGTGATAAAATACACCGTACATTCGGTCCCATATTTGGTCCAAGACGGGTCAAGGTCTCAATGGACTTGACATCCTTTGGCATATGTAGTTCTTAAAACAAGATAGTGATCCTTATGGTGACCTTCGCTTTGCACTTTATGCACCATACTTTCTACACGAACTTCTTTTTTCCTTATTTAAATCTTGAGCTCCGTATGTATGCTTTCCAACCCGGTTTGAATATTTTGAACCCCCTAGGTTAGTATTTGCTACTCATTTAATCTTCTAACTTCACTGCAACTTTGTGTGCTTCAACAGAGGGTTGCAACCTTCGTTGTGATAATGGAAATCTAAGATGAGGTAACAATGCAATGATAAACCATTCCTTTGCTGTCAGAAGGGACCCGGAAGACAATTTACGACGTTGTCTTAAACCTTTGATCAACTTCCCACACCGTTTCATTAAATAATTGTTTGATCTCCTCGACCTCCGTAATACAATCGGGACTACAACTTCAACTTTAAATTTAGCATTCAGCGCAGCCTTAGTCCGTCAGTTAACATAGAATTTTGGTCCGTCGTGTACCTACAAAAATGTGGATAACACTTATCTTGCAAAGTTGTTACCAACTATTTTTCTTCATATTCTCATCACCGATGTTCTACGATCTCCATATCGCTTCTACAACAAACCGTAACCGGCTTCGGATCATCCAACTTTGAAAAAATGCATCTTGTAGTGAGTGACATGGTGAACGAGGGAGGTGGAGGTGGCTATGGGAGAAAAAAATGGAAATGGGTGGTGACGATGGTGGAAGGTTGGGGAATTCTAGAAGTTCCCTCGATGTTCTTTGAACTTTACTAACGCACTTCTATGAGTAGCAAAGTGGCTTTCTCCTCCTTTGATTTCAGACTCCAAACAATGACCGTACTCATACTCAATGTAATTATTATGATCACCTTAAATCTATTACCCCATCGCATATTTTTGGTTTTCTTTCCTCCGTAACGTCAATATAATAGCATTCGTAATACACCTTTCACAACAAGATCTTAATCCAAATATTCAATGAAAATAAGTAATAATTCTGGCCTTTGAATATTTGTGCTCATATTTGCTACAAGATACGGTGTGCATCGATCATAAACCCGTAATAAACCTCCAAGGATACTAGCGATCCACAATCAACAACCATTGTGATCTCATTATCACCCCTTCACACCTATCGATCGATCAAGATTCCATAATAAAAGAGGCCTTATAGTTTAAAACTAGCCATTTGATAAGATAGTCTCGATAACCACTCTTGTAGCTCACTAGAAAATGATGACAAAAATTATATCATACCGGACCAGAAAAGACATACATCTACAAATCCGCCGTAGATAGCATGGATTTTTGTTTTCCTGTGCAACAAATTCACATTCTTTTAGATCTACACGATATTGAATCTCTTTTCTAGACAGATGCCACATCCACATATCCCTCAATTAGATCCCAGTCACAAAAAAAAATCCATTTTTTGGCTTGATGGGGCCTATAACTTCGTTTAGATATGGCTGTGCGAACCAACAAAACCCACTATTACCGACCCTTTTGGCAATGATCTGTTGCACAGACTGAAGTCTCACCTGAGGCAATATAGGGGGATGCTAGAACCAGGTTTTTGCATCTAGAGGGACAATAGAGTGTGGATTTAGGGATTATATTCATTTCAGTACTTGATATAGCTTCACAAAGCATATCTAATAATTATACAGTTGCAGTTCAACACTTCTGTTGAACTAACTTGAAAACTACGCGATCTTACTTTAACAAGCATAAAATAATACAAATAACCATAAACAAGACTTCGTGATGCAATTATAAGTAAAACAACACAAATGACATAATATGCAATCAAAGTAAACACATAAATTCAAAACACAGATCTGTCTTCAAAAGTATTTCATTAATGCTCAGATTTCCCTAATATAATCTAGTCCACCCTATGCACTCAACTGCAGGGGTTTGCGCCCTCAACTGTAGACTTCCTAAGGTCTCTGCGCACTTAGCTGCAGGAGCCTTTCCTCTAAACAAACCCATAGAATACATACTAAAGACAATATTACATCCAAGTGCATCACATAAGAATAATCTATTATCTATCTATCAAGACTATCCAAGACTCCTTATATAATCTTTAAATTTACAATACCATGGTTCGAAAACCATGGGCAGAGCTCAACGTATACAAAATTTTCCCATTATTTTACAAAATAAGATACTTTGACCCACCCCAAATCCCCTAAGACCCTAATTTACTTCTCTCGGCCGCATGCTCGGTCCCTCGATCTCGCGAAGACTTTCTCAAAATATTTTCTCGGTCCTTTTTCCAAAATACCTCGACCGTAGATCAATCTTTGAGAATAACTTAAATACTCTCCCCTAAACTCATCAATGCATGGGATGGGATAATAGTTCTTCATGGTATTTTTGTCGAAGGCTCCCATAATCAATGCACATGTACGTATTCGTCCTTCTTCGACCAACAACCAATGAAGCAAAAGGGATAGAGTTGGGCCCATGTGCCCTAACGCTACAAGATCTCATGGATGGATCTCTATCTCATCCCGGTAGGCATTGGGATGCCGATATGGAGCATCGATCACCATATACTGGCTCCAATTCAATGGTATGATCAAACCCTTGGTCATGTGGTTGGTTAGGCGGTATATCTCCAAACACTACATAGTACTTGTCAAGGATGGCTTGAATCACTAGATGTGGTAGCTTGGAAATGCCCCCAACCTCTGAAATCCTCAACTCTACAACCCACTCAACATCTTCGTGTTTCTATTCAACCTCCATCCTCTGGGCTGAGACTATCTATGGTGGGTAGGAGTGCATACCCCTCAACAACACTGGCTTACCAATTGGGTCTACAAACTCCATATCCAACTTCCACCGCCGCAGGGTGACTTTCCCAAGTGAATAGAGCCACTAAAATCCCAACACTACGTTGGTGTCCGGTATAGCAATGGATTTGTATTCAACTTTCAAATCAAATTACATACGCTCGCTCGTTGGTATGCCGATCGTAACTACCTAATGCATAAAAGATAGCCACGTTTTCATTAGACCTTTGTTCATTGCATTACTACCATTCTTTTGTTTTAAATCCAAAAATTAAAAAATTGCATGTGCAGTTGCCCTCCACACTTCGCGGGAAATCGTAGGAGTTCTAAGCTTGCATGCAAGCTCGCCCTAATAGTTTTTATTATACAACAGATAAATATAAAAAAATACATATCAACAATAGAGTAAAAGCCAAAAATAACATAGAAGAAACATCTGTATTAACGTTTTAGGGTTTAGTATATTTTCCGTATGAGTCTTCGCTACCATCTGCCTATGTCACTTTCCTGGAAAGACACCTTCCCTTTAGTGCTTTGGATGCAGACTCACCACAATTGCATAAGCTAGTCCTCCTCATTGCCCAATATTATGTCTAGGCAGTCGATATAATGCATAAAAATATCATTCTTTTTTTCCAGAGTGCCAATGTGGTCATTCTGGCAACGTTTAATGTCCACCAACGTTCACAGATGGGTTTTCAGACGTTCCATTCTCTTTTGGAGAATGTCGAATTTTTTCTGCTAGGATCCTTGAGCAATTATGCTTGTGTATGTCTCCATAATAACCTTCCCCATGAGCATCTTTATGTGCCATGTTGTGTCCACCGTCTTATGGAAGAGGGTTTCCACGTACCTAGTGACCTCTTTATCAATTACCTAGTCCACCCTCTTCAACTACTCAACCCTCTAATTTGTTATCTCTTTCTAGATTTTCGACTTCCACTTAGCACTTTAATGGCTCTTCTTCCACCTATATTGAATCACCATAATATTTCACAAATTCCTGAGTCGTAGTCTCCATCCTCGTTCTATTACACGGGGTTTCCTTTTGTGGTCCCCCTCGAGGCTTCACTTGACGGTAAGACTACCTATTTTGATAAACACTAGTATCCAAACTCTTGGGCATTAGAGAACCTTGGAGTGGAATGGGAAATAAATAGTTGTTGTTTCCCAGATCCCAAAGTTTAAATCAAACTATAACCTTCTTAATTCGACCATTATTTCCCATTCAAGGTGTGATAGATCGCATAAATTCATCCGTGTGCAATGCCCACTTGATTTGTTTTTTTCTAGTATCTCTTCATCATTTCCAAATTTGACATAACCATTAACTGCAACTGTCAATAATTCAAATTGTGGGTGTATAGACTCCGGCACAACCCACGAGGGAAGGAGACGTTGTACCCAGTTTGTACCTCCCCCGCCACCACCATTCCTTTATGATCATCCATATACCCTTCACCTAGAGAATTATGAAGAATGTTGATTGCTCTCATGTCCAACTATGATAAAGTAACATAATCATATTTTAATTTTCTCCTTTCGGGAACTCTTTCCAAATACATTCACCCATCTTTGAGGTCCCATTGGCACCCTTTTTATCCAACTTGTCTGCCACCTTGTTCATTGATCGACATACTAGGTGGAACTCGACAATCTTCATGACTTCCAAGTGTCCCTATTAATGGATTATGACCCTTCTTATAATTCTTCATTCCAATGTCCTGAAGATGGATCCCCATTGGGATTCGGGAACGCTGACAAGTGTTTTGTAAATCGTGATAATCCGACGAACTTCCTTCTGCCCCTAAATTCATTGAATAGATCCTCGTCTCGAGACACCAACATATCTTGACCTTCTCCCCATGTTAGTTCCATACTAAATTCATTTCTCGCCCACCCCGATCACTAGGGTCAATTTTCCCAAATGGTGATGTCATGATGTTGGACAAGACTAGTAATTCCAACCCTTGCTCCAAGGTGCACAAATTCCGCAACATTGTTTATGGTGGTTCCCATATGGTTGAAGTAAAGGAGAATAATCCTTCTTAAACTATCTCTTATTAGCCCACCCGCTCCAATTTGACCAGGGTTTCCTTTAGAGGCTTTGTCAAAATTCAATTTCAGAAATCTCTCGAGTCGGGAGGTGACCCACAGCAAGTAAGTGGCTCCATGGATTTGGGGTTCCTTCCTTCTGTTAAAGTAAGCTTGGGCAACTTTTAAACCTAAAATTTCCAAGATTATGTTCTCTTGGTTTGTAGGGTTATCTTCCCCATTTTTGAGTGAACCACTAAGGATTGTTTCTTATAAGTGTTATGTGATCATGCTTATCAAGGACGGTTTAGAATGGATCTACCTTTAAAAACATTCATCAATTACTTTCCTTCTAGTCTACCATATCTCAAATCTCGCACTCAAACACCGTGCAAGGTTTACTTCAACTCAATTTTCAAGATTTGTCCTCATTTGCTTAATGTTTTTTCAATGTTGTCTTGTTATCTTTCCGAATGATGAAACACCGGGAGGCCTAGTCATGCACTCACATATATTAAGAAGGAAGCGGTGACTTTCCTTTATTCTCATAGAGGTTTCATTGTCCAATGAAACCTCTCGCGGCATAGGTTTTCCCAAGTTAAAAAAAAAAAATTGCATGACCAACCAAATGAATAGTTTATTTTCACTATCAGATAGACCAATTTTTTTCCACATTGGTTTAGTTAATTCCCAAGTAAAATTGCTAAGTATAGACAAGCATCATTTAGGGTAAATTTTCTTCCATCCCGTCTCCCCCATATTAGCGTTCCTTGTCCTCCGAGCACAGAACCTTTCTTCCTTGAAGCTCATTGTCCGTGTCTTCGTAAATTTGGGCTAATGGGTTTTTCTTGTGGCAACTTAGAGATGACCATTTTCACCATTTCCTAGTGATCTCATCCCTAACAATAGTGGACTTCCCATTTTTCATCTCTTTTCCATTCCTCGGCAGGATATTCTCATCATAAACCATTATAGGCTCCTTGTTGCTATGCATCCTCCCAAAATAAGGTTTTCATCATTTTTTATTTTAAAAAATAATGGTCCCGAATTATCTTTCCAAGCTAGATTCTAGGTGGTCGATCAAGATCATCGGTCATTAAACCTTATTATAGTTTGGGGGTTTCATTACAAAGATATTTTTCTTTCTAGAAGGCATCCTAAGGAGGTAACATATTGGATCCATCTCCACCATAGTTTTTTTCCACACACCACATTCATTGCCCTCAAAGATCTCGAGGCTCAGCCTCCTCCCTCGATTTTGGTTCAAAAATTTCAACCCATCCTACCGAAGCCTATTTTTTTTTTCCTCAACACCTTGCCAAAGGAAATTGTTAGTATGAATCTTTCGTCGGAAAAGACCACTTTAGCTACGCATAACAAATAGCCCTAACATCAATTATGGCTGCCAATATCTTTAATTCTGCAGTTAGTTGATCCAAATAATGCTGCACAAATCCAGATCTAAGCATAAAATACATTAAGCAGTAAAAATAAAATGTGGCTCCATGCATCCAATAGACAAGACAAGAACAATGTATTTGAAATAATTTTTTATATTAAAAAGGGGCACCTAAGAGGAAAACAAGAAAGGTGTTTCCGATTCTCCTCAATGGGATGGGTTCTTGAAAGTCCTCAGCATTTCAGATCTAAAATTTCTCTCTCTTGTTGGTGTAGAAAACCCAGACAAACATAGAACTCAAAGGGAGCTCACAAGGCAAAAATGGAGAAATGTGACCAATGGTATAGATCTAGAGTGATCTAATGCAATGAAAGGTGACTAATGAATGGGGAAAACCCTTCTATTTATAACAAAATATTAGGGCGGTCTAGAACTTGGTGCATGAATAAAATATTATTAATCAAATTCTAGAACCACCCTTTAGGAATATTTTATTATATTTGTTGGAGGAAAAGGATTTTTGACTTGGGTCAATTCCTTTATTTATAAATAATAAATAAATAAATGATTTATTTATTATTTTAAGGAAATGGTGGGAATATAATTAAATAAATAATGATTTATTTAATTATTTATAAATGATTTAGTCAAATTTAACTAGGAATATTATTTAAATAAGATTTAAATAACTTATTCCTAGGAAATCATCAAATAAATAAGGATTTATTTAATTTATTTCCTTGTTTTGGGTTAAATATGACCGGGAAATATAAACAAATATAGATTTTTTTATTATTTCCTTTTGGGGTTTCCTGTTTAGACCATAAACAACTTAATAAAGGTGTTTTACTAAGTTATTTCACATAATGAAAGAAATTTTACTTAGGGTAAAATTGGTCTTACATGGTGTACTTGGGTTCATCTAATGATAATAGGCTAGATGACCAAAAAATGGTGTAACAGATTTCCCCCCAGCATACGAGTGTTAGGAGCAAATCGTATGACCGAAGTACGTTGTAAGAACTCAATCACTAGACATCAAGAGGGAAGTCAGAGAGAGAAATGTAAGGTAGTCTAATGTGCTAAAGGACTAGACCCTAAGGAGACGAGACTTACAGGTGCAACAAGTCTCTAGTTTATGAAGAGGTACCTGTGCTAAAGGTGGCGGGGGAGGCATACCTATACCCGCCGAGACAAAGTACAAAAGAATAGTATGTCCAGTAAACAAGGAACCGAGCTATAAAGTACATGCTAGCATAAATACAAGCCAAAAAAATAGAATGATGAATCCCACATACATGTTGTGCCTGGAATAACAGCCAGGACTTATACAATAATATTTTAGTACATGAGATACAAATACAACCCAAATGCCCCCTATACACGGGGAAGGGCTCGCAAAAACTGACTGATACATGCAAATTGAAAAGACGCTGCAAGCGGCTGAGGCCGACATCATCAAATGTAAGGAGCTGCATCAAAGGCTGAAATGAAGAAGTCATCCGAGCATGTGGGGGGCTACTTGTAGGGCCACCCACTCATGAGGGTTGAGACATCTCACACACACCCGGGAATCACCAATAGCTACTGCTGCATCACTGGACCATCAAGTATACGGATTACGATCATGCTGAAAAGAGCTTGAACCAAGGTACACCGCCCTCTAGACCTGGCTTCTAGAGTAAATGAGTTGATGTCGACAGAAGGAGGCCAGCCATAGGTGAGGCAATAAGGGATCCCCAACTAAGGCACAAGAGAAAATAGTAGAGCGACTAACAGACGGACACTAATGATGATGATGAAATGGGGGATACTGAGTAGCAGATGGATGACTTCCCTTGTTAGAGCATAAAGGGCATGAATGGCTTGGCAGCGACTGACACAATATCACGAGGGATAGGGGACAATGGGACTAAAGGCCATAATGTGCAACATGAGAGAGGGACCAAGCAATGAAAGATGGAGGACTATAGCAGGATACAAAGGGACTCGAGATAGAATCCATAAATGCGATGATGACTCAACTTGGATGCTCTAAACAAGGGCGACTCGATGGTGCTGCCACACAGTAAAGGTCTAATGGGGGACCATAAAAGCATGAGTACAATAGGGTATCTCATGACGAAAATCAACACGAACAAGGACAAGTAAGGAGGAAAAGTGGTGCCCCAAGTACAAGTGTTGTAAGTGAGGAAATTTGATTTGGAGGAGGGTTTTGGTTGAGGGGCATAGGTGCCCCCAAGCAAGTTGTGGTCATGCCAATATGTATAAAGGGGAATCTAAGAACATTTTAATGATGTGGTGTGCCATTTGTTTTCGTTATGGTTATGCAGTGTGAGAAAGGAAATGGAGGATTACCAATCTCTTTTAGTACTGCATATATGAATCAAATGGAATTTAAGTTTCCAGGTTGGCATCCCTGGTGTCACGATCCCAAAGAGAGGATTGGGAGATAATGAACTGATGCTCTCCTAGAAAACCCATAGGTTGGTCAACAACAATGTCTAAGAGACTGGGCTGCTGATGTAAGATGAAGGAACGATAAGGGGTATCATCCCTAGAGTGAGTTGAAGTGATATGGGACTCTAGAGATTCTTCTAAATGTGGAAGAATAAGGGTACTAAAGTCGACACGACTAGATACACGAAGAGAGTTGTGGAGAATTGGTTTTCTTGGTCTCTTAAAGATGGGTGCCCCCTTACCCAAACATTGGGTATCAATGTAATGGCCACAAGGTGTATGTGATTCAAACTCATGGGTTCGATGTAAGGGGGAATAAATAAATTCAGGGGTGGTGATCCCTTCCATAATGTTATCATCATGATAGAGGATGGGGTGACTGGTGGAAGAAAGACCACCTGACGTGGCGGAGCTACCTGACTCATCATCATGAGAAGAGAGGTTCACATGCGCATCGTCACAAGGGGTGATAGAAGAGTAAGCAGATAAAGGATCTACCGATGTTGAGCCCAGGGTGATTGCTAAAGGAAGGTCAAGCGAAACAATAGGGGAGGATTCAGAGGGGATGTTCCCCGAGGGTCTCATGGATGATGATAGGTAGAAAATGGTGGACGAAGGCTCCGTCATCTCGACATCAGGAGGGGGAATGTCAATGGGAGAAGTCATGTCTAGTAGTTTTTCCGAAGCAAAATGTGCAAATAGGGGAGAGGTGGACTCGTTGCGCTTGGCCTCGACTTGGTGGACTGCGGTTAGAGAGGTGCGAAAGTCCTCGAGGTGGGGACAATGGTGGGTGTAATGGCCATGGAGATTACACAAAGCACAGGGGTAGTTGGTGTGAATAGTCTTGGGGTTCTTGGCCACGGTCGCAGAAGGAACAGAGGCTTCTGGGACTGTGGACTCAGGGAACGCGACATTAACCATGGGCTTGAGATGAGGCAATTCAGGACAGGTATGGGTGGCGTGACCGACAACATCACACAAAGCACACTGGATGGTATGTTTTGGAGGTCGAGGAGGGGCAGGGTTTGTTGGGGTATCCTTGTCCTTTGATGCCCCCTTACGAGCTTTGCCCTTCTTACCCGAAGCGGTCGCAACAGGAGGTGGTGCCTGTTGAGGTGATGGAGGCACTGTTGCAGTGGGAGAAGTCATGAGGACCGGTTGAACCGAGGTCAAAGCAAGATAAGGTTTGGGTTGACTAGGCAGGGTTGTGGCTGGAGGATCAAGGTACCAGACGGGAATCCCAAGGGTCAGGTTAGGAAGAGAGAGGGTGACCATGACAGGTACCGTGTACACTCCTGGTGGGGGAGCTAGGAACGATATCTGACCAGAGGGGTAATGGCCAGGTGGGGCGGCTCCTAAATGGCTAAGGCTTGGAGGAATCGTTCCATGAGGGTAAAGAGGCTCATGAATACTAGCTGCAAGTGAAGGGCTAGGAGCAGGTTGCGGAGAGCGCGGTTGCTGACTAGCCGAAGCAGGTTGCTTGAGAGCAGCCGAAGACGATTGCATCATGCAAACATTCGATGAGCTGGGGTCAAAGACAAGAGAAGGAAGAAGACCAGGGAAAGTTCCAAGCAAAGAGGAGTCTTTGTAGACGCCAGGAGAGACACTGGTCAAAGAATCAACAATTTGCTTATTGGCTACAGAAGAGATGGTTGACTCAGGGGAGGTCTGAGATTTTGGCTCATGATATGTCAACTGGTCAATGGTGACTATCTTTCCATTATGAGGGAAAAACATCTTGCGATGGACCATGGATGGGACAACAGACATGGCATAGGTGTAGCTACGCCCCAAAAGAGTGTTATAATCTAGAAGGGCATCGATGACTTCAACGTCAACGCAAACAGTCTTGCCCGCAAGAGTGATAGGACAATTACGGAATAGGCCAATGGGCTGGGAGGCATGGTCGTCCCATGCATGAAGGGTGATTTTGGAAGGGGCCAGCTCAGAAGATCACACAGGTGGCTGCCCCCTCATCAATAGTACACCGAGAAATGTGATTGTTCCAGATTTTGACTAGGATTTGGAAAGTTACGGAAGCAGGAAGGGGAGGATGTTCTGATTGACGGGCATCGAAAACAATCAATTGGTCATCAGCAGGATCTACAACGCCCATGGCGGATAGTAGAGCCTTATTTTGAGAAGGACATGACTGGAAGAGTTCCAGTGTTGAAATGGCAGCAGGAGACTGCGCCGAATCATCTACTATGCTATACGAATGAACAACTTGACCAGAAGCAGCATTTCGGCATAATGGGCCCTTAGGAATCTTGGTATGAACCTCAACTTTGGGCTGAGGGATATTCAAGGGACCATTAGATGTCGAAAGAGGCTCTATAGAACCTGAAGAAGGTGACTCGGGGATAGATAGAGCGGGAGGCTTGGGGTACTGACGAGACCAAGCTTGAAGGTTAAGGTCGACAGGTAAAGGTTGATCAGAGTTCATCATGAGAATCTGGTAATCGAAGGAACCAGAAGGGGAAGGTTGAGTGGCTGCCTGTCCGTCAGGTGGTTGGGTAGCCACAAATCCCTGATGTGCATCCACCTGCTCTTGAGGGGGTGGTGACTGCTGTTGCGGGGGTTGAGAAGGCAAGGGAGGCGGAGGTGCTGATGTTGGAGGAGTTGGAGCACCAAGCTGCGGATACGGATAATAAGGGGGTTGGGTAACAGTGTGGTAAGTAGGAGGTTGGGCCAAAAGAGGGGGCATGCCATATCCTAGAGACGTGCTACCGGGAGGGGAAAGAGTGCGGGAGGTGCTGCCTCCCCCCCAAGGAAAACCATAACCCATGGGAGGTTGGGCGTAGGTATGAGAGATAGCTCCAATGATACCATCGGCGGCATGAGGTGCCCCTGGTGCATTGTCATCACTGGGTCGGGGGAGATCAGGTAGAACAGTATAAACATAACCCGTCTGAGCGTAGATCAGGTCATATTTTAACGCCATTTGGAGGGAATCTTCTTCGGTTTGAGGAAAATGCGATGCGACATATTTTTCGATAGGGGGCAAGAGAGATCTAAGGAACCAGTCCATGTAGATACAGTCTTCGAAGGTAGGAGATTGACATAGGCTCTTTCTTCTCCACCATTCTCGGACATGATTGGATAGGCAGGTCATAGATGATTGACAGAAAGAAGTGAAAAGTTCGATACCAGTGTCATAACGAAGGGGAAGCTAGAAGTAAGATAAAAAAGCCTAGGCAAGAGTCGCAAAGGTGGTATGAGAGGAAGTGGGCTGATCAACATACCACTTAGAAGCTTTGCCTGTAAGCGTACGTTGGAACAATCTAAGACGGATGGAATCATTAGTAATGGAATGGGATGAACACCACATGTGGAAATATTGGATATGGTTGGAGGGATCCTCTCCAGCAAGGCCTTTGAACTTGGGAATGTCGGAGGGGAGCTTGGTTGGCATAGCAGGCCAACCAACATCTTGGCGGATAGGATCATTGATCAACTGATTGAAATCGGGGAGACTGAGGCCTGCCATGAAGGGGAGTAAGGGAGTAGTTGAGGTAGTTCCCGTGGCGGTTCCGCTAGTAACAGTCCCAGCATTAGGGCCGGTGTTGCCGATATCATTACGCCCTGGACTAGACATGGTGAAGGTAACAGGGGGAGAACCAGAAGTAGGGGGAGAGCCCAAAGAATCAAAAGATGAGTCAGAGTGTGGACGCGGGAGAGGACTAACTCGACGACGGTGGGAAGGAGCAAGTCGACCAACCGGAAACGAAGGGTGAAGGCTAAGAAGTCTCCAGGATATACGCATTGGGGGCGCAATGATGATGACACAAAGGGAAGAAGAACAACCGACAAAGGCAGGGAGGTGTAGAATCAAGTGATGTCAATGTCGAAACAAGAGCAGAGAGGTGCAGTGTCAATTGATTTTAAAGTCTGTGGTGTCTGTTAATTTTAATTTTTAAACCCAGATGCTGTGAGAGTAAAAGAAAAAGTGTGTTGCGTAACTGAAAATAAATCTGTAGAGAACAGTAAATAAGACTGAAATAACATAAAATTAACAGCTAACAATGCATCAATCTAACCCAAGAAGGTGGGTCTCTCAAAACTAGTCTAAAAGAGGGAAAAAATATAATCAAAACACGCTAAAAAGAAGCCAATAGATCTAAGGTCGGGAGGGACAAGGATCTAAAGGAGAAATCTGCTGAAAAGAGGTGTAGAAAACAGCAAAGAGGCAGAGGCAAGGTTGTTGCAACAAAGGGGAAAATCAGCTAGAGGGAGAAGGGACAAGGAGGAGGCCCTAGAGGTGAACCCAAAAAAAACTATATGAGGTGATTTGAAAGGAAAAGTAGCAGATCTTAAAGGGATCTGAAGATGAGGTATCAGATCTTTAAAAGAAATGGCTGAAACTCTGAAAATTTAGACACTTACAGCAGCTAAAACTCTTCCACAAAAAGTGGAGGGTACTAAAGCCCTAGGGGGCTAGATTCCCACTTAGTTGAGTAAAATAGAGCAATAATAGGTCTAAATGGGTGGAGACGGAGGTCAGACAACCCTGACAGAGGTTTAGACAAAACCTAGAAAACATTCAGAAAAAATCCAGAAAAAAGTCCAGGTCGCAGTTTTTGACCTGTTTTTCGCTCATGACGCAGTTTTTGGGCTGTTTTCTGCTACCTGAAGCTCCAGGTTGTAGGTTTTGGGCCAAAAAGTGCGACCTGCACTTCCGGCATGCTCAGCGGCAGATTTTAGAAAAAATTGTCGTCTCAGCTGCCGCTGATGTCTGTCACCTGCGCAATAGGGCCAGAAACACATGGAAGTTAAAAAGATGAATGTTTGAGGGTTTTAGAGGTGAAAAGCACCATAAAAACAGGAAAAACAAAAAACTGAAGAGAAACCCTAGAGTCTGAAATAGCTGGATATGCAAGAATATATAAAACGACAGCGGTCGCAAAATAAAACCCGTGTGGAGTCGCCAATTGTTAGTATGAATCTTTCGTCAGAAAAGACCACTTTAGCTACGCATAACAAATAGCCCTAACATCAATTATGGGTGCCAATATCTTTAAGTCTGCAGTTATTTGATCCAAATAATGTTGCACAAATCCAGATCTAAGCATAAAAGACATTAAGCAGTAAAAATAAAATGTAGCTCCATGCATCCAATAGATAAGACAAGAACAATGTATTTGAAAGAATTTTTTATATTAAAAGGGGGCTCCTGAGAGGAAAGCAAGAAAGGTGTTTCTGATTCTCCTCAATGGGATGGATTCTTGAAAGTCCTCAGCATTTCAGATCTAAAATTTCTCTCTCTTGTTGGTGTAGAAAACCCAGACAAACATAGAACTCAAAGGGAGCTCACAAGGCAAAAATGGAGAATGTGACCAAGAGTATAGATCTAGAGTGATCTAATGCAATGAAAGGTGACTAATGAACGGGAAAACCCTTCTATTTATAACAAAATATTAGGGCGGTCTAGAACTTGGTGCATGAATAAAATATTATTAATCAAATTCTAGAACCACCTTTTAGGAATATTTTATTATTTTTGTTGGAGGGAAAAGGATTTTTGACTTGGGTCAATTCCTTTATTTATAAATAATAAATAAATAAATTATTTATTTATTATTTTAAGGAAATGTTGGAAATATAATTAAATAAATAATGATTGTTTAATTATTTATAAATGATTTAGTCAAATTTAACTAGGAATATTATTTAAATAAGGATTTAAATAACTTATTCCTAGGAAATAATCAAATAAATAAGGATTTATTTAATTGATTTTCTTGTTTTGGGTTAAATATGACCAGGAAATATAAACAAATATAGATTTGTTTATTATTTCCTTTTGGGGTTTCCTGTTTAGACCATAAACAACTTAATAAAGGTGTTTTACTAAGTTATTTCACGTAGTGAAAGCAATTTTACTTAGGGTAAAATTGGTCTTACATGGTGTACTTGGGTTCATCTAATGATAATAGGTTAGATGACCAAAAAATGGTGTAACAGAAATTCTGTTGGTTTTCTCTTATTTTGGTGAGGATCCCTTTGGGGGCTGGTGATGTGCCCTCGTATTGCAACAATATTGTTGCAAAACCCGAGGCTACAAACTTAAATTATAAACTAGGGGTTCGTACATACTTAAGAGGTGTTGACACTATATGTGCAACATGCAAAGTGTCCTTTCATTGATCCGATGCAACAGAATGAATTTCATGAAATACAAGCCTAAACTAATTACAGAAATGGAAATGCTACTCTATTTTCAAAAAGAAACATAATTACTTGTGTATATAGGAAACCCCAGTTACTTTTGTAGAAAGGAAAGGCTATTCTACTTTGCATGAATATAAATGCTAATCTTACTTGCAGAAATGTAAACATTAACCTATTTGCAAAGTGTGAATGGTACATCAAAAGGAAGCCTCAACTATGAAATAGAAATAACAATTTTGGAAATGGAAACCACAACTTAAGATGTATGCAAAAAAAATGAATTCATTCTTCAATCATTGCATTCAAGAGATATTTTTTCAACAAAGTTCATAAGGTGCTTCATAAATTAATCATCATTATGCTCTTCAAGTCTTGAATATGTCCACTAACCATAACTGTAGAGATGAATTGTAATGGAGAAGAGGCAAGGATTAAAGGTTTTTGGTCTTACTCAATCATGGTTTAAGAGCCTAGGGGTCATTATTCAAGCCTAAGAATAAAAAACCAAGATTTTGGAGCAAATATGGTTAAGTTTACACGTGCTACAGGAGACCTTATTTTACTACAAGAGTGTGATAACTTGTTGAATGCCCAAGTAAATAAAATGCAAATGAGATGGGATTTTTCTTTTTTATTATTAATTAGGATGTCCTAGGACTCCATTCTAAGCAAAATCACTCGAAAATAACGGGCATGTTAACACATGCTAAAAAATAGCAGAAAATTACTTACTCTAAAAATTAGAAATTCAAGAACTAGTGAGCTAGTTAACCTACTAAATTCATAAAATAATCAAGTGAAAATGATATGGGGTGAATTTTTTTATTAGCTTGAATTTTTTTATGACCTAATACAAGTGGAATAAACTCAAATGAAGCTCATTAACATATTCTAAAAAATATTAGAAAAATACTACTATTTTGTTACAAGGGACTTCGAGAAATTCTAGATTTGTGAACTAGTAAACCAATCCAAGTAGCTCAATGATGAATATGACTTTTCAATGTTGTTCTAAGGATGCATCATGCTTGTAACTCTATAAATATCCTACAAAAAAACTCACTTTAACAATTTAATCAATATGACCTACAATAAAAGAAGCATGAATAGTAAAGGCAGAAATAAGAGATGCAAGTGAAAAAGACATTCAAATGAAATAAAGAAATTGTACAAGAGGGATATGAGGCTCCTGGGATGGCCAAACCCAAGGACAATCAGAGTCCTGTGAAGGAAACCAAGCTTTAGAAGTTGAAAATGGAACCAAACTTCATTATATGAATCAATCCAAATACATCCCTGCTAGAAATGAAAGTGGATTTATTAAACAACAAGTTTTCTCCACAAGAAGAATATGAAATGCATGCCCTATTAGTCATCAATAATTTTTACTATCTGAAGATGACTAAATATCAGTCCTAGATTTCTAAAAACAAGATTCCTGAATATTGTGAGTTTTAGAAATCTCACTGCTTTCATTATCCTTGTCAAAAAAATTTCATTATTCTACTATTTACCAGTCCATGGTTAACCTGCCATTCCTAAAGGGCCCCTCCTGGGCTTATGCCACTCATCTGGTTTGTTTTTTCCCACCTATCACACCAACGCTCTGTTTTTCCTTTGCCCCACTACTTCACTTTCATCTAAACTTATCAATCAACCTATCCTTTCCCATGTTCATCAGGTTCCTCAAACCTTGATGGTCTCAGAAATACCTCTATGGGCTCTTTAGATCAGTCAAGTACATCCATTTCTATATATTCAAATACACCAATAGTTCAAACACCTCTATTTTTACACTATTAAGATCCCAAGCCTAATTTTAGTCAAAGGACCAAGTTAAAACCTTACCACTAGATCATTAGGTTTTCGCTAGGTTGTAGGATCTTCATTGGTATTTTAAGCTCTATTCTTCTTATACCAGGACCTGGTTCAAATGAAAAACAAGAGAAACACATGATCGCCCAAGAAAGAGCATGAGATCTCCAAAGAAACTACTTTTCCAATTTCAAAGTTTTGCAAAAATTAATTGTTATTGACATTTTTTCAGGAATGTTATGAAGTAAATTAGCAAAGGAAATTGATAGGGTAACTAATGAGTTTCTAAAGGAAATAAAGGAGCACTGAATCTAAAGGGGAGATCAAAGTTTCTAAGCTTGATTCAATCAACAGTATGCCAAACAGAAGCCCAATGCATCAAGACTCATAAAGAAGGGTCAAGCTCTCATTTTAGCCATTTACATTCAGTGATTAAAGGATAGAAGAACATGGTATAAGCTCCAAGGTAAATATAAAAGGTTTTCAGGATGCCACCACTGTGTAAATATCTAAGGTTATCAAAGAGAAGATCAACATTTTCAAGGATCAGAAGGGAAAGTCACTTCAGGGTTTCATAACACCTACTAAAGTAAAAATGTTCAAAGACATAGACCACTCAAATAAAATAAGCCTTGTCACTTAAATAAAGTCTGCAGAACAAGGATGTGAAGAGTATCAATTGATAAGTTTCAAATCATAAACTCAGACACCTGCAAAACAGAAGTGGTCAAAGAAGGTAATAAAAATGATTTTGAATTTCATAAATTCTTGTCAAAGGATGATTTTATCACGCCTAATGGATTAGTAAGAAGAGGAAAATTTTTATGTTTAAATAAACAAATGAAGCAGCAAAATACCAACTTCATCATCTGTTCATCTACAACAAAAAGAGACAAAGGAATATTAGTGAAAAAGTGAGAAGGAGTAACGACATTAGCAAAGCGAGTTTTCTTATTTTAATTTATTTTCCTCAGCTATAAAGACCCTCTTCACCCTTCAACAACTCTTTTTGCTTTCACAAGGTCATCGAGAGCACCCAAAGCGAAAATTGTGCTTTTTTGGAAAAATTGGGAAAAATTGCCCTGTGCTACGCGCTTGGAAGCCTGTGCTACCCTCCTAGAGGCTTTCTACTGTGTAAATTTCTCTGTACACTGCGCGCCTGTGATTGCGCGCTACACATTTTCTCCGTGAAGACCCGACAGCCTGTGCTGACAAACAGCGTGCAGCCTTGCCCACACTATGCATTCAACTGCTCCCTCGACTGGCCCCTGTGTTGTGCGTTCTGTCGTTCTGTCCACCTGACTGGCTCCTCTACAGCACGTTTAGCGTTGCATGGAGGTTCACCCAACTGGCCTGGTTGTGTTCAAACTTTGCACGTTCAGTGTTGCATGGAGGTTCACTCGATAGGCCCGTGCCATTACCGTTCAACTGCAGACCCGACAGGCCTATGTGTTATGCGTTCAACACAACACCGTTCAGAAGACCTGGAAGCCCTGCTCACGCTGCGCGTTCAGCCTTCTTCTCACTCGACTATCCCGCGCTACGCGTTGAGTGCTACACGTTTGGCCAGGAGGGCCTTTGCATCAGTCCAAGCCCTGAATTTTCTCAAAAACCTCCTCAAACTCACATCCAAGGGTTTTCTCAACACCAATGAAGGGTAAGTACTGACGTAACCTCCTCTTTCAAGGTTCTTGTCATTTGATTAAAGGAATAAACCCTAGGAGGATGAACTATATAACATTAAAACCTCCCTCATCTGAAAAACCAGAAAAGAATAGTTAAGGCAGAGTGGTCATCAAGTTTTCTTCCATCTACCTCTCACTCACAGTCATACACTCCACTCTCACTCATCTACTCCTCCATCTGCAAAACACTACCTTTCTCATCACCATCTCATTTACCCTCTTCATATAAATCTCACAAGAAGAATTAGGGTTTTGGATTTCAAGGCAACAGTAAAGTCAAAATGTCAAGGGAAGGAAATAGTGACAATGGTGAGGGAGGCCAAGGGCCTAGAAGACAACAACGCAAAGGTGGAAGAGTAAATAGGTTTGAACCACTGAACACTGCAGAGTTGATGGAATCTCCTATGAGAGTTTCATATTTCCAGAATATGGGTTGTTTTGACTTTTGTGAAAAAGTACAAAAGATACAGAGCCATCCTGAGTTGACCAGGCTGTTTATCCTTAACCTTCATGATGATCAAGTAAATTTAGCAGGGGTAAAATTTTAGCTATCCTCAAATATCATTTCTATGGCCACCAAGATACCTAGTATGGGAGAAAAGTGGTTCAAGAAAGCTAGTTTGGATCTGAGCCACTATGAACCATTCCTAAAACCTAGATACCAAGATGACTGCAAATCCATTTTTCCCTTTTCACATTTGCTGGAGAGATATGCGCCCTTGATGAGAGTCTTCATGAAATATTTTACATGTGAGGGTAGTTTTTCTAGGCTTTATTCATACCATATAAGATTGCTCATGCACTTCACTAGGGTAAAGCTGCTACATTTCCCCTATTATCTCTATAGGAGTATTGATAAGATGTTTTATATTGTGCAAAAGAGGCATCCTTCACAAAAAATGCAAAGTCTTTTTCACCATTCTCTTATCAAGATATAAGTGTTGCATCAATTAGATAAAAGTGTATTCCATGGGAGGTGTTGATTGCCCATGAAGTGTTCACAAACCCACAACCCCATCCTCAGCAAAATGCACCCTCATCATCCCATCCCCCTTCCTCACCTTCTCCTAATGCTTCAGGCAGTGAACAAAGTGGCAGTGAACAAGAAAGTGACCATGAGGAAGAAGGTAGTGGTAAAGAGGATGATGAAGAAGAGGATAGTGGTAAAGAGGTAGAGGATGAAGAAGAGGACAGTAAAGAGGCAGAGGATGATGAAGAAGAGGATAGTGGTAAAGAGGTAGAGGATGAAGAAGAGGACAGTAAAGAGGCAGGGGATGATGAAGAAGAGGTAGAGGTCAGCAATGAAGCATAAGACATGGAGGTAGATGAAAAAGAAGATGAAAATTCAAGTGATGAGGAAAGTAGCCCAGAAAATGATGATTATGTTGAAAACAACCCACTAATCAATGAGGAGGATGAAAATGCAGAAATCAGTGAAGAGGCAAACAATGATGAAAAAACTGATAAAGAGACCTCTAACAGTGACAACACAAATAAAGATAAGGGATGTGATGATATTGAAAATAAAGAGGACAGTGATGAAACATATAACATGGTAACTGATATAAATGATGATGATGATGACATTAGTGACACTAAAGACCATGAACTCAGTGAAGAGGCTGATAACAGTAGTGAAAATCATAGCAATAGTGCTAGCAGCAGTAATGAGGGAGGCAGTGACAATAATAAAAGTAGTCCTAACGACCAAGAAGGTAGTGAAAACAATGAGCCTGATAGTGGTAATGATGATAGTGCAGAGAACCATGCCAAAGACAGTAAGACTCCTAGCGGTATTGAAGGAAATGAAGAAAGTGGCCAAGGTAATGATAATGATGAGGGTGAAAATATCTCACAGAACCTAGATGACAATGAAGTTGATATCAGTGAAGGAGAAAGGGATGATGACACAAATGAAGATCACAGCAATGGTGTTAGCATGGAAGAAAATGAAAGTGAGGCTTAAAAAGGCAGTCAAGAACACAGTGCAGAGATCAATGAGGAAGAGAAAAGCACTCCTGAGGTTAGCCATGGTGAGGGCATTTAGGTGGACAAATTTGAGCTTTTCCCTCTCACATATCAAAGAGGAAAGAGGCATGTGTTTGATGCCTCTAAAAGGCAAGGGACCATGCCATCCTCCTCGGCTAAGAAGCTTGACAAAGGAAAACAAAAGATCAAATAAGAAGAAGGAGAAGATCAGCATGAGGTTGAGAGAGAGTTTGAAATCATCCATATTGACAGTGACGAGGAAAATGAAGCAAGGATCACAAACTTGCTCCTCCAAAACAAAAATTCTGAAATTGAAGACTTCCAAGAAAATCTAGATAGGGCCAAGACTATGAATAATGCCCTTCAGATGGAGAACAGACAGCTAGGGGCACAAAATTCCATTTATGAGGTTAGAGCAATCAGAGCCCGGAAAGAATCTCAAAGGGCACAGCTAAAGTTATAGGAATTCATGGGCACCTATGAGGAAAGTGAAGATGAGGAAGGACAATCCAGAAGAAGACCAAGAACCATGGGTTTAAAGAAGGCCTTGGAAAGACAAAGAGAGCAAGAGTCCGCCTTGACAAAGAAACTCCCTCTAAGTGATTTTCTTGCCATGGAGATAGAATATGATCAGGAGCCATGGCTAGAAAGAGCAAAGACACACTTGGAGGCCAAATTGGAGAAGGAAAATAGAGACCTTGACATCCAAAGGAAGATGACCAAACATTATGCACTTAGAAATCAAATTGTAAGGGCCAAGCTCAAAAGAGCCCTTGCCAAAGTTCAAGCCCTCAAAGAGGCAAAAGGTCAAAGAAAGCTCAACCTTCTTGTTGATGCTTTCATGCAAGCATCCCAGACATAACAAGGAAGATAATTACAAATTTTGGGAGCTTTTTAGGAATTTTGGATTTTTGCTGATTTGGAGGGCCAAGAGGGTAGCACCCTTGGTGTTATGATTTTTCTCAGGGCATTCTCAAAAACTTTGCATTTTTGGAATCCTCAGCTCTAGTACAACATTCTCACCAAATTTCAGGTCATTTGGAGTTGATTTCGTCCTCCAAAAGGGTCAAAAACACCCTAATTTTCATCTTTCTTCTTAGTTTTCAGGACATGTGTTGTGCCTTTACCAATATTTAGAGTTTTGATTTTTGAACAGGTTATAGGGGTCCAATTAGAAAACCAATGGTATTTCTGGAAAGTAGACTCAACAGGCTTTCCAACGAGCCATCACGGAGCCCATTTCGACATCGGGAAGGCCTTCAAAACTTTGTTGGAATATGACCTAGTTTTCTTGCTCATGTGTCGCGCCCTTGGCATGGAAACACATCCTAAAATTCAGTGCTATGCCCTGACAGTCAAAAATTCAAAAATGTATGCGTGGGAATATTTTGGAGGCTTGGGGAAGCCCAATTGTCAATTTTTTTGCCAAAAATAGTCGAGAAGATATTTTGTGCCTTGGGCGTTGCAAGGTATCAAAGGACAAAAGTGACATTTATAATTAACTAATAGGCTTCTAGAGACCTAATTAGGGTTTAGCCCTCCAATGAAATATAAATAGAGCATGGAGGTTTCATTGTATATCTTGGATAGTTGTTGAGCATGCTATGAAATAGACTTGGAGTTTATTGGTGAAACTAGTTTTTGGTGCCTTGTGATGGTATTGGATTGTGCTTTTATGGATCAGGCTCACTCCTAGGATTCATTAAGCCTGTTCAAATGGTGATGTATTCCATCTTTATGTTTGTTTTCTTCATTTATTCATTGTGTTTATGGTTCATTTAGTTATAGAACAGAAATAGAGAATAGGATTTACCTTCTTGGTACCCTACTTCTGCCTGCTTTCTTAACTTCCATGTTTTCTTCCTCAAATTTTTGCTAAATAAATCCTTAAAAGCTCTTTAACATTACTGATATGTTATGTTAGAATACTATCTATTTGCAAGTAAGTTTTTGAGAATCCTTCACTGCTCTCTTAGCTTGATTAACTATTGTTTTTAAGACTTTCTTAGCCTAGTTGATATTGAAGAATCCTTCATTGATCTTCAAGTTTTCATTATGATATCATCTTAGAAGCTTTTTCTTGTTTATTGGTTTGTTAAAGGATCCTTTATTGCCCATTTAACTCACTATATTCAGAACTCCATGTTACTTCACTCTCCCTTGACCTGATTAGATCCATTTGATCTTGCCAACTTGCCCTTTGAGCTATCCTTGACTCATTTTTACAAATTTCAAGACTTTTGCAGACTCCATAGCCCAATGGATTGATAATCCCCACTCTATTAACCTAATTAACAACTTGCCCAACCAACCAAACAAACAAACAAACCCTAAAACTTAACAACTAGCCTAAAATCAAAACCTAAAAAGCAAACAAGTTCATATCCTTTGCATAAAATAGAGAGAGCCCTCTCTGAGTCTAGGGAAGGCTAGGTCCTAGGACTCCAAAGACTGGTCTGATGTTACCCCTGTTCATTTTTTCTCACCAATATAACAAATTACGGGGACCTAACATAATGGTGATCACGGTGGGACCTTCTGAGTAAGTAACAAGCTTATACATCCTTAGAAAATTCAAAGGCCCTTGTCAAAAAGAATCTAATTGTTTCACCATCCTCGAAAAATGATGACTCAACTAGAGGAAACTCATTAGAACCTTAGGGATACATAAAGGAACTTCGAAAACCCCACAACATCCCTAGATTGGTTTTCTTAAATTGTTGGTGGTGGACAACAAATACTTATCTTCAAAACAGTAAAAAACATCCACCTAGCGACTCCACTAGCTTCCAGTAGCCCTAATAACTTTACTAGTTCTCGTAGACTTCCCTGGGATTGTGTCAAATCATCCCTGAGCAGTTTAGAAGCCTAGTCACACATTGTACAAGTTTAGCAAACACTTAAAGAGGTCAACCTTCCAAAATCAGTCATAAAATTTTAGCCTCTCTACACTTTGGGTTTGAAATCTAGCTTCACAATAGATCAATACCAGATCTCACCCGGACCCAAACCCTCCTACCATAGTTGATGACCCAGAAATGATTTTGTGGCAAACTTCTAGAACTGAAGATTCAACTACTATTAAGACCATTCATAGAGAAATTTTTGTCCCTGAACATCTTACAACCTTGCAAGATCCCTAGTTTGACTTACACCATACAAGAAACCTTTTCCGAACTAAGTCACAAAGTGGGATTGACCAGACTGACCTTGAGTCCATAGATTTTCAGTAGAGTCCTGGCAGAGAAGCCTCTCCTTCCACTCCTCCTGATTTTCAACTTCTCCATCACTTTGGCTCTTTTCATTCCAAGTCTGCTCAAAATCTGTTTGCTGGTCCAGGTACTTCCACCACACCCATTCATACCACCATTGTGCAAAACACACCACTTCATCCTACACCCCCTCTCACAAACACTCCCCTTGTAAATCCTCCTTGGATTCCATTTTTCTCCCATCATGGCAGCATGGTATGCCCCTCTAGTACTACCACAACCTCTGATACCTTTGCCAAATGACTACCAATCCAAAATCCCTCACTTCACTAGAGTTGACTCTACAACTACCCAACAGCATGTAGATAAAATAAGTGATGCTTTTTATTACATGGAATTAGAAGAGGAAACCATGAAGATGAAGATGTTTGCCCAAAGCTTAGGAGGAGAAGCTAAAAAATGGTTCAAAATCTTGACTCCTAACAGCATACATGATCTCCCTTCCCTTTACCAGACATTCATAAACAAATGGTAGATTAAGAAAAACCCTCTCCAAATTCTCTCATAATATAACAACCTTAAGAGAAATTTCGGGGAAAGCATCCAAGACTATTGCACTAGGTTCAATAGTGTGTACAATGCCCTCCCACCTCACATGAAACCCCCACAAGGCCTAGCACTAGTGAAATTTCCAGAAGGCTTTGATCCATACATGACCTACCAACTAAGAGAGAGGGATCCCAAAACTTTATAAGACATGCAAAGGGGAGTTGTGAGTGCAAAGGCCAACCTGATTGAAAAGAGAGCTAGGATGAGGCTAGAAAAGAGAGTCACATTCAAAGATGAAACTATGACCTCAACCTCTTCAACCGATGCCAAAATTAACAGCCTAGTTAGAACAATGCAGAGAATGATGGAGAGGATAAACTTGATTGAAAGAACACCTCCAAGGGAAAACCAACCAACTCCCAAAAACATAAATAGGAATCAGAACTTCAGAAGAGACCCACCCCAAATCAGACAAAGGGAAAATGACCAACAAATTAGGCCTCCTTTCCAAGACAATTATGTGGATGAGGAGGAAAGAGAAACATAACAAACTGAAGAAAACCATGTAAAATTGATAGGCTCTGACAATGAGGGTGATGTTTTTCTGACGGAATAGGAACAAAGGTTATTTTCCTCAAATAAAAATGATAGAACAAACTATGAGGAGTCTGAAGAGTATAAGTTGGGATTTGAGAATGCCATAATGGAGGTCCATAAACAATATGATCTTAGGAGTAAGAAAAACCAAGAGGCCTCCAGAAAAAACAAACAAGAAATTGTTGTTAAAAAGACCCCTGTAAATATAGTGAAAAATATAGCAGAGAACACAATCACCATGGCTAAGAAACCTGATCAAAACAAAGATAAAAGTAGCCAACAAAATTGTGACCCAAGATGCCCTAGTACCTCCACTAGTGGCCCTGAAAATCTGCTCAAAATGATGGTCCTAATAAAACTCATCAAACCAAGATTGCTAAAATAACTATGTGTGACAAAACATATGTAAATATTCCAAAAACACTAACACCTTTCAGCTTTGAGGGAGAGATCGCCAAGATCAAAATAAGCATGCCCCTTGCTGAACTAGTAACTCAGGATGTATATAGGAATCAAGTCTTGAAAGCTTTGAATATAGGAAATGACACTGACTCCTTGAACTTAACTGATGACAAACCAAAGCTGTTCTTTGGACCTAAAGTAGAGGGAAAATATCAAGAAGGAGCTATCCCTCCATTCTATGTCATCTTAAATGTTCATGACGAAATCTTGCATAATGCTATGCTAGATTCCGGGGCCTCACACAATCTCATGCCTAAGGTAGAAATGGATAGATTAGGCTTAGAAATAACCAAACCTTACAAGGACTTATACTCCTTCGATTCAAGTAGAGTCAAGTGTTTGGTTCTAATCAAGGATTTATGTGTTAATCTGGCACAAATACTTGATAATAGTCTAGTCATGGACATAGTGGTTGCTAAAATTTCCCCAAATTATGGCATGTTTTTATCCAGATCATGGGGGGCCAAACTTCAAAGGAATCTCCAAATGGATATGTCCTATGCTACCATCCTGGTTTTTAACCAAACAAGGAGGTTGTACCAGGAATCACACATGAAATATATGGTTAGCAGCCAAGATAGGCCAAATAAACCCCTCTTTATTCCATACATTCCGATCTTGACTCATTTATATTGTATAATGATGATGACATTGAAAAACAAGTAAATGAAATTGAGAAAGATATAGGCCTACCACAACAGTCAAACCAAACATTTAATGAGGAACTTGATGGCCAAAACTCTAACAACCCCGAACAACAGCATAATGGTGAAGTTGAACTTGAAACGCTTTGGAACATGAGCTTTGATGGCTCTTGTGGCAAAGCTGGTTCGGGAGCTGGTGTCTGGATTCATAACACCAATGAAGGCCACTCCTACAAACTAAATTTTCAATGCACTAACAATATTGCCAAGTATGAGGCCCTTCTCCTTGGTTTACATTTGCTAAAATACATAGGAGCCAAGAAAATTTCTGTTCAAGGAGACTCTGAACTGATCATTAGACAAATCAAGGGAGAATATTCTGCCAAGAATCCTAGACTAAGAGAATACCGGAGTGTTGCCTTGGATCTCTTGACAACTTTTGAGAAGTATGAACTTATCTCCATCCCTAGAGCTCAAAACAACTTGGCTAATGAACTTGCCTTTGCTTCCAGCACATGCCAAATCCCTCATGCTAATGAAAAATACACTGTAAAAGTCAAGTGCAGACCAGCAGTCCCAGATAACATAGATCACTGGCAAGTATTTGAAAATGACAAAAAGATTGAAAATTTCTTGCAGCCCAAAACCAAGTTGAAATGTTAAAATCAGACTTGATCCATCAAGAAGTTTTCTTTGACAAAGAACAAACCCTCAAAACAAAGCTACCTTGTAAAATTGACATAAATCTGCTAGAATATCCTTTAAGGCAGAATCATTAGTAGATTTAGATAAAAAAGACCTTGAGGAGCTGCGATGCAAAGATAACTCATTACCAAGAGGTCTTTCCCCCTTAGAAGAGTTGTTTGAATTTAATGATGTAGCAAGAAAGCCAAAAATGGAAACCACCAAAACTGATGTGGAAGAATGTAACATAGGCAGCATAAAAGAACCCAAAATGATCAAGCTGTCCGAAACTCTCCCTCCTCACATAAAATAGAAATATATAGTTGTTCAAAGAGCTTAAATATATTTTTGCATGGGGGTATGAGGACTTGAAGTCCTACGACACAAGCATTATCCACCATAAAATTCCTCTCAAGGAAAATCAGAAAGAATTCAAACAAAAATTGAGAAGAATAAACCCCGTTCTAGTACCTCTAGTTGAAAAGGAAATAAAGAAGATGTATTATGCCGGTATCATAGTCCCACTTAGGTACTCAGAATGGGTTTCCAACCTCGTGTTAGTTAGGAAGAAAATGGGGGAGATTAGGCTGTGCATAGACTTTAGAAACTTGAACAAAGCCTCCCTAAAGGACAACTACCCTTTACCCAAAATGGATCATATACTACAAAGGGTGGTACGTTCTAAGATAATATCATTGCTTCATGGATTTTTGGGTTACAATCAGGTATTGGTACTGCTAAGTAATCAACACAAAACCAGTTTCACAACACCTTGGGGCACATTCATGTATGTAAAAATGTCATTTGGGTTGATGAATGGGGGGGCTAATTTTCAAAGGGCCATGGATGTAGCTTTTTCTGAAGACATAGGCTACTTCGTAGTAATTTACCTTGATGACATCACTATTTATTCTAAAACTGATGAAGAACACTTAGTTCATTTGTGAAAGGTCTTTGATAAGTGTAGGAAATATGGCCTATCTCTGAATCCTAATAAAACATTGTTTGGTCTTCAAGAAGGAAAACTCTTAGGCCACATCATTTCCAAAGAAGGAATAAATATAGACCCCAAAAGGATTGAAGGTATACTACAAATCAGCCATCCTAGAAATATTAAAGAGCTGCAATATTTCATTGGAAAGATAAAACTCCTGAGAAGATTCATTCCCAACCTTGTTGAACTCCTAAGAAATATCAAAAACATGCTGAAAAGAGAAGTAGGAGTCAAGTGGACCACGGAAGCCAAAAAATCCTTTGAACTGGTGAAACAAGCCCCTACCCAAACACTGGTTCTAATCAGCCCCGACTTTACCAAGGATTTCTTCATATTCTCCTTTGCATCCGAACACACTGTTGCTGTTGTATTGCTTCAAAAGAACATGATGGGACAAGAACAACCCATAGCTTTCTTCAGCAAAGCATTGAGAGATGCTCCTCTAAAATATAACATCATGTAGAAACAAGCCTTCTACTTGATCAAAGCATTGAAGGACTTCAGAGTTTACATTTTGCACTCCCATGTTATTTCTTTTGCTCCACACACAGTTGTTAAAGATATGTTGAATCATGACCCTGATAGTAAAAGGGGTAAATGGATTGTTATTATCTTAGAATATGATTAAGAAATCAGACCCACTAAACTGGTTAAAGAACAAGGACTCGGAAAACTCATGGCTGAATCAAATTTTCAAGCACTAGACATGAACATGGTTGATGCATTATAGGAACAGGATGAGTGCACAGCTCTGCACATTGAAGAAGTATTTCTGAATTCGTATTGCTATGCTGATATTCTATATGTACTTTTCTATCTTAATGCTCTTCCAACTTTATCCAAAACAAAAGCTAGATTCTTGAAAAAAAAAGCTTTAAATTTCTGCATTTTTTATGGAGCTTTATATTGGAAAATTTTTGTTGGCATATTGCTCAAATGTTTACTTGAAGATGATGTCGATAGAATTATGCATGAGTTCCATGAAGCAGAGTGTGGAGGACACCTCTACTGGAAAACCACAGCTAATAAATCCTCAGAGTTGGTTGCTATTGGCCCACCCTTTTCCCTGATACTCACAAGCTAGTTGCAACTTGCCATAAATGCCAAATCTTTGATGGCAAGAAAAAGCTACTACCTTTGCCCTTGCATCATATTAGTGTTGAAACTCATTTTTAGTAGTGGGGTTTAGATTTCATTGGCGAAATCCATCCTACCTCATCTTCCCGACACAAGTGGATTCTCACTACTACCAATTATTTGACCAAATGGATAGAAGCCATCCCTTCAAGGAATGCTACCGACTCAGTCATCTTAAAATTCCTTGAAACCAACATCTTGTCCACATTCAGTTGTCCCAAGAAGATCATCACCGATAATGTTGTTGCATTTAAGTCCAAGAGAATGGTGGACTTATGCTACAAATATCACATCACACTGGGGCATTCTACAACTTATTACCCTCAAGGTAATGGACTGGCTAAGTCCTCTAACAAGTGTTTGGTGAACATCATCAAGAAACTATTGAAAGAGAACAAAAAATCATGGCATGGAAAACTGGTGCATTCACTATGGGTTGATAGAGTAACAACTAAGAAATCTATCAAAATGTCTCCCTATCAGTTGGTTTATGGCATGGATGTTGTTTTCCAAACATCCTTGGGAGTTCCAGTTATGAAGCTTCTTCAAGAGGTTCAATCAGAAGAAAATGGCATGCAAAGGAGGCTGAACCAAACCATTCATTTGCAGCAGTCAAGGGAAGAAGTTTACAAAAGAACAAAAGCAGTGCAAGAAAACATAAAGAAGATCTTTGACAGAAGAACCAAATCCAATGATTTCCACATTGGAGACACAGTGCTGAAATGGGATTCCAAGAGGGAAGACAAAGGAAAACATGGCAATTTTTAAAATTTGTGGAAAGGTCCTTACATCATTCATTCAGCTAGAGGTAACAATGCTTTCTTTTTACAAGAGCTAGATGGAGTAGAGGTGTTCGGAGGCCCTGTCAATGGCAGGATGCTCAAACACTATTTTTGGCAAAGTTCCTAGTTTAAAGCTTTCATTCATTGTACATAACATTGATTGATGAAAAATCAGGAAAAAAAAAACATAAAAATAGAAAAAATGATGAAAAAGAGGGCAGGAAAAGAATAGTTACAACCCCATACCCAAAAAGAGTGTTGCTGAAAGTGTGCAAGCCTAAATGCCACTAGTGGTTCAAAAGAAAGAGTCTTGTTCATTCATCTAGCCTAATCATGACTAAACATGTTTTAAATTTCTGTTGATAGGATATCAAAGGAAGACTTGTCAAACCATTTAAATTTGACTTGTTAGTAGATTATATTAGGAAAATATTGTTGGTTCTTAAAGCACAAACCTGAACCAAAGAGAAAGATAGGGATGCCTAACAAATTATAAACACAGCCCTCATACTTTCTAGTTTTGTTTATACAAAAATAATGTCTGTGTGTAGCTTGTCTGAATTCCACAACCCATGGCAAATAAGATTGCTCAATCCTGGTTTAGTCATGTTTTTCAATTTCATGTCAGTAGATTAGATTATAAAATTTTGTCAAACAAATTAACCTTGATAAATAAGTGGACTAGGTAGAGAATAAGAAAGTTCATTAGCCTAATCTGAACTCTTGGGAGTGATAAGGATAAAAGTAGATAGTTTTTTTTTTATGGTTTCAAAGAAAAAAGAATGTCAAGGGTTTGCCAGTCCAAGTGCACCCAAAGGAAGAAAAAATGAAGGGGCAAGGTATGATGGGTAGGTAGAGATGAGATTGAAGCAAGAATGTCTTTAATATTCTTAAGATCATAGCTTCAATGAAACATCAACAAATGTAAGAAGAGAAATATGCCCAATGGATGAGGCACTGGTTTTCAAAAAATCAGAGATTTGAGCTTTGAGGTCCTGGACACCTCCTGAAAAGGAGTCGCCCTCCCTAAGTGGAACCACTGTTAGTCATCAATAATGTTTACTATCTGAAGATGACTAAATATTAGTCCTAGATTTCTAAAAACAAGGTTCCTGAATATTGTGAGTTTTAGAAATCTCACTGCTTTCATTATCCTTGTCACAAAATTTTCATTATTCTACTATTTACCAGTCCATGATTAACCTGCCATTCCTAAAGGGCCCCTCCTGGGCTTATGCCACTCATCTAGTTTGTTTTTTCCCACCTATCACACCAACACTTTGTTTTGCCTTTGCCCCACTACTTCACTTTCATCTAAACTTATCAATCAACCTATCCTTTCCCATGTTCATAAGGTTCCTCAAACCTTGATGGTCTCAGAAATACCTCTATGAGCTCTTTAGATCAGTCAAGTACATCCATTTCTATATATTCAAATACACCAATTGGTCAAAAAACTCCATTTTTACACTATTAAGACCTCAAGCCTAATTTCAATCATAGCACAAAGTTAAAACCATACCACTAGATCATTAGGTTTTCCCTAGGTTGTAGGACCTTCATTGGTATTTGAAGCTCTGTTCTTCTTATACTAGGACCTGGCTGAAATGAAAAAGAAGACAAACACATGATCGCCCAAGAAAGAGCAGGAGATCACCAAAGAAAGCTACTTTGTAAATTTCAATTTTTTGCAAAAAGTAACTGTGATTGACATTTCTGCAGGAATGTCATGAAGTAAATCGGTAAAGGAAATTGATAGGGTAACTAATGAGTTTCTAAAGGAAAGTAGGGAGCACTGTGTCTAAAGGGGAGATCAAAGTTTCTAATCCTGATTCAATCAACAATATTCCAAACAGAAGCCCAATGAAGCGAGACTCATTAAGAAGGGGCAGCTCTCATCTCAACCATTTACATTCAGTGGTTAAAGGATAGAATAACATGGTATAAGCTCCAAGGTAAATATAAAAGGTTTTGAGGATGCCACCGCTGTGTAAATATCTAAGGTTATCAAAGAGAAGATCAACATTTTCAAGGATCAGAGGGGAAAGTCACTTCAGGGTTTCATAACACCTACTAAAGTAAAAATGTTCAAAGACATAGACCACTCAAGGAAAATAAGCCTTGTCACTCAAATAAACTCTACAGAACAAGGATGTGAAGAGTATCAGTTGATAAGTTTCAAATCATAAACTCAAACACCTGCAAAATAGAAGTGGTCAAAGAAGGTAATAAAAATGATTTTGAATTTCACAAATTCCTATTAAAGGGTGATTTTATCATGCGTAATGGATTAGTAAGAAGAGGCCAATGGTTAAGTTGAAATAAACAAATGAAGCAACAAAAGACCAACTTCATCATCTATTTACCTACAACAAAAAGAGACAAAGGAATATCAATGAAAAAGTGAAAAGGAGTAACAACATTAGAAGAGTGGGTTTTCTTATTTTAATTTATTTTCCTCAGCTATAAAGACCCTCTTCACCCTTCAACAACTCTTTTTTCTTTCACAAGGTCATCGAGAACACCCAAAGTGAAAATTGTGCTTTTCTAGCAAAATCGGGAAAAATTGCCCTATGTTACGCGCCTAGAAGCCTGTGTTACGCTCCTAGAGGCTTTCTACTGTGTAAATTTCTATGTACGTTGTGTGCCTGTGATTGTTTGCTATGCATTTGTTCCGTGTAGACCCGACAGCCCGTGCCAACAAACGACATGTAGCCTTGCCCGCGCTATGCCTTCAACTGCTCGCCCGAATGGCCCCTGTGCTGCACGTTCTGCCGTTATGTTCACTTGTCTGGCCCTTGTGTTGCGCATTCAGTGCTACATGGAGTTTCACCCGACTAGCCCGGTTGTGTTCAAATGTTGCACGTTCACCGCTACACGGAGGTTCACCTGACAGGTCTGTGCCATTACCATTCAATTGCAGACCTGACAGACCCGTGTGTTGCGCGTTCAACACTGCACCATTCAGAAGACCCAAAAACCCTTCCTGTGTTGTGTGCTCAGCCTTATTCTCACTCGACTGGCCTAGGCTACGAGTTCAGTGCTACGTCTTTGGCCAGGAGGGCCTCTGCATCGTAGCGCTTTTTGCCTTTTTTACACTGTTTGTGCTACGAAATTGCTGAGTGAGAAATTTTGTCCAAAATTTTCCAAAATGAAAATTGTAAATGTGCTAAAAAATAAAAATCAATCTGATTTCATCATATCACTTGAAAAATAGAGTCATTCTAGCCTTCTTGAGGTCCCTTCTTCATTTGCAATAGGTTGGCCTATTGGTTTTTCCTGAAAAATAGGTATTGGGATAGAGCCTATATCTCCTACTCCATGAATTATTTTGAGAAAATAAAGGAGGTTTTAATATGCCATGATGTATTTAATAAAAACCTCTCTTGGGTTTTTGAACCACATCTCCTGCAGTCCAGAAACTGCCTTTGAAAAACATGTGTAAAACAGGAAAACTCTGTTTCTGAAAATAGGGCTTCAAAGAAAGCATTGTATCTCCCAACTGATAACACTTGTGAGAAACGTGAGAGAGGTTATTGTTATTTGATATGTTTTTGAAAATAACCTTTCTTATATTCTTAAAATACCTTTCTTTTTTCTCATAAACCTCCTTTGAAGTTGACTTCTCAAAACCAGAAAACAAAGTTTTGCTTCATATTGCGCTACGAAAAGACAGCGCTTTCGTAGCGCAAAATGACTTTTTTGAACTAGAGGCACTACGAAATGGTGGATTCCTGTCTAATTGCATAAATTTACCCCAAAAATTAATGGAATGAATTCCAAATGAAAAATATGAGTATTTGATCATGGAGTGGACTTCTAAAAACCTTATTTGAATTCAAGGATGACCTTTAAACTTATAAAAACTCTGACCTACCCATAACCAAAACCTAGAATTAATATCAAACCTATTTTGAGACCATGATAAAAAACAGAGTTGACACAATGATGTTTTGAGAACTTTTGAGTGATAACAGTGGCTCCACTTGGGATAGTGTGCCCCTGTGGTACACTAAGAACCAGTAGTTCTAGTGCCATCCATCTTCTTGGAAATAAAAACTCTGAAATTTTGCCAAATATTCTTCAAACTCTTATGGCCTTCACCTCGGGCTCAAGCTTGATGATCACTATAGAAGAATCAAATTTTTACCTACTGAAAAGATGCTCAGTCAATCTTTGAGATTATTCACACACTCCTACCTACCCTATTAGCTGCAATCTCCATTTGTAACTCAAGGAACATGAAACTTCTAATGAAGCCAGTCATTGATCTGATCTGACGCTTGAATCTATTGATTGTGCTTGAACCAAAAGTAAACATGATACTAAAATGACCAAGGCAACATGAGATGTAACTGATCTTCAAAATGAAAATATAACTGGAAATCTGGTTTGTAGAACTCTTCCATGTATTCAACTATAAGATCAAAGAAGACATGATATGTTTGATGCTTCTCATGAAATTCTGAAACTTTGGACAACTCATCCATGCTTTGATCAACCACATAAGACTTCAGTTGTGTGCTTTCAAACTTATTTTCAAACTAATTTACAAAAACAGTGTATTCTTCCTCAATCTCTAAGAAGAAAGGTAGCAACACCCCCTCTTTGTGTTATGGCATTAAAATCATTTAAAAAGACTGATCTTGATCATGAATACTATGAGATTGAATTTTATCTTTTGAAACTTGAATTTCCTTTTCAATGTTCTCTGCAACTTCATCCACATACTGAATCTTATCTTCTGACTTGCACTCAAATGATTTCAGATTAGAAGACAAGGATAAAGAAAAAATTTCAACTACTTTTTCCTTAGTGTGATCATTATTTGATGTAGGCTGATATAAGGAAAGACATGAAAAATAAACACTTTCCTTAACTTGAGGGTTATAGAAACTATCTTCCAGTATTTCCTCCTATTGTTTGCAATGATTCTCATACTCATGATGATCAAAAGATTGACAAGTTTGCTGCATCCTTTCATCAAACTCAAATGATGTATCATAATTTTCATAAATAAACTCCTGCTGGGTTTCATTTTCATCTAAGAAATAGGCTATCCTTTCTTCTTGGTGATGAAAGGGATTGTCATGAAGGGCTTATAAAATTTCCCCAAATATTCAATAAAACTCACATAGTGTTTACAACAGTGTTTGACCAGCAATAAGGAGGGATAACACTCTTCATACATATCATAAAATGCAACATGGAAATCAGCAAGAGAATATAATGAACCATTTGGCAAGCTTTCATACCAAGACTGTGCTTTTCCTTCCAAAGTGGCCGTAAACATCTTCATGCGACAATCCTCAAGGACAAGAACCTTAAGACTGTGTACATGCATATGGAATCTAACCAAATGAAGAGCAGCATTTTCCTTCTTTTCATCTTTGAATATAGGAAGATCAGTTAACCATTCAACCTTTGGCATAGGATTTGGAAAACCAGGGATATGAGACCGATTCATAGGGCCATTGTTTCGGGGAAAATCACCCTAGAGGTTTGTTGGGTTTAAACCTCCACAGAGTAGGGCATGCTACTTAAGAAGGACTCACACAACCATATGTGCATAGAAAAGGCTTAAATAGAGTAGATCGAGGAAGTTACCCGTAGGTCCTATGGTTGAAGCAGATCCCGTGGGGTCCAAACCCCCAGCAACCCTTCTTCCTTCTTAACCTGAAAGACAAGAAGAAAAAAGCACGAAGAACTGGTTGTATAGCATATATCTACTCTAAATGTTAGTGAAACCAATATATAAACATTAGATAAACCATAATAAATGCTTAAATAACAATGTTCTCATGTATGCAAGCAAACACTAACACGTATATTTCGGGAACAAGATGGTACTTCTGTATTATAAATAGCATGTACAGAAATAACGAGTGGAGAGATCACCTGAATCCTTCCACAATCTTCGAGCAGACCGTCTTCCAGATCCGTCCCACCCTTGCCTCACTAAGATTCCTTCTGAACTGGTGCATACGAGATGACATATAAAGAGATGAGCATCTCCAGGAAACAAAGGTTTCCTGTAATGAACTGGGAAGTGCAGGAGGCACAGGAATTCAGACTTGGATAGGGAATACCAACGGAAGCATAATATCAATAATTTCTCTCTCTCCCTTGAGCCATACATGAGGAGACTTTTACTCCCTCCAAAGTAGTTTCAACGGAGTTGAAGCAGGTTGGCCACGGCTTTAGGGTGGTTGAACTACCAGAGTACCATCAACCCAACCCGAAAATAGGGATTTTTTATATATTTTTTAATGATTTTAATGGCATACGCGGGAAAGTACATGTGGACTCGCGTATACACGCGAAAAAGTCTGGGCATAATCGCGTATGGGGAATTTAACATTGTTTTTTAGTGAATTTTGTCCAAGTCTGTAGGAATGGGTGCCCAAAGCCATAAAAGCAATCATGAATCATATGAAGGTGAGAAATGATGCTATAACAGCCATACCTGGCATTTATTCTTACAATGGAACTCATTTTGAAACTTCATCGAGCTATTGATCTTCAAGCAGTGGAGTCACCTTCCAATTGATTATTTGATGTGTGGAGTCGCCAAGGTAGATGTAGCCTCGAAAAGCTTGCTGAGCTCCTGCTACCTTCAGAAGTTCAGCTTCAAAATCTTGGGAAAGTATAATCTTCAAACTCCAGGTAGACGCACCAAAATGTTATTACAAAATTAGACCTGATAGGCTGCTCATCAAACCAATCTTGTGCAACTATTTCAAACCAATATTTTGGTCGAGGCTTAGCCTAAACCTGAGAGGGCTCTCTCAAGGGTTTATGATTTTTGATAGAAATGTATATGGCTAACTCTATGTGGGGTAAAAGAAGATAAATGATATAAATTGGTTGTAAATCACATTAGCAAGTGTACATTGGGCTTATGGAGTCATAATAGCTTCAAAAAAACCAAACAATCTACCTAGCATGGAAGTCAAGGCATATCAAAGTTCAAGTCAAAGAATACACATGTGAAATAGTAAAACACACAGTCAGTTTGTCTATGAAGGAAGTCAAAGCATCAATGATGAATTCTAAGTAACATAAGCAAACACCACTGCAATAGGATATTGAAAACATGCCATTAGAACAAGAACATACAAGAACTCTTCATGAATCTTGAGTTGGCTAAGTAGAGAACTCTGTATTAAGCTGAAAACAATCACTTACAATAAACACAGTCTTTTGGCTAAAAATGTCCAACCCTTTTCTAATTCGACCTCTTGGTATTTAATAGACCATTACAACATGAGATGAACTCATCTTCTGCTAGATACTTCGAATTCCTAACTCTTGACACCTTGCATAACCATAAAACATCAAATTTATGATAAACAGACACCAATCCTACTTGATAGTCCTATTTCAACTAGGACTCAAACTCTTCATTACTATCTTTAACAACCTTATCCTAACAACCTTATCTATTTGAAATTACATCATTGACAAGTGTATCATCACATGGTCGAATTTGGATGATGGGATTGAGCTCTTCATGACCACTTTGCTGACCTCCGCATAAGCAAGAAACGAAACCCTGTTTTTTAGGCATATGGTATTTTGCATTCATTCAACATTCTGACCATCATGTACTCTTCATTTCGTGGTCCTTTGTTGTTTGAAGTTGAAGTAACACATTCCAAAAATCCTCCCTAGACTCTAGTTGTCCATAACCATCATCAAACTATTCAAATGAGCTGAAAATAGACTGCGCTACGAAAACAAGATAGTTTCGTAGCGCTGCCCTTTAACCATTTTTTCTTCAAAATATTGACCTCTTTCCTTAAAACTAATCTTCAATACCTTTATATATTTCCTCCATATAAATTTCAAACCTTAATTCATATTTTTACCCCTCAAAATGTGATGTAAAAGGGCAAGAAAAGCTGTTATAGCAGTTTCATAGCGCTTTTTTCCTTTTTTACACTGTTTGCACTACGAAACTGCTGAGTGAGCAGTTTTGTCCAAAATTTTCCAAAATGAAAATTGTAAATGTGCTAAAAACTCAAAATAAATCTTATTTCATCATATCACTTGAAAAACAGAGTCATTCCAGCCTTCTTGAGGTCCCTTCTTCATTTGCAATAGATTGACCTATTGGTTTTTCCTGTTTTTTCCTGAAAAATAGGTCTTGGGACGGAGCCTATATCTCCTACTCCATGATTTATTTTGAGAAACTGAAGGAGGTTTTTGTAGGCCATGATTTATTGAATAAAAAACTCTCTTTTTTTTTTGAAACACATCTCTTGCTGTCCATAAAATTCCTTTGAAAGTATGTGTAAAATAGGAAAACTCTGTTTCTGAAAATAGGGCTTCAAAGAAATACTTGTATCTCCAAACTGATAGCACTTGTGAGAACATTGAGAGAGGTTATTGTTATGTGATATGTTTTTGAAAACAACCTCTCTCAATTTCTTAAAATAACTTTCTTTTTACTCAAAAAAATCCTTTGAAATTGACTGCTCAAAACCAGAAAACAGAGTTTTGCTTCATATTGCGCTACGAAAAGACAACGCTTTCGTAGTGCAAAATGAATTTTTTGAACTAGCGGTGCTACGAAACGGTGGATTCCTGTCTAATTGCAAAAATTTACCCCAAAACTTAATGGAATTACATCTAAATGGAAAATATGAGTATTTGATCATGGAGTGGACTTCTAAAGAACTTATTTGAATTCAAGGACGACCAAACTCTGACCTACCCATAACCAAAACCTAAAATGACTTTCAAACCTATTTTGAGACCATGATAAAAAACAGAGTTGACACAATGATGTTTTGAGAATTTTTGAGTGATAACAGACAGTAAGACTCCTAGCAGTATTGAAGGAAATGAAGAAAGTGGCCAAGGTAATGATAATGATGAGGGTGACAATAGCTCACAGAACCTAGACGACAATGAAGTTGATATCAGTGAAGAAGAAAGGGATGATGACACAAATGAAGATCACAGTAGTGATGTTAGTATGGAAGAAAATGAAAGTGAGGCTCAAGAAGGCAGTCAAGAACAGAAGACATCAGTGCAGAGATCAATGAGGAAGATCGGTCCTGAGGTTAGCCATGGTGAGGGCATTCAGGTGGAAAAATTTGAGCTTTTCCCTCTCACATATCAAAGAGGAAAGAGGCATGTGTTTTCTGTCTCTAAAAGGCAAGGGACCATGCCATCCTCCTCAGCTAATAAGCTTGACAATGGAAAACGAAATATTAAAGAAGAAGAAGGAGAAGATCAGCATGAAGTTGAGAGAGAGTTTGAAATCATCCATATTGACAGTGACGAGGAAAATGAAGCAAGGATCACAAACTTTCTCCTCCAGAAAAAATGCCCAAATTGACGACCTCCAAGCAAATCTAGATAGGGCCAAGACTATGAATAACACCCTTGAGATGGAGAACAGACAACTAGGGGAACAAAATGCCATTTATGAGGCTAGAAAAATCAAAGCCCAGAAATAAGCTCAAAGGGCACATGTAAAGTTAGAGGAATTCATGGGCACCTATGAGGAAAGTGAAGATGAGGAAGGACAATCCAGAAGAAGACCAAGAACCATGGGTTTAAAGAAGGCCTTGACAAGACAAAGAGAGCAAGAGTCCGCCTTGGCAGAGCAGCTCCCACTAAGTGAGCTTCTTGCCATGGATATGGAATATGATCAAGAGCCATGGCTAGAAAGAGCAAACACACACTTGGAGGCCAAATTGGAGAAGGAAAATAGAGACCTTGACCTCCAAAGGAAGATGACCAAACACTATGAACTTAGAAATCAAATTGCAAGGGCCAAGCTCAAAAGAGCCCTTGCCAAAGTTCAAGCCCTCAAGGAGGCAAAAGGTCAAAGAAAGCTTAACCTTCTTTTTGATGCTTCCATGCAAGCATCCGAGACATAACAAGGAAGATAATTACAAATTTTGGGAATTTTTTGGGAATTTTGGATTTTTGCTAATTTGGAGGGCCAAGGGTGTAGCACCCTTGGTGCTACGCTTTTTCTCAAGGCATCCTCAAGAGGAAAAATTTGAATTTTTGGAATCCTCAGCTCCAGTACAATATTATCACTTAATTGTAGATCATTTGGAGTTGATTTGGTCCTCCAAAAATATTAAAAACACCCCAATTTTCACCTTTCTACCTAGTTTTTAGGACATGTGCTACACCTTTAAAAATCTTAGGAGTTTTTCTTTTTGAACAGGTTACAGGGATCTGATCAGAAAACCAAGGGTATTTCTAGAAAATAGACTCAGCAGGCTTTCCAACGAGCCATCACAGAGCCCATTCCGACATCGGTAAGGCCTTCCAAACTTTGCTGCAAGATGATCTAGTTTTCTTGCTCATGTGTTGCGCCCTTGGCATGGAAATACATCCTAAAACTTAGTGTTGCGCCCTGGTAGTAAAAGAGTCAATAGTGTACGCTTGGAAATATTTTGGAGGCTTGGGGAAGCCCAATTGTCAATTTTTTTTGCCAAAAATAGTCGAGAAGATATTTTGTATTAGATATTTTGTGCCTTGGGCCTTGCAAGGTCTCAAAGGACAAAAGTGACATTTATGATTAACTAATAGGATTCTAGAGACCTAATTAGGGTTTAGCCCTCTAATGCAAGATAAATAGAACATGGAGGTTTCATTGTATATGTTGGATATCTGCTGAGCATGCTATGAAATATACTTGGAGTTTATTGGTGAAACTGGTTTTTGGTGCCTTGTGATGGTATTAGATTGTGCTTCTATGGATCAAGCTGACTCTTAGGATTCATTAAGCTTGTTCAAATGGTGATGTATTCCATCTTTATGTTTGTTTTCTTTAGTTATTCATTGTGTTTATGGTTCATTTAGTTATAGAACAAAAATAGAGAATAGGATTTACCTTCTTGGTACCCTACTTTTGCCTGCTTTCTTAACTTCCATGTTTTCTTCCTCAAAGTTTTGCTAAAGAAATCCTTAAATGCTCTTTAGTGTTACTGATATGTTATGTTAGAATGCTATCTGTTTGCAAGTAATTTTTTGAGAAACCTTCACTGCTCTCTTAGCTTGCTTAATTTTTGTTTTTAAGACTTTCTTAGCCTAGTTGATATTGAAGAATCCTTCATTGCTCTTTAAGTTTTCATTATGCTATCATCTTAGAAGCTTTTTCTTGTTTATTGGTTTGTTAAAGGATCATTTATTTCCCATTTAACTCACTATTTTCACAAATCCATGTTACTTCACTCTCCCTTGACCTGATTAGATCCATTTGATCTTGCCAACTTGCCCTTTGAGCTATCCTTGACCCATTTTTACACATTTCTAGACTTTTGCAGACTCCATAGCCCAATGGATTGATATTCCCCACTCTATTAACCTACTTAACAACTTTCCCAACCAACCAAACAAACAAACAAACCCTAAAACTTAACAAATAGCCTAAAAATAAAACCTAAAATGCAAACAAGTTCATATCCTTTGCATAAAATAGAGAGAGCCCTCTCTGAGTCCAGGAAGGCTAGGTCATAGGACTCCAAAGACTAGTCTGATGTTACCTCTGTTCATTTTTTCTCACCAATCTAACAAATTATGGGGATCTAACATGCCCTTAGAGGAAAATTCAAATTATACTTATACAAAGTGATGAGGACGCATTATCCTTGAAAGGAGGCAACTTTCCTCTCCAAAATCTCTCAAAATTTGGATATGGTTCTCAACACTAGGAATTTTCTTAAATGACAACGAACACATTCCTAGATTTTCTCAACCACTCAAGCTCCATAATTTGTGCAATAATTTCATAATATCCTATTAATTTATTACCCAATCTTGGTCCTCCAATATCAAGGAGCAAGTCCCTAAATTATCTCATCCTCCAAATCTTCCTAATCTTCCCAATATTCTCATAATATTTGACAAAAATAAATAATATTAGGCACAAACATGCAATTATATCTAAACCTTCCTAATGAATGTATTAAAGCTAAAATATTCCATATAATGAAAAAAGAGAGGTTTAATGTGTTGAAGGATGGTCTGAGATTGGCCTTAAATTGTATCTAATTTGGAGGCCCACCATACCCCCTATTGAAAGTGTTTCTCATCCTCTTATTAGCTTAATGACCTAATTATGCCTCCTTCATGGCCCTGGTGGTCTCTGTGATCTGTACTATAGCTATCCAACACTTTCCTGTAGCAACTTTATGCCTTCCTGTAGCAACTTTCCGCCTTTTTGTAGTAGGGAAAATTCTTCTCTCATTTTTTTTTCATGGCTCCCCTAATTCTTGGCTTCTTCTAAGAGGCTTGGGGCTCCTTTCTTCTGGATTGGAGGGAGGTTATCTCTTCAGTTTTCTTCTTAATCTCCTTTTATATTTTGTTCTAATTTTTTCAGGCACTTTTCTTCTGTTTCAATCCTTTTTTTTCTTTTCCACCCTCTTCTTCTTCTTCGAAGCTATCCCTGACTGTCTCTTCAAGTTCATAAAATATTTTCTATCCATGTCAACAAAATTTATCCATGTGTTCTCAAGGTTTGTGCAAGGGAATCCTGCTGGAAATTATCAATTTCAAAGCACTTAGGATTTCATCTTATGAAAAGAGGAGGAGTGCTTCCTGTTGATGAGTGAGGTAAAAAATGGTATGCCAATTTCAAAAAAAGTTTATTCTCCCGTCATAATGCCCATCCTCACATGAAAACTACACACTTCAAATTTTTTATGGTTTTTCTATAGGACACTTAGTGGATGAATTTGCAAAAATTTACAAAAATTTTGTTTGTAAGAGGTGAGAGATCATGTACTTACCCCTTCCTTGTAGACTCCTTCAAAATTCTTGGGTTTTGTGGCCAATAATTCTCAATACATGGCCCATTTTTTCCTCGAGGGACAATCTTATAGCAGGAAGATTGTCTCTTGTAGCACCTACTCTGTCTCTTGTAACACAAAGTCTATCTCTCTTGTAGCAACCCTATTTCTTCTACAAAATCCATGCTCAATACTGTAGCACCTACAATTATCTCGGTATCTCTTATGTAGGACCCTAGGCAACCCCTAGTAGCATCTAGCTCAACCTTCAATGACTTAATGAGCCTCAATAACTATTTTGGTAATGAGCATTGATACAACTGAAGTTGAGCCTTATTCTTTTATTTATTTATGTGGTAGTGGGATCAGTGTGCTTGGTGATATAGTCCTCATTCCTCATAATTATCACTTATCCACGTTGCATGGATGTTTGATTAAGCTGTAGTCTTACTATTCGAGGGTGGCCAAGTTTACTGGCCACATTCAGCTTATAAAACCTTCTTTCGTGTGCATTGAAAACAACTTTTTAACCATAGTATGCTCAACAAGAGAGGTGAAGAACAATGCATACATGTGCCTACCTGATATCGAGCTACTGTAGATGCATGGATTTTGCTGTTGAACCAATGGTCAACCAACTATTCCCTGAAGGTGATCTTTCTCATGCTTTCCTCATGCACATGTCTTTATTTGAAAAAACTTGATTTGACTGATACAATTTCCTTATTCATGCAGGTCCCTCTAGTGCTCGATCTTCCACTATTGAAGTGGATTGGTTTCCTCTTCAAGGATGGTGTGGTTTCATAAAAACTCAAGGATAGCCTTGTTAGTGCTCAAGGATGGTCGGGTCTTCAGTATGAAGCTACAATAGTCATATGATCCCGGTTCTGTTGGATTTGTGTAGGTTTCTATGAGACTGATCTCTCTCCTGTAGATGTCACACAGTTCCATCCAAAACCTAATTCAAACCTTATTTTGATTCATTAAATGAATTCAGTGACTTGGATGAATCATGGTGATACTAGGGACAGGAACATAAGCTCTAATGGTGGGGAAATATTGTGAAGAAGGGGTGAAGGCAAAGTCTATTTTTTTTTTTTTTTTCTTGAAAAAAGGTGGAATCTTGAGAAGAAGTTTTTTAATTGGAGTGGATGAGAGGTGAAGGGGGTTTGATAAAAATCTCTTGACTTTTCCCAAGGGAAAACATGATTTTTGACCCCTTTTTCTAAGCATATCTTAATCTTGTAGCAATTTTGGTCACTCTTGTAGCAATTCTGGAACACTCTTGTATCAGACTTGTTTTATATATTTCTCTCAAATGGTAGATTGGATTGACCTAAAAAAAAATTATAATATTTAAATCATCCTTATGCATCTCCCCATAAAATATCTTGGCCAACAGATGCCCGAATCTCGAGAAAATTTAAAAATGGTTGTAGGAAATGGAGGTAATATTTCTCGAAAAGTATGAACTAGAATTTGCTGAAATTACTTGAGAATGTTACCATCGTCCATATGCATCTCCCCATGAAAAAATCCGAAAAAATATGCATAATTTATGAGATATGGTAAAAAAAAAAAAATCCCTGTGTATTTTGGCCTCATGTAGCAAAAAAAAACCTTCCTATAGCATTTTATGACAAGGAGGGAAATGAATGGGAAAGACTTGGAAATGATGGGTGGATGTTGGAAATGGATGAGGGTGATGGATTGATATGGATTTGGTCATGTTGAAGCATCCAGGAACAGGAGGAGAAATCACAAGATTGACTTCCATTGAATAGGTTTTTGATCAATTTTTTCTTTTGGTGCTAAATTGTTCTTGTTGCTTGCGAATGGAGAGCACCTGCATTCATTAGAGAGACATACACAGAGAAAAAAAAAAATTCATTTTTTTCATTTTTTTTTCTTTTCTTAGTCTTACTATCTGCCTTAATGAGGTTTTCAACTAATAGGTCTGTCTATGCACCTCAAAGGAGAAAAAACAAGTCTTTTCATTTTTTTCATTTTTTTTTCTTTTCTTAGGCTCACTATCTACCTTAATGAGGTTCTCAACTAATAGGTCTGTCTATGCACCTCAAAGGATGTTTTCACCTAAGATATTTTCCCTTTTTATAGACCACTGACTTCCTCAAGGAGTATTTCAATCAGTGATCCAATCTCAGGCGCCTCAAAAGAGGTTTTCACCTCAGATATTATTATTTTCCTCTTATTTTTCCCTTTTTCATTTTTTATGTTTTTATATCCTACACTACTTGAAAAAAAAAAATCTCTTTCAAGTATATAAATACTTCCAATGGAGCCATATGCACATCAAGATGACAGATAAAATCATGTGTAGGTGTTGGGCCTCCAACTTCTCATGATTTTGTTGATGAAACCATCCATTTTCGCATCATTCCATTCACCCACTGTCAACATTTTTAACCATATTTCTCCATAAACGCACCAAATTACCGGATACATGTTTACATGGTTTTTTATTACTATTTCCATTATTTTTAATGAATTAAGAAGAAATTTTCTTGGTTTTACAAATGACAGTTTGGTTAGTTCAATATTCTGCAACTCAAGTCAATTTCCGTAGATATCTCCATGGCTAAGGTAATAGCAGCACTCTAGAAGGAAATCTCACACTTAGACTTAGTTTCTAGAAGCTCCAATATGGATTTTTATTGGTCAAATTCCACCCAGCTCGCACGTGTGTACCTCCAGAAAAAATTCAAAGGAAAAACGCCGCAGTTTTGATGAGTCAAATTAAAACATGTTTTTTGAGCAAACGAAAAATAATTTTGAAAATTGAAAACATGGGTTTTTCCATCACAAGCCCAATTAAGTTAAAATTTAAGCAGTTTTCTAAAATTCATTAGAATTTTAGATTTTTTGGGGTTCTTTGGAGCCCTATTTTGAAGATTGTGTGAGAAAATGGTTTGGTAATTTCACTCTCAACGACCAGTCACCAAAAATATTGGAAAAAGTTGTTCTTTATCAAATTCGTAGCAGGGAGATCATTATTATCATATATGGACTGATATTTAGTCCAAGGATCCATAAAATAAGATTGAATTTTATTTTCAAAACCTATCTATATAGATCTCATGACCAGAACTCAAGCAAGAAGATTATGAGTTTGTTAATTTCCTCAAAACTCTATAAATTTCACTATTTGATGAAAGGGGAGATCATATGTCAAGGATAAATAAAAATTTGTAATTTTTTTTTGCTGATAGAAGAAGAAAAATCTATTTTATTTAATGAATTCAATCTATGTTATGGCACAATTCTGAATGTGATTGATGATCATTCCAGTTTTGTGATCTGATTTTTTAAGCATCTCACAATGACCAGGAGGGCCTCCTGAGGATGTGTGAGAGATAACATAGTTGACTGTAATATCCCTTAGGAGAATTTATGATAAATAACATGCACACATAGAAATAAAAATTCATAGAAATAAACACACACATCAGAACACCATTTAACCATCAAAAACTATGATGTTGAGCCATTTTATTAATATGAAGAGGCATAAAAAATAGGTGCTGGAAGGAGTGCACCTGGGCTTGCTCAAGGAAAGCCAGAGAGGCCCAAAAATATAATGTCGAACACCCACTGTCACTATTCTCTACGTGGTTGTAGCTCTGGGTTGGAAATGGTCGAAAATGGTGATGCTTCCTAGAATGATCTTTTGCTAGTGCCTGCTACTCTACTCTTAAATTTTTGGGAAAATAATGCCCACCTCTACTCAACAAACCCAGAATAAACCACGAAGTGTTTGGCCAAATATTGACCACAAAAATTGGCCCTCTTGGGCTTGGATATCTCTGTTGTTGGGAAATTTGGTCCTCCTAAAGAATATGCTGTTGAATTCGACCAAAATTCCTGGTATCCCTATTAGAAGCCTTCCCACGAAGTCTTCTCCAAAAACTCCCCTCACTCCTCGACTCCCCGGAGTGACTTCCTTACTGACTGCATAACCCCTACAATGTTTTAGCTACCTATTTGTTATTGTAGTTTTCTCTATGCTTTGGTATAGGCTCCCTAACGTTGAACTGGACCAGAACAAGATGGAACTCCCTCCTTGGGCTGACACTCGAAGTCGACTGAAGTAAGGGCTAGGATATCCACTCGAAAACACCCATGTGCTAAAAAGAACATGTAGACTTACATTACTGCTCAAATATTCTACGTCAAGATACAATTTCTGAAATGATAAGTGAATGACCAAAATGAACCTCCCATGCTCATTTTTTCCAAGTCCCTCCAACATTCCAGTGGGCCCCATTCGTACCTCCAGCCTCCATTCCTCTCCAATAACTGTGTGGGCTCTATGTGGGCTACAGTTTCCTCCAAGCGAGCCCCATTCTCCACTAGAGCCACAATTTTTGACCCCATGCTAATTTTTTGGGGTGTGTATATTCCTAGGTCTAATGTGGGGCCTCCAAACCCACTCCTCATAAGTCAAAAACCATAATTGTGGCAAAATTACAAAATTAATATTTCTACTTAACAAAATTTCTAAGCACGAATATTATAGTCCTCCTCGCAAAGATGTTGTTTTTCCTCAAGAAACTGCAATGAGGGATGTTTAAGTATTTTCTCCCCTTCCCAAGTGGCATCTTCATCTGGTAGGTTCCTCCATTTGATCAAGAATTCCTTGATCACCCTGCTCCTCAAGTTCCTTTCCTTGGAATCAAATATGGCCTTGGGTTATAGCACCAAGTACCCTTCATCAAACTTAGGAGGTAACTGAGTGGCTGTTGTAACCTGCTATCCCGACACCTTTTTCAGGCAATATAGACAAAAAATGTTGTGCACCCGGCTCCCCGGTAGTAGCTCCAACTCGTAGGCGACCTCTCCAACCTTATGAGTGACTCGGTATGTCGCATAAAAGCGGGGCTTGAGCATCTCGGTCCCATTTTGCTTCAACGTAGACTGATTGTACGGTTGAATTCTAAGGAAAACAAGGTCCCCGACTTAAAACTATCTTTCAACTCAGCCTCAATCTACATACATTTTCTGCTCATTTTGAGTCATCCGCATGTTGTCTCTAAGAACCCTCAAAATGTCCTGGCTCTCTTGTATCCAGTCCTTCACCCTTGGGGTCTTTTTGTCTCCAAACATAACGTCAGCAAAAGATAAATAATCATACCCATACAGTTCTAGAAAAGGATACATACCTATGGACATGTGGTACGTGGTTTTGTAGTAGTACTCTCCCATGTGCAACCATTGTATCCATGCCCATTGTTTCCCAATCACATAGTTAAGAAAGTAGCCCTCAAGCCACTTGTTAACTATCTCGGTCTACCTATCTATATGCGGGTGATAGCATGTGCTAGGGGTGAGCTTTGTGCCCACCAACCGAAACAAATCCTACCAGTATCCTCCCATGAAATGGGTATCCCAGTCACTGAAAATGGTCTTCGAAATACCATACATCAGAGAAATCTGCCTAAAGAATAATTCGACCACCTGTGAGACTGTGTACTAGGCTGAGATGGTGAAGAAGTGTGAAAACTGTGTCAAACGATTCAAAACCACATAGATGCATTCAATGCCCTGTACTATGGGAAGCCCAGTAATAAAATCCATTGATATGCTCTCCCACTTCCCTTTAGGAACAGGAAGAGCTTGCAATAAGCCCATTAGGTGTCACTTCTCACCCTTGTTCTGCTGCCATGTCTCACACTCCCAGATATGTCGCAGAACATCATCCTTGAGGCCATTCCATGAAAACCTCTCTCGGATGGCCCTGCATGTCTTGGTGTACCCCTAATGTCCTGCTAGAGGTGAGTCATGAGCAACCTGGAGTATCTTCTCACGCAGTTGAGAGTTGGCCAACAAGTAGATCTGGTCCCTATAATATATCACCTCATTCATCACCTGGTACCTATCATCGGTTACCACCCCATCGAGAAACTCCCATGCAAATTGATCCTTAGAATACTCTACCAACAGTTGGGCCATCCAATCCAGAGCAATGCTCATCAAACAAAGGGAAGCTGGCCTACTAGACAACGCATCTTCCACTACATTGTGCTTCCCCTTGACAAACTCTAAAATAATATTTAGAGAGCTTGCTCACACACTTCTGTTGCCTCTCTTATAGCTTCTTCTGCTCTAAGAAGTACCTAAGGTTGTTGTGATTAGTCCCCATCTTTAACTTATTCCCCACCAAGAATTTCCGGAACTTATCTAGCGCATGCATAATGGATAGCATTTCCTTGTTATAAATAGGGTACAACCTCTCGTGAGGAAGTACATTTCGACTCTCGAAATCTATTAGGTTCCCTCATTGCTTCAACATGACCCCCACTCCCTCTCCTAATGCATTGCACTCCAATATGAAAGGCTAAGTGAAATCAGGAAGTGCCAGTGGGAGGAAATTTCTCATAACTTCTTTGAGGTGCTAAAAAGCCTCCTGCGTTGTAGTTGTCCATGCAAATTCCCCTTTCTTCATAAGATATGTAAGGGGTGATGCCAACTATGAGAAGCCCTTTATGGAATTCCTGTAGTAAGTACAAATTCCAACGAACCCCTTTAGCTTCGTCACACTCTTGGGCTATGGTCAATCTCAGATGGCCATGATCTTCTCCTCATGCACACACACTCCATCAGCTCTGATGATATGCCCTAAATAGAGCATCTTGGTCAATATAAACTCACGCTTATACAGTTTGGCATAGAACTTTTTCTCCTCTAGTATACAAAACACTGCCTCCACATGCTCCAAGTGCTCCTCCCAAGTCTGATTATAGATTAGTATGTCATCAAAAAATAATAGCACAAACTTCCTCAAATTCCCATGAAAGACGTGGTTCATGCATGACTGAAATGTGGCTGGTGTGTTGGTTAGCCCGAAGGGAATAACCAAGAACTAAAAATTCCCATATTGGCACCAAAAAGTTGTCTTAGGGACATCCTTTTCCCTCATCTGAATTTGGTGGTACCTCGACCGTAGATCAATCTTCAAGAAGAACTTAGCTCCCCTCAACTCATCCAACATCTCATCAATGCGTGGGATGGGATAGAAGTTCTTCATGGACTTTTTGTTGAGGGCCTTGTAATCAATGCACATGCGTAGGGACTCATCCTTCTTCTTCCCTAGAACAATCGATGAAGCAAAAGGGCTAGAGTTGGGCCTAATGTGCCCCAGTGCCAAGATATCATGGATGGCTCTCTGTATATCATCCCCGCAGGCCTTGGGATGTCGATAGGGAGTAGTAATCATAGCATGTACTCTTGGATCCAACCCAATGGTATGCTCAAACCATTGGTCAGGTGGTTGGTCGGACGATATATCTCCAAACACTACAGGGTATCTGTCAAGGATGGTCGAAATATCTAGATGTGGTGGCTTAGCAATGCCCCCAACCTCTGAAATCCTCAACTATGCAACTCACTAAAAATATTTGTGCCTGAAGTCAGCCTCCATCCTATTGTTTCTCCTAGAGACAACCTTCAGTTGCAAGAGACTACTGCCTAGGACATCCTGAAATCAGAGGTTAGATGTAGACAATTTTAAGGGTGCCTCTGATAGAATATGGATTAAGAGGATAATGATTGTGGTGGTTCAGGAATGATGAAGACTTTGGAGTTTGATTCATGTGAATTACCCTATGCTGCGAGAGGGCTCAGGAGGCTGTATGGCTCAGTGCCATTTCAAAGGGCCAAGTATGAAACAATGAACAGAGGCTTTCAAAATATGTAGAGATGCTGAGAAGGAACAGAGGAGGAACCTATGAGAGACAGGCTTAAAAGTCTTAATAATCTGTCTCCCATGAACTCATAGGAAGCAGATGTAAGTGGAATGTGACCAACAATAGAGATTCGTGGAGCGCAAATTAAGGGGGCACAACAAGTTTAACACGAGTTTTATTCCTACACGAATTTATGAATAAAAATGCATACCACAAGCAGCTACATTACATGAATTATTAAAGAACCAAAACATTGAAAGGTGATTATACATAAAGAGTAGATTACTAATAAACAAGAGAATACATATACATACTACTCATTGCTCCATCCAGAATCCAAATAAACAACGTTGTATATCATATTTTGTTCAACACACCTCTCCCAAATATGTGTCTCGGAGCATAAAGAGCACAGTCATATAGAACTACAACAAATTATCCAAAATTCAAAACTGTTCTTTCATATTTGAACTCTCTACATATATATTTCTCCTTGAGGGTTTACAATCGAATAAAATTTCATGAAAAAACCCACACATGTGAAAATCAAAATATAATAACCAAATCGCAGAGCGTGCATCGAGAAATCACTCCCATAAACAGAAAATCAAAACAAAATCAGGTGAAATTTAGACTTCAACAACAAAACATCATAAACAGATAGTAAAAGAAACAACATAGTTGGCCACAGAGGCCAAATCCTAGAATCCTCAAATGGGGCAGCGAGGAGTAGCCGTGAATAGGTGGGGAGTCTGGCTCCCATCACATGATTCCACTTGTCGTCGAAAGCCTCCACTCCCTTATTCTCATGATTTCCATTAACCGTTACGAAATGGCTAGTCGTGTTGCACGTGCCTAGCTCTTTAGCGAGGAGTTCTTGGACAAACTGAATATACCATAGCTGCATTTCTCCTACCAAAAACCCATGTTGTGTTTAACTTGAAAAACCGGAGACCGGGTTTCGGAGGGGGGACGAACTAGATCATGAGTCGTCGGATGTGTGATAGGGAGTAGAAATTAGGGAATATGGCGAAGGTTTAGTGGTGATAGTATGTGTGGATAATGGATGGAAATGGCAGAAGTACTGGTGGAGTTAGCGGGAGTAATGGCAGTAACAACCCCTTTTGCTTTATAATGGCGGAGCTCAAAGTGGGGCATGCGACATTAACACACAGCGGGATGGCTAACACTGAAAAGAGTGGGATAAAGGTTGTGGGAGGGTTTTGACGATGCGGTAAGGAGGTGGGGCCCCCTTCAAATCACAATCGAGAGTCGGGAGTTTGTTATTATGAGAAACAGGGGTAAAGGTTGAGATTTTTGATTTACGATATCGCAAATCACAATTTCAAAGATTATCGTAGGTCAAACTTCATATTGTAAATCGCAATCGGGAGTTGGGGATCAGGATGGGTAACAAGAAAGAAGCAATGTGAAGTGCAATGTGTGATGAGTATAAGGTGACGTGGCATGACAGAGGTGGGGCCACCCGCAAATCACAATCGGGGATTCGGGAGTTTTTTATTATAAGAAACGGGGGTAAAAGTTGTCGCAAATCGCCATGTAAAATATTATCGCAGGTCAAACTTCATATCACAAATTGTAATCAGGAGTCGAGGATCAGGACGGTAAGCAAGAATGAAACAATGTGAAGTACGATGTGCGATGAGAGGAGAGGTGACATGGCAGAGAGGGTTGGTCCCATTTACATCGCAATAGGGGAAATGATGCAGGTGAAGTTAACAAAATTGTAAGTGCAATGCAGTTGGTGATGCGAAAAGGTTAGTGGTAAGTGCTCTTTCCTCTTTTTACTGTGGGGTGTTCGCCCGACCTGTGCTTTAATTGCTTGGCCTTCACTTTAACCATTCATGCCTCATCCCTGTGATTTTCTTATAGGGGCCACTTCTCCACCTTGTGTGCGGTCATAGGTCAACATTGGCTCCATATGGGGACAACGTGTTGTTCTAAGTGCGTTGATAAACTGCAAAACTGAATGCCTATGCTTTATTGGGCGCATGGAGTCACAAATTCTTACTGTAAGTCTGAACTGAAACTACAACTGAGCTGCGCACTGCAAACTGTCAAAAAAAAAATCACTATCGCACCCTGAAAATATTGAATGTTGAAATCTGAACCATGCTGAAACTGAAAATTGAAACATACCTGAACTGAAAACTGAAAAGCAATCTGAAACTAAAACTGGAAAGATGCTCATAGAACTGAGCTTATTTGCACACCTACCTACCATAATCTATTTGGATTACTGCTATTCTAAATGATACAATAATGCCAGTGTAACCATGCAAGAAACTGCTCTAATAACTTTGTTCTTTCATTGTTTTTCACCAAACTCAAGAACAAACCTGTTAATAATATTTGATAGAAATTCCTAGCCAGATCTTCATTGTAAGGATCTTGGTAAACCTGAACAACAACAGAAATGTTGAAAAGGTATGTTGGCTTTGTGATGAATAATTTCTCAATATAAATAGCCACTGGATCAAGATACACTTGACCTATTTCTGATATGCTGACCCAATCGATCCAACCTCATAACTTGGTACTGCAAATGTGTTCTCCATGTCTTCAAAAAACTAAGAACATTTTTGCATTTTATCTGATGAATTTTGTGTTGATACTTCTACTGAACCAAAAAATAGAGCAAATTGTCCGATCATATCCATATCATAGCAGCTTCTAAAATTATTACGTGTACATGAAAAATGACTTTGAAAACTCCAACCATCTAATGTATCAACTATTGGGTCATGAAGTGCTTTAGATGACTGTAGCGTTGGTTCCACTAACATCTCATGATTTCTCCTGTAATTATCAACCAAAATGTGGCCAAGGTTCCCTTTCAAAGTCTGAGATGAATTAAAGCATAAAGGTAGAGAAGCAAACTGGATCAATTCTTCCTTTGTTTTAAACTTTGCCTCTCAGTTCAACAAGTTCACTTCCACATCAAATGCAATATTTTTCATTTCTTCAAGGGTTGTCATTTCCCTTTCTCTTACTTGGAATTCCATCTCTGGATTAAAGGCATCTGGGTAGTGCAAGAGAGTTACTCCTGGGGGTGGCCTTATATCAACAGGCATTGAATGATACAACTTATTGAACCTGGCTGAAAAATACTATACTATCTCCCCTGGCTGTCTTTTTAAATGTTCATACTCTTCTATGATAAGAAATACATTTCCCATGATTACCCATCGACCTAGGAAAACTTTCATGAATTGATGAAAATTGCTCATGCTAGCAACTGGAAGATTCTCAAACCAATTTTTAACTTTACCTTGCCATGGTAGGACAAATATCCTGATATATACATCATCTTCTACCTTTACTGATGACTGCAATAGACTGACTAAAGGATCATGGTAAACATGTAGCATAAGATATTCTAGAATATTTGTAATAGGAAAACAAACTTCATTCAAAAGTACTTCTTTTCTTGTGGGTTGAAAATGATTCTCTTCAAACAAAAAGGAAACCAATTTTTTTTCCTCATTGTCCATGGTAGTCAAGTGATCCGAGTGTTATTTATCATTCTCTTTGTCACACAGAAGCTTGCAAGGGAGCTACAAAATCTCATTAATTTTGGGTGAAGGAACACGATTTGTAACAATCTGTTGTACTACTTCATTAACATCCAAGAAATAAATTAATGATTGAGAACCTAATGATTTTATTCAAGGGCTGTAAATTGAGATAAGGTGCAACCTGAAAGAGAATTTGAGAGATGGTATTCATCATGCAAATCTAATTGGTCTTTAATCTCTAAAGGAAACACTACTTGCTGAAGATGTTCATGTGGTTCTAGACAATTAAGCTCTGCTGCCTCTATTTCCATATCACTAGACTGTTGTTTATTTTTAGTGTTGTCCTCTGGGAAACACTCCAGCTCTTCCCCTTCTTCATGGAGGGTAATCTCACCTCCCTCTTTTCAGAATAGGCTAGGAATTAGTTTTCTACACATGGTCCAAAAACCACCATGGGTCGTTCTTCTTGGAGATTGAGACTGTCAGGCAGAGGGCTTACACCATGGGGCTGCATAAATCTGGACACCTGAGCTTTGTATGAAGGTTGTTTTAGGAGCTTAATCAGGGGAACCAGGATCTTGAATTTCTCTAATTCTTTCTGGAGGTTAAACGCTATGGGCGCTTTTTCTATAATAGCTTATTTGGACTATTCTTTAGGATGGTTGGGCAGGTTCAAAGTTATATATGGGGACTTCTCATTTTTGGGAGGATCAACTTCTTGCTTTGTGGAAGTGGATGTAGTGGCCTTATGAGGGGCTAACTCTTCTAATGGATTCTTCCTTTTATTAGCAGGACTAGGAGGGGTTTGTTCTCTTGATATTGACTCTTCAATTTTTTCTTGCACTCGGGTTCTCTTCCTAGAGGATCTGAGCTCATACTTCTTGTGGAGTTGAGCCTGCATGAAATCCATGAACTTTATGCAGTAATTGTCTATATATTGATCTTCTGGAGGGACTTCCTTCTCAGGCTTTCTCCCATTGCAAGATGAGTTCATTCTCCTCATCATCAGAGTATGTGACAAATTTATTCTCTTGACATTTTGTGACTTCCTCAGCCTATCCCTCCACTTCTCCCTACAAGTATAGAGGAGGTTGAATGTGGTCTTGATGTTCCTTCCTATCCTGCTGCAACAACTACTACAACAACTGCAGAGGGGGCTTCCGATACTATGGATTAAGCCCTTGGTTAGGAATCATTTGGTTGGTACGAGAAGGGGAATTTTTTTCCTCCAATTCAATATTAATCAGCTTATTAGAAAGGTTCTTGATTAACTTATTCATTTCTTCAATTCTATACTCTTGTGATTCCCTCTCCTGATTTGAAGTAGAAGCCTCTTCCCTCTTCTTTCTTTTGGCTTCATGTTCTGTCTTCCCCTTAAATTTACCAGTAGAAGCAAAGTTTTCTTCTACCTCCAATGCATCAGTCTGGGTCTGATCCAGAGATGTGGATTTTATTTCTCTTAGGGTGAACCTGAACTCTAGTTTGAAAGCTCTTGTGAAGATCACCTTAGAAGCTACTTAGGGAGGCTTTATTTTAGCAGGAAGATTATTATAGATCTTATTGTACCTATTTATGAATTCCATTACATACTCATTGTCTCTTATTTAGAGAATTGAACTCAGTGAGAATGTATACATGGTCCCTCTTTTATCCCCATTTTAATGTGAAGAAATTCCCCATTTCTTCCCAAGTGTGGACTGTGTTATCGGCTAGAGACTTGAACCACTTACGAGCTTCTCCATCCAAGGATTGGAAGAAAAGCCTTAACACCACATCTATGTGTTCTACATTCTTATTCTCAGCAAAAGCGCAAAATTTTTCAATATGTCTCCGTGTCGGAGTATTATCTTCCCCAGTGAACCGGGGTAGGAGCTTGAGATAATCTTGTGGCATGTCATTCAGTAACTGAGGTAGAGCTAGTGGAGCATACTTGTTCAGAATGAAACCCAAGACAACCATTTGATTTAGAGGTGAGGGTAGATGGTGGATATGAATGTGGTGTGAGGCCTGGTGAAAAGCTGGATTACTTCTGATTAGGACTATTTTACAATGGAGTCGCCAAGATGAGGAATACGCAACTCCCAACACTTCCTGCTCATCTATCTTAAGGGTGGAATTTATGTCATCTCCCAGGGAAAATATTTCTTCATTCATATCCCTGAAAACAACACCAAAAAGATGTTGTTTCTCCTAGAGATAGCCTTGAGTTGCAAAAGACCCGTGCATAGGAAATCTTGAAATCAGAGGTTAGATGTAGACAATTTAAAGGGTGCCTCTAACAGAATATGGATTAAGAGGATAATGATTGTGGTGGTTTGAGTATGATGAAGAATTTGGAGTTTGATTCATGTGAATTACCCTATACTGCGAGAGGGCTCAGGAGGTTGTATGGCTTGGTTCCTTTTCAAATGGGCCAGGTATGAAACCATGAGAAAAGGCTTTCAAAATATGTAGAGGTGCTGAGAAGGAACAAAGGAGGAACCCCTGAGAGACAAGCTTAAGAGTATTAAGAATATGTCTCCCGTGAACTCATAGGAATCAGAATGTGACCAAAAATAGAGATTCGTGGAGCACGAATTAAGGGGGCACAACAAATTTAACAAATGAGAGTTATTAATACATGTATTCATGAATAAAAATGCATACCACCAGCAACTACATTACACGAATCATCAAAGCAGCAAAACATTGAAAGATGATTATACATAAACAGGAGATTACTGATAAACAAGAGAATACAGATACATACTACTCCTTTCTCCATCTGGAATCCAAATAAACAACGTTGTATATCATATTATGTTCAAAACAACTCTCCCAAATATGTGTCTTAGAGAATAAAGAGCATATTCATACAGAACTACAACAAAAATTCTCCTCAATTCAGAACCATTCCTTCATCTCTAAAATCTCTACATATACATTTCTCCTTGAGGTTTTACGATCGAATAAACTTTCATGATAGACCCTCACATGTGAAAATAAAAATATCATAACCAAATCGCAGAGCGTGCATCGAGCAATCACTCTCGTAATCAGAAAATCAAAACAGAATCGGGCTAAATCGAGACTTCAACGACGAAACATCATAATCAAATAGTAAAATTAACAATATAGTTGGCCACAAAGGCCAAATCCTGGGATCCTCAAATGGGGCAGCGAGGAGTAGCGTGAACAGATGGGTCTGGCTTCCATCACATGATTCCACCTACCATCGAAAGCCTCCACTCCCTTATTCTCATGATTTCCATTAACTGTTATGAAACGGCCAGTCGTGTTGCATGTGCCTGGCTCTTTAGCAGGGAGTTCTTGGAAAAACTAAATATACCATAGTTACATTTGTCTCACCAAGAACCCACACTATGTTTGACTTGAAAAATCGGCGACTGGGTTTCGAAGGGGGGACAAACTAGATCATGAGACGTCAGATGTGTGATAGGGAGCGAAGATGAGGGGAAGATGGCGGAGGTTTAGCGGTGATAGGATGTGTGGATAATGGATAGAAATGACAGAAGTAATGTTGGAGTTAGCGGGAGTAATAGCGGTAACAACCCATTTTCCTTTATAATGGCGGAGCTAAAAGTGGGGCTTGAGGAATTAACACACAGCGGGATGGTTAACACTGAAAAGAGAAGGACAAAGGCCATGGGAGGGCTTTGATGAAGTGGAAAGGAGGTGGGGCCGCCTGAAAATCGCAATCAGGATTTGGTAATTTGTTATTATGAGATACGGGGGTAAAAGTTGCGATTTGTGATTTGCAATATCGCAAATTGTAAAGTCAAATATTATCACAGGTCAAACTTGATATCGCAAATTGCAATCGGGAGTCGGGAATCAAGACGGGTAACAAGAATGAAGAAATGTGAAGTGCGATGTGCGATGAGTGGAAGGTGACATGGCATGACGGAGGTGGGGTCACCCGCAAATCACAATCAGGGATTCGAGAGTTTGTTATAATGAGAAACGTGGGTAAAGGTTGCGATTTACGATTTGCGATATCACAAATCGCAAATTCAAAGATTTCGCAGGTTAAAATTCATATCGCAAATCGCAATCAGGAGTCGGGGATCAGGATGGGAAGCAATAATAAAACAATGTGAAGTGCGATGTGTGATGAGAGGAGAGGTGACGTGGTGGAGAGGGTGTTGGAAATATTGAGAGGGGGGGGTGAATCAGTATTCCTTTCAATTAGAGCATTATTTAATCTTCAATTATTATCATTGTTTGTACAATGATAGTAGCAAATAAGAGGAACACAAATGCACATAGTTTTTAAGGTGGAAACCCACTCCGGGACAAAAACCACCTAATTCTTTAATATTCAACTCCAATTGAAAATAAAGCTCCAACTTCCTAGAATCTAGAAAAGCATTATTCTCCAGCTCCCACTGGATGGACGCTCCAACACCCGAGATTCTTCAGTAGTCAACTGAACGGATGCCCCAACACCCAATGAGCTACAACTCACCCTAGCACCACCCTACCACCCTATAGAAGAATAAAAGAAGAATGGACTCCCGTACCAGGAAAATGGTCCACTTTACAATGATATAAGAATGATGTAGAAGAAGAAGATATACTAGACCATAACCCAAACTTTGACACAACCGCCTAATGATGATCCTAGATCTCCCAACACTGCCTCTTCAACCCTTGGCAGATAGATACTAGTACAATTTGTACAATAATGTATTTACAATGAATAAGTACAATGATACCTTTACAATGATTGTATGCAGTGCTGCCCACTTGAAGACTTCATATGATGAACTTCTTGCTGCTATTATGCACCTTGGTTGCTTCTCTTGTCATGTTATCCTCTTATGCATCTTTCTTTGCTTTGCTGCCGTAGAAAGTCTGGTCCTTTGCAACACTTGAAAACACATGATCTAGCTTTTTCTTGCCTTCTAGGAGCTCGATATTGAATCTGGTGTATCTCTGTTATTTCAGATGCTCAATATCTGATTTTTGGTTCTGTAGTATTGGTTTGAGTCATATTTCCAATTCCATAGGTTTGACCCAATTTTGATACTTCAAGAGAGATTTATACCCAATCTCTCACAATGCCCTAATTATGGACTCTTTCAGCAAAGCGCACTTGTACGGTGTGCCACGTGTCACTGATTCTTCATTTGGCTCTGAAATTGATAGAGAAAAAATTACAGACTGTGCTCTATCTACCAATTTTTATGGAATTCCAATCCGATACTCAGAGAGAGAGTTATGAAGATTTTACCAAGGTCACTTCTTTGAGATGAATTTCAGGAGCCTGCAAAAACCCTAACTTCCACAGATCATATCTCCAAAAATATTGTGCAACTTGATCTGAAATTTTTACTGTAGCTTCTTCATGATTTCTGCGTTGTCTCATAAAATTTCAGCTTCTGAACCTTCTGAAGAATTACATGGCATGCCATATATCAATGGAAACATCTTGACAAGTAGAAACCATAAAAAGCATTATTGACCTAGAATATATTAATTTGGTAGGTCAAAATTCCCATGCAATATTGGGTTAGCCCCTCGTGCTGCTTGGGTTGACATCAGTGACAACCGCTGATCAACAATCTCCCCCTTTGGCATTGATGGCAACACAAGTACTCCCCCTGCGATCATGACACCTCTTCCTACAAAATTCTCTCCCCATTTGACATCAATGGCAAAGGGTAACTCCCCCTAAAACACAACCATCCTACGGACCTATACACACTTCCACTCCCACTGACACACAACCGTCCTGCAGACCTGTACACACTTCCACTCCCCCTGACACACAACTGTCCTGCAGACCTATAATCTAATGAGAACTTGGGAGTATCCCAAACTTTTGACGAAGATATTCAAATGCATCATGAGGTAAAGGTTTAGTGAAGATATCAGCAATTTGTTCTTTTTTACAAACATACTCAAGTTTGATATTCTTTTCAGCGACTTGTTCTCTAACAAAATGATATTTGATCGGAATGTGTTTTGTTTTTGAATGCATGACATGATTCTTGGAGATGCTGATGGCACTAGTGTTGTCATAGAATATGGGAATAGGCTCACTGAATTGTACTTGAAGATCTTGCAAAGTTTGTTTCATCCAAAGGACTTGAGTACAACATGATGTTGCTGCAATGTATTCTGTTTCTACTGTAGATAACGAGATTGAAGTTTGTTTTTTGCTCAACCATGATACGAGACAACCACCTAGATAGAATGCTGCTCCACTAGTACTCTTACGATCATCAACGCTTCCTGCCCAATATGCATCTGTAAAGGCTTGAATAATGAGATTGTTACCCTTGAGATACCACAAGCCATATTCTTCTGTGCCCTTTAGATATCGAAGAATTCTTTTGACGGCAATAATATGTGATTCTTTTGGTGTTGCTTGGAATCTTGCTACTTGTGCAACTGCTTGCATAACATTTGGCCGAGAGGTTGTTACATATAGAAGACTACCAATCGTAGATCTATACAACCTCTAATCGACATCCCTAGATGAGTCGTCTATGCTCAATTTGCAACCTGTTACCATCGGAATAAGGACGGGTTTGCAATCTTCCATTTTGAATTTCTTGAGCATTTCCTTGATGTACTTGGCTTGACATATAAATATTCCCGTCTCTTGCTGAGATATTTGAAGCCCTAAGAAGTATGTCAACTCACCAAGTAAAGACATCTCAAACTCACTTTGCATATTTGTAGAAAATTTCTTACTTAGTCGATCATCATTGCTACCAAATATTATATCATCCACATATACCTCAACGATTGTTAAACTATCTTTATCTATTTATACATAAATATTGCTATCAACAATACCTTTCTTGAACCCTTGTTGATGTAGATATCCATCAAGACACGCATACCATGCTCTAGGAGCCTGCTTGAGACCATATAGAGCCTTCTTTAACCTGCAAACATAGTCTTCTTTTTGTGATAGTAGAAAACCTTCAGGCTATTCGATGTAAACTTCTTCTTCTAATTCTCCATTCAGAAATGCTGACTTAACATCCATTTGGTAGAATTTGATTTTTCTTGAACATGCATAGGCAAGAAACATTCGGATGGCTTCCATTCTGGCAACTGGTGCAAATGTTTCGTCGAAATCAATTCCTTCCACTTGTGCATAGCCTTTGTAAACCAATCTTGCTTTGTTTCTGGTAACCTGCCTATCTTCATTCAATTTGTTCCTGAACACCCATTTAGTCCCAATGACATTTTTATCTTTTGGTCATGGATCTAATTCCCAGGTGTTATTCTTCTCAATTTGATCTAATTCTTCATTCATAGCTGCTACCCAATGTTCATTCTGGTTGGCTTCCTCAAAACTACTAGTCTCAAAGGTTGCTAGAAAAGCAACGTGAGCTTGTTGTGATGAACGAAGTTGTCGACCTTCATTTATGTCACCAATGATTTGATTTGATGAATGGTTCTTTTGAATCCACTCTTTTGTTCTCCTTGGAGGAGCTTCTTGTTGTTGTTCTGGTATATCTTGATGATCATTGTTTACTTCTTCCTCGTTGATAGTTTCTTCTTGTTCTACAATTTTATCTATGTCTTTTTCAGCCTCTGTCTCAAGTTTCAAATATTCTAGATCCTCATCATTACTCGCTAGAACACCATCTTTGTCAAATGTAACATTTATGCTCTCCACTATCTATTTTCATCTTAGATTATAGCATTTATAGGCCTTTCATTTGTGTGAGTAACCAACAAAGATATCTTCATCAACACGTGATTCAAACTTACCCAAATTTTGATCTTCTCTTTTGATATAACATTTGCTTCCGAAGATTCTAAAATATTTTACATTAGCTGGTTTTCCTTTTATAATTCATATGGAGTCTTGTTGCAATTATTTCTGAGAAGACTTCGGTTGATAATGAAGACTGTCGTATCAATTGCTTGAACCCAGCATTTTTCATCCAATTTTGAGTCCTTCAACATTGTTCTACCCATTTCCTGTACAGTTCTATTCTTTCTTTTAGCAACTCCATTTTGCTGAGGTGTTCGTGCTGTTGAAAATTTCCTTTTTATTCCATTTTCATCACAGTATTGCTGAAATAATTTGGAAATGAATTCTCAACCATTATCTGATCTTAAACACTTTATTTTCAAATCAGTTTCATTTTCAACCAACTCCTTGTAGATCTTAAAGCACTAAATGCTTCATATTTTTTCTTTAGGAAACTGACGGCTGTCATCCTGGTATAGTCATCTATCATTAACATGAAATATAATTCTCCATCTAAGCCTTTTGTTCTCACAGGACCACATATATCAGTATGTATCAATTCCAATGGATGTGATGAAAAGTGTTCTTTTGTTTTAAATTCGACTTTTGTATGCTTGCCATGCCGACATGCCTCACATAGTGTGTTGGAAATTTTTGAGATTTTCGGCATTTCTCATACTGCTTCCTTTTTGCTTATCCTGACAAGATTGTCAAAGTTTATGTGACCCATTCGTTTGTGCCATAACCAACTTTCATCTTCTTTAGCTAGTAGACATGCTTTAGTTGCTTCATCCAGAACATATATGTCGTTTGGAGCTCGACTTGCTGTAGCCACAATTTTACCATACCTACCTTTCCTGATTTCACATTTTGTGGAGTTGAATAGCATTGTGTGTCCTTGATCACACATTTGTCCAACACTGAGCAGATTGTGATTCATGTTTTCGACCAATAGAACATTCTTGGCTATAACATCTTTGCTTCCGAGAGTGATGGTACCTGATCATATAACATTTGAAGATCTATCATTTCCAAAGGATATGGTTCCATCCTTCTCTTTCAGAGATAAAAATTTCTTTTTATCTCCAGTCATATGCGTTGAGCAACCGATGTCAACATACCACACATATTTAATTTTTTTAGCCTTGAGAGCGAGAGCACAATTATCAGTCTTCTTCTTCTTCCATGTCTGTTCATTCTGTGGCTTTGAATATTCTTCTGGAGGATTTTCAAGTCTGCAGTCTCTAGCTATGTGTCCAAAGTTCTGACATTTATAACATTCCATATTATTTCTTAAATGTTCAAATCTATTGATGTTTCGTTGAGCCCTGGGAGGTTCATATTTGAAGAATCTCTTGGATTTGTACTGGTTCCTAGGGTACATGTGACATTCTACAGCTTTATAACCAAATTTTCCACATGAATAACAATAGCCATGAAAAATATGTTGGTACCTAGATGAAAATATTCGTCGAGGAATCGTCTTCCAAGGATGTGCTTGCGAATCTTGTCCAATGAAGTCTTCATGTATGTCAGATCTCACAGGTTCATTGTATTTTGTTGTAGAAGGTCCTTCTTCTTATTCTTTGTAACCGAGGCCAGTTCTATCGTTGTAATATTGTTGATTGCTGATGAGTTCTTCCAATGCCCTTGAGCTGTTGGCATACTTTTGGACAGTTTTTCCCTTCTTCACTTCCTGACGCAGCGAGACTACTTTGGCTTCTAATGCTTCCCTTTCTTGGTTGCTTTCTTCCAACTTCTTTTGAAGTGACTCTTTAATACATTTGTGTTCTTCAACCTCAATTTTGAGACCTTGAACTTTCTCTTCAAGAGTATTGGAACGAATCTTCTCAGCATTGAGCTCTTTTATAAGCTTGATTGCCTCCTCATAAAATTCTTCTATGGTCAACCCTTCTTCTTCATTGTTTGATACTTATTGTTTATTGTGCTTGGCCATAAACAATACTTTCTCATTGGCTTCTTCTTTGCTGTCACTTTCTTCATCGGATGAGGAGCTATCTTCTTTAGAGAGAAAGTTCCTTTTGGATCCTTTATTTTTGCCTTGCTTTTTGAATTTCTTAAAGCCTTTCTTTCCTTTTGAGTTGCCATCACTTTTGTTTGGAAATTTTGCTACGAAATGCCCAACCTCACCACAACCGAAACATATCAATGGAAGTTTACCTTTGAATTTTCCCTTACCAGGTTTTAGTTTTCTCATAAAGTAAGCATATTCTTCATCTGAAAGACCTTCTCCATCATCTCCCTTTTCTTCACACTTGCAGGTGCATTTCATTTCAATTGAAGGTTGTTTTTCCTTATTGGTTTGCTTAGATGCAACGAACGCAGTTTCTAGATTTTAAGTACCCTTTTCTTCATCAAGTCTCATTTCATATGCTATGAGAACTCCATGTAATTCTTCCTTGCTAAGTTTGTCCAGATTTGCATTATATTCTAAGACCGATACCTTTGGGTTGAATCTCCCTGGTAATGTTCTAAGAATCTTCCGTATAATAGTCTTCTCATCAACTGGCTCTCCCAATCCTTCCAGAGTATTGGTTATTTCATCAACGTATTGGAAGTATGCAACAATGTTGCAATCTTCTTTCATTCCGAGTTGCTCAAATTTTTCTCTATAGATTTGAAGCTTTGCTTCTTTGACATTTGAGTCACCTACATATATATTCTCAAGCTTGTCCCATACATTTTTGGCGGTTTTACAACCCAACACCTTATGATAAACAGATTCAATAAGTCCACTGATAATAATATTCTTTGCTTTTGCATCATTTACCAAATTCTTCTTACCTTGTTCATCCGCGGTTGATGTAAATCCATTTTGAGCAGTGTCCCATACTTCGTAACCTTGCGCCAAGAGATAGACCTCCATTCTTCCTTTCCAGAGTGCATAATTATTTTCATTGAATAGAGGTACACCATTCTTGGTATGCTCCATGACCTCCTTCCAGCTGTTAAACTGCTATTGAAGGAACCAAGCTCCGATACCAATTGTTGGAAATACTGAGAGGGGGGGTGAATCAGTATTCCTTTCAATTAGAGCATTAGTTAATCTTCAATTATTATCAGTGTTTGTACAATGATAGAAACAAACAAGGGGAACAAAAATGCACACGGTTTTTAAGGTGGAAACCCACTCCGGGACAAAAACCACCTAATGCTTTTCTAATAATTCTTTAATATTCAACTCCAATTGAAAATAAAGCTCCAACTTCCTAGAATCTAGAAAAGCATTCTTCTCTAGCTCCCATTGGATGGACGCTCCAACGCCCAAGATTCTTTAGTAGTCAACTGAACCGATGCCCCAACACCCAATGAGCTACAACTCACCCTAGCACCACCGTACCACCCTATAGAGGAATAAAAGAAGAATGGACTCTGGTACCAGGGAAAATAGTCCACTTTACAATGATATAGAATGATGTAGAAGAAGAAGATATACTAGACCATAACCCCAACTTTGACACAACCACCTAAGGATGATCCTAGACCTCCCAACACTGCTTCTTCAACCCTTGGCAGATAGATACTAGTACAATTTGTATAATAATGTATTTACAATGACTAAGTACAATGATACCTTTACAATGATTGTATGCAGTGCTGCCCACTTGAAGACTTCATATGATGAACTTCTTGCTGCTGTTATGCACCTTGGTTGCTGCTCTTATCATGCTATCCTCTGCTGCACCTTGCTTTGCTTTGCTGCCGTAGAAATTCTGGTCCTTTGCAACCCTTGACAACACATGATCTAGCTTTTTCTTGCCTTCTAGGAGCTCGATATTGAATCTGGTGTATCTCTGTTATTTCAGATCCTCAATATCTGATTTTCGGCCCTATAGTAGTCCTCTAAGTCTACTTTCCAATGCCATAGGTCTGACCCAATTTGGATACTTCAAGAGAGAGTTATACCCAATCTCTCACAATGCCCTAATTATGGATTGTTTCAGCAGAGTGCAATTGTACGGTGTGCCACGTGTCATTGTTTCTTCATTTGGCTCTGAAATTGATAGAGAAAAAAGTACAGACCATGCATTATTTGCCACTTTTTATGGAATTCCAATCCGATACTCAGAGAGAGATTTATGACGATTTTACCAAGGTCACTTCTTTGAGATGAATTTCAGGAGCCTGCAAAAACCCTGACTTCTACAGATCATATCTCCAAAGATATTGTGCACCTTGATCTAAAATTTTCATTTCCACTTCCTTAGGATTTTGGCTTCACCTCATAAAAATTTCAGCTTTTGAACCTTCGTAGAAAAAAGGTTAGAGCGAAAATACCATGATGACCTGTTTCAGATGGCTGAATCCCTTGCATAAGGAGAAAATGAAGATCACAATTTATATGAATGCTTAAGTTGAGAGGGGATTCAACAAGTGAACGTGGGAGGGATTTTAGGAGCATAAAAAAAATATTAATTATGACTTTTCAATGACCCATGCCCCAACCCCATGGGGTTTTAGCCCACTAACTGGGGTTACAAACTTCAAACATGAATATCTCTCAAACCGTGAAGAATTACATGGCGTACCATATATCAATGGAAACATCTCGACAAGTAGAAACCATAAAAAGAATTATTGACCCAGAATATATTAATTTGGTAGGTCAAAATTCCCATGCAATATTGGGTTAGCCCCTGGTGTTGCTTGGGTTGACATCAATGACAACCGCTGATCAACAGAGGGTAGGTCCCATTTACATCGCAATTGGGTAAATGGTGCAAGTGAAGTTAATAAAAGTGTAAGTGTAACACAGTTGGCGATGCGAAAAGGTAAGTGGTAAGTGCTCTTTCCTCTTTTGACTACGGGGTGTCTGTTCGACCTGTGCTTGAATTTCTTAGCCTTCACTTTAACCATTCATACATCATCCTTGTGATTTGATTATAGGGGCCACTTCTCCACCTTGTGTGCGGTCACAGGCCAACATTGGCTCCATCTAGGGACAACTTGTTGTTCTAAGTGTGTTGAGAACTTGCAAACCTGAATGTCTGTGCTTTATTGGGCGCATGGAGTCGCAAATACATACTGTAATTCTGAACTGAAGCTACAACTGAGTTGTGCACTGCAAATTATCAAAACGGAAATCACTGACGCACCCTGAAAATCTTGAATGCTGAAATCTGAACCATGATGAAACTGAAAACTGCAAAGCAATCTAAAACTAAAACTAGAAATATGCTCATAGCATTGAGCTTATTTTCACACCTACGTACCCTAATCTGTTGAAATTACTGCTATTCTAAATGATACAATAATGCTAGTGTAACCAGGCAAGCAACTGCTCTCGTAACTTTTTTCTTTCACTATTTTTCACCAAATACAGGAACAAACCTGTTAATGGTATTTGATAGAAATTCCCAACCTGATCTTCATTTTAAGGAGCTTGGTAAACCTAAACAACAAAATAAATGTTGAAAAGGTATGGTGGTTTTGTGATGAATAATTTCTCAATATACATAGCCATTGGATTAAGATACACTTGACCTATTTCTGAATATGCTGACCCAATCGATCGAACCTCATAACTTGGTACTGCACATGTGTTCTCCATGTCTTCGAACAACTCGAAACATATTTTCATTTTATCTGATGAATTTTATGTCGATACTTCTACTGAACCACTCAATAGGGTAGACTTCCCGATCATATCCATATCATAGTAGCTTCTGAAATTATTATGTGTACATGAAAAATGACCTTGAAAACTCCAACATCCAACGTATAAGATATTGGGTCATGAAGTTCTTTAGATGATTGTAGCATTGGTTTCACTGACATCTCATGATTTCTCCTGTGATTATCAACCAAAATTTGACCAAGATTCCCTTTAAAAATCTGAGATTAATTAAAGCATAAAGGTAGAGAATCAAACTGGAACAATTCTTCCTATGTTTCAAACTTTGCCTCTATGTTCAGTAGGTTCACTTCCACATCAACTAAAATATTTTTCATTTCTTCAAGGGTTGCAACGTCCTTTTCCCTTACCTATAATGCCATCTCTAGATTAAAGGCATCTGGTTAGTGTAAGAGTGTTACTCCTGGGGGTGGCCTTATATTAGCAGGCATTGAATGATACACCTTATTGAACCTGGCTAAAAAATATTGTATTGTCTCCCCTGGCTGTCTTTTTAAATTTTCATACTCTGATATGATAAGAAAGATATTTCCCATGGTTGCCCGTCAGCATAAGAAAATTTGGATGAATTGTTGAAAATTTCTCATGCTAGCAGATGGAATATTCTCAAACTAATTTTTAACTTTACCTTGCCATGGTAGGACAAAAATCCTGATACATACATCATCTTATTCCTTTACTGATGACTGCAATACACTGACTAAAGGATCATGGTAAGCATGCAACATAATATCTTCTATAAGATTTGTAATAGGAAAACAAACCTCATTCCAAACTACTACTTTCTTGTGTGTTGAGACTGATTCTCTTCAAACAACAGGGGAACCAGTTGTTTTTCCTCATTATCCATGATAGTCAAGTGATCTGAGTGTTCTTTATCATTCTATTTGTCACACAGAAGCTTTCAAGGGAGCTGCAAAATCTCGTTAATTTCGGGTGAAGCAACATGATTTCTAACAATCTGTTGTACTACTTCATTAACATCCAAGAAAGAAATTAATGATTGAGAACTCTTATGATTTTCTTCAAGGGTTTTAAATTGAGATAAGGTGCAACCTGAAAGAGAATTTGAGAGATGGTCTTCATCATGCAAATCTGATTGGTCTTTAATATTCGAGGGAAACACTGGTTTCTAAAGATGTTCTTGTGGATCTAGACAATTAAGCTTTGATGCCTCTGTTTCCAGATCACCAGACTGCTGTTGATTTTTAGTGTTTTCCTCTGGGAAACACTCCAGCCTTTCCCATTCTTCATGGAGGGTAATATGACCACCCTCTTCTTCAGAATAGGCTAGGAACTGGTTTTATACATGCAGTCCAAAAACCACCATGGCTTGTTCTTCTTGGAGATTGAGACTGTCAGGTAGAGGGCTTACACCATGGGGTTGCATAAATCGGGACACCTGAGCTTTGTATGAAGGTTGTTTCAGGATCTCAATTAGGGGAACTAGGATCTTGACTTTCTCTAATTCTTTCTAGAGATTAAAGGTTGTGGGTGCTTTTTCTGTAATAGCTTCTTTGGACTGTTCCTTAGGATTACCAGGCAAGTTCAAAGTTATAGATGGGGTCTTCTCATTTTTGGGAGGATCAAATTCTTGCTTTGTGGAAGTGCATGCAGTGGCCTTATGAAGGGTTAAGTTTGTTAGGGTCCCGTAATTTGGCAGATTGGTAAACCAAATGATAGGGTAACATCAAACCAACTTTGGAGCCCTAGGATCTAGCCTTCCTGGACTTAGAGAGGGCTCTCTATATTATGCAAAGGATGCAAACTTGTTTGATTTTTATGTATTTGATTTTAGGCTAGTTTTTAAGTATGTTTTTAGTTTGTTTTAGGTTTTTGAGGGGGAACTGATCAAAGGATAAATAGATAAAAAGTTTTTCAGATCAACTGGGCTATGGGGTTGAAAAGGTCGAGACTGTCTCAATGATGGATAAGGTATTATTGCAAGGCCGATTTGGTCGAGGTAAATGGATTCTTTGGGAGAAAGTGAAATGAGATGGACATTAAGTTTATGAAGGAAAAAGAGATTTTAAGCACAAATAGTTAAATAGAAAACATCCATGTGGTAGGGCTAACCATTAATCACTATAAATGAAACTCAAACTGATAGATGCAGAAAATAAACAATCAGGCGATGCATAGAAGTATAAGACCCTCTAACTTTGGGAAAACCACCTTCAGACTTTTGGGAAAACAAATAAGATAGAAAAACAACTCAATCTATGAAGAGGTAACTCCTAAACATCATATTTTGAGCTATTGGGAACTTTGAAATAAGACTGCAAAGCATGGGCAAAGGACAAGATCGAAACAAGACCTCTTTGACTTAACTAAGGCAACCAATAATTCAGAGAAAGATTTCAGTGATGGAGTTTTGATTAGATGTGAGTAAGTAGGGAATATCGTGAATCATACTAGACAACATACATAATAACCATTAATGAAATTGATAACTAGTTCTTAGGGTACCAAAGAGAAATTAAGAGTTCTTTGACATAACCAAGAAAGATGAAAACATAGAAGCTGTAATGAATCAGGAAACTTGAGGTGCCTCCATGGGCATATCTCAAATCTATTCTTTACTGACCTAAAGAAAGCAAGAAGCATGAAAACATGTATGATAAAATAAGAAAACATAACAAATAAGGGACACAATACCATTCATCAAGCCATGGAATCCTACATACAATCTTCCTCCACCATCAAGGTCAAACAAGAGATCATCCACTTCATGAGACAAAGTATTTCTTCAAAGCTTGTAATGCTATGTATTGCTCTATAACATCAAGTTTAGCCTCTATTTACAATTAATTCTCTTGGATTATATAGGCCAAAGAGAAAGAAACCCTCCTAGAGCATCTAGAAGGCCATTGGCCTAATACAAATATCTGATTTTGTCCTTGAGGCTTTGCAAAGCCAAAGGCACAAAATATCTTCAAAAATATCTATTTAAGCTAACAATAGAAAGAAAATTGACTTTTAATCTCTGTCATGGAGTTAAAAATATCTAAACGCACATTTGGATGATCATATTCAGAAAACTGCTTTTTTAGCCAAAATGCTACAGGAGCGTAGCAGCAGAAAGAATCTTGTCTTGAAGATAACTTTTGAGGGACTTTTCGATGTCAAAATGAGGCCTGTGATAGCTCGTTGGAAAGCCCTGGATGTCTAGTTTCTAGAACTACTTGAGATTTCCAAAACTGAGCCCTATAAGTCTGTCAAAAGGCGGATTGAGTGAAAAAAACCCAGGAGGGTCTCATCTGCTGATATGTGAGACAGAAAGGTGAATTTTGACTGATTTTTTCCTCTTTGGGGGACCAAAACACCTCATTTTGATCTGAAAATTTGTGAGTAGCTGCCCCAAAATTTAATACATCTAAAAAAATGACTTTCATGAGCTGAGGATTCTCCTAGCAAAAATGACAGTGCCTAGAAAAATGTGCAATTAGGGCCAAAAAACACAAAAAACAAGATGATGTCAAAATTTGCTCAATTTTGGTGAGAAAACCCCTTATGGGTTCTTAGAAGCATGAAAGGAATATGAAGCCAATATTTCAAGCCTAGATATGTCTTTTTCCCCTTTTTTCACCTGGCGCCTCCTTCGGGTAGTTTTGAGCCTTTCTTGAGCAAGTTTGAGTTTTCTTCGGGAAAATTGGTTCAATTTCTTGTAGTGCCCCATCATCTTCCTTTGCAAACCCAAGTATTTGTTTTCATTCTCTAATTTATCCTCCAAATTCTTTTTGGCTCTTTCAAGCCATGATTCTTTATCATTTTCTATCTCTTGGGCAAGCAATTGTGTGAGAGGATAAGATCAAACAAGGGCTGCTTCTTCTTCCTTCTGTTTCTCCAAAGCTTTCCTAAGACCCATAGTATTAGGCCTTTTTCTTACTGGCTGCTCTTCTTCCTCAGTATCATCAAATTCGCCCATATACTCTTCAAGCTTGACTTGTGCTTTGTATGCTTCCCTTTGGTATTTGAATGCTCGGGCTTCATAAATTGCCATTTGCCCACTCATTTGTTTATTTTTCATTTGTAGAAAATGTATGAGGTCCTTTGACCTTTCTAGATCAGTTTCTAAGTCATAGATTTGGGCTTCTCTGTTTTGCAAAAGTGACTCAAGAATTCTAGCTTCATCATCTCCAGCATCACTGTCTATTTGTATGATGTCAAACTCCCTCTCTTTTTCATGGCTACTCTCTTGTTGTTCAACTTTTTCTTTGCCCTTGCTTTGGATAGAATTATTGGCTCTTGTTCTTTTTGGAAATTCAACAATACTCTTCTTAGGCAGTTTGCCTCTACTCCTTAGCGCCCTAGTGACATTCCTAGTCACTACTAGAGTGATTTTCTTCTTTGCAGATTTGGTGTTTTTAGGCTTCACCACTTTTGGAGGAAGAGTCATGGCCCCTTGCCAAGGAGAGGCAGCGAGCACATGTTCTTGGTTGTGTTGAGGAGAAGAGAGAGGAGGTTTTATCACTAGCACCTGTTCAACTTGATCCCTTACACTGCTGCCTCCATCATCACTTGCATTGCTGCCCTGTTCACTGTTTTCTTTAGACTCTGTGTGTGGGCTGCCACCATGGTCACTACTTTGCTGGGAGGTTCTTTTTTCACTGTCCCTTTGATTGGTTTCATGACTTTGTTGAGGACTATGGTGTTCCTCATCACTACTTTGAACATCTTCCCTTTGCTCTTCATCACCACTAGCTTGCTGCTCTTCATCATCACTACCCTGTTTTGAATATTCACTGTTCCCTTGCTCATTTTCACTGCTCTGTTTAGGGCTGCTTTTCTCTTCATCCTCACTAATTTGTTGAGTGCCACTGACTTCCTTATCCTTTGGTGAGCTTTCTTCACCATCAATAGTATACTCATGGGCATTGCCCTGTGTCTTGTCACTTGGTTCATGCTCACTACTTTTCTTAGTGTCCCTATGTTCCTCATCATCACTAACTTCATGCCTTCTTTCATAGGACTACTCTTTTTCACTATCAATCAAAGGAGATTATTGCTTTTGAGGAGTATTTTGACTTGATGAAGGAGAGACATAGTGAGTAGAGGGTGAGGAGGATATATGAGATGGGCCATGAGATGAAGAGGCAGTAGCAAAATCTAGATGAAATGAAAGTCTCCCAAGACACTCCTTTCTTTTCAAGCTAGTGAAGGAAGATGATTTTGATGAGAGAATGATGGAAAAGACTAGCTTTTGCTGAGCAAGACGTCTCTTTTGGACAAGGGAGGACATCTTGTCTATGCTTTTGCAGAGGAATAAAGGGAGATTTAGTAACTGAGTTCTTGTGGAATGCATGAGAAGCCTGATGTGATAGGAATAAACTCGGGAATATCTCCCTTCACATGTGAAATACTTCATGATAACTCTCATGAGGGAGGCATAGCTGCTCAATAAGTGAGAAAAAGGAAATATAGCTTGGCAAGCGTCCTGATGGTCTGGTTTTAGGAAGGGCTTGTAGTGGTCTAGGTCCAAGTAGGCTTGTTTGAACCATTTCTCACCGAGATAGAGAATATTGGTGGCCCTTGACATTGACCTAGGAGTGAGAACAAGATCAAGGCCTGCTAGATGGACATGTTTTCCTTGCATCCTCAGGGCAAACATCTGTGTCAAGGGAGGGTAATTTGTGACCTCCTAGACTTTTTGGAAAAAATCAAGGCAGCCTACCTCATGGAAGTTGAAAAGAACCGAAGGGGATTAATTTATTTCCTGAGTTGTAACAGGCTCAAACCTTTTGTGAAATCCACCTCTTGCTGACTTTCTTTGGAGGCATAGTTTTGTTTAGGCTTTCCTTCACTCTCTTATCAAAACAAGCCTTTCAAATGAACAAAAATTAGAACTCTTCTTTCAGCACTGTATCTCTTTCTTAACTAGCAAACAGGTTATTTTTAATGAAATAGGCCTTTCTCCTTTTAAAACATTGTTTTTTCCCTTTTCAAAAACTGTGTCTGGCTTCTTAAGCAAAACAAGCCTTTCAAATGATAATAATCCCTTTCTTAAAAACTGGGTTTTTCTCCTTACTCAACAAACAGGCCTTGTGCAACGAGACAATAAGCCCTTTCTCCTCAATCACTGTCTTGTTGTCTCTTAGTAAACATGGTGGTTTTAAGAATAAATTGTGTTTTCCCCTTCATTTAGACTGTGTCTTATTCTTAATAAAATTGATCCTAAAACCTCACAAAATCAAAACTTAGGCGAGGAAAATAGTAAATACCTCTTGAAAATGTGTTGTGTGCTTTTGGAGATAATTTCACTGTGCAAAAAATCTGTTTTGTGGTGAGTTGGAGGTCTTTTGAGCAGTGCTACGCTCCTGTGCACAGGCGCATAGCACCTGCACGCCACTGTGGTGTTGTCGGGTCGGGCACTGGGCGCCCTCTGAACGCTGGGCAGGGCTGGTTGGTCGACACACACAGGTACGCTGCACGACGCTACAGATGCATCGCGTTGTGTGTAAAATGCTTTGGAGAGACACTACAGGCGCGTCGCATGATGCTACAGGCGCATCGCGTCATAAAATTGTTACCAACTGCTTGCCCAGGGTTCGAAAAACGTTTTTCTTTTGTCCCTTTGCACAATAGAAAATGAACTTATTCTTTGAGAGCTTTTATAGCTCTTCTTTTAAAATACTTTGAACGCCTTTTCCCTCCTTTTGGTGATTTCTCAATTTTTGCCTTTGCCTTTGTATTGAAACAAAATAACTTTGTCCTTTTCAAACAACTTGTCTTTGAAACCTCTGTTTGACATGGAAGAGGCTTTTTAGAAATACCATCTGGGCGCTTTAGGTATACCTTAGGCTTCAACCTCTTACAGTTTTCTAAGGACCTGTCTCTGTTTTGTAAATGAGGAATGTTTTTAAACAAACTAGCTGTGTAATTTGTCTTCTTTATCATTTGCAAGATTTCCCTTTAAACAGAGCCTTGCCTAACCTTTTTTTATCAATTGAAGAAGGTTCATCTCAACACTTTAACCTTGTGATTGTCATATGATGGAGGTACTAAGCACAAAACTACTTGTTTTCTCTGTTGCTTTTTAAATAGACCATTTAGGGGTAAAATGTGATCTTTCCACTTGTCACTCTTGAATATCCTCAAACAACTGTGTGCCCTCTGCTTATTTTGAAGGAGGTCATCTTACATTATAAGAACTCATCTTAAAAAGGTACAGTGTCTTCCTTTGCTTATTTGAAAAAGGAATAATTAGTAAAATGTGGTCTTTTCTTATCATTTTTTAAGACCTTCCAAACAAACTGTGCCTGTTTACTAGCTGATTTCTCCTTTTTTGCATGGTGTCTTCACAACAAGACCTCTTCAGCTCAGTATTTTCCCTGATGGTTTTTCTTAAAGACAGAGTTAAGACTTGATGATTTGACCCTCTGCTTGTTATGAAGGAGGTCTTATGCAACTGTGGTAAGTAGGCCCTCTGCTTATTTGTGAAGGAGGCCTTGTAAACGTTGTGTTTTTGCCATTTTCTTATAATTGAAGGAGGCCTTGTAAACACAAAGTTTATTTCATCTCTGTTTATCATTTGAAGACTATTTTTGAACAAGTTGTCTGTGGGCCTTCTACTTATCATGAAGGAGGAAATGTTTGACAAACTGCATGGGCGCTTTTTGACCTTTGTTAACCAAATGAAAAATGTCCATGAATAAACTGTTTGTGGCTCTTTAGACAAACTATGTTTATCATTCAAAAGAGATCCTGTGCTTTTCATTCAAGGGAGGCTTCTTTAGGACTGTGAGGGGTGCCCTTTCTTCTCTGGAAGGAGGTATTTAATTTTTCAGTGTTAACCTTTGAGAAAGGCTACCTGTTCCAAATCTGGGCCCTCTAAGATTGTGCCTTTACCCTTTGCCTATATTTTGAAGGAGGCTTCCAAAACACAGTCTTTGTGACCCTTCAGATCTACTATAATGCGCCCTACTTATTTACTGATTGAGGTCCTGAAAACTATAAAACTTCATTCATTTCAAAACAGGCTTTAAAACTCTTTTTACCAGAATACTACCACTATTGGTTGTATAAGGCTGATTTGTAGGGTTGGCCACAATCTGCACTTTCTCTGACTTCCATAGTAAACTGACACAGCATGAAACTTTCTCCTAAGGTGCTCTTTTTTCTCACACTCTGCTTGGTGTCATAAATCAATACATCCCTGCAGAGATGTAAAAACAGATGCTTTTGAAGTTTGGAGGGCTTCTTTGATGTTTCATGGGGATCATGCCTCATGTAATAATATTTCTTTAGACAGGGAAAACTCCTTCTCTTTTCTTGATTTGAACATTTCGAGCCTTGCTAGAAACAAAACAAAGTGACCTTTTTGATGGTGCGTGACCTAGGGATAGACAAGGGTTTTGCTTTGGCAAATAACAAGACATGATGGCTAACTGATATTGAAGATAGGGTTTTTAACTCAAAACAGTCTCACCAAGGAATTTTCCCTAAAACACCACCACCTAGACCTACATACTTTGTCATGGATTTTGAATGGTTTTCTTGGGCATGAGTAGGTTATCACATGACAAAGTGATCAGTGAGAGAGGGGTAGACACTTTTTTAAATGTTGGACAGTGAGTTTCATGAAAAAGAAAGGATTTTGATGGTAGAGAGACAAACTTATAAATAGCCGATAGATGTAGGAGGCTTTGTCAATTGTGATGGTAGGGAAACTCAAGGGGTTTTTTCCTATTATAGGCTGAAGGAGAGGTAGGAAGATGTTCTTTGAGGAGTTTTATAGATAATAAATTGACATATTGAGATTAGTTTAGAAAACTCAAATGAAGGAATCTAGTCATCAAACAGTAAAAAATACCGATGACTAAAAATTCTTCTAATGGCTTCTTCACTTTATTAGTAGACCCTAGAGGGGTTTGTTCTCTTGATAATGACTTCTTCACTTTTTTCTTGCACTGTGTTCTCTTCTCGAGGACCCGAGGTCATACTTCATGGAGTTGGAGCCTGCATGAAATCCACGAACCTGCCCTGCATTAATTGTCAATATCTTGACCTTCGGAGGAACTTTCTCTTTTCTTGCTCCCCCACAGATGAGTTCACCCTCCCATCATCAAAGTAAGCAAGGAATTGATTCTCTTAATTTCCTTTCCGTGGACTTCCCCTGTACTGTCCATCCACTTCTCCCTCCAAGTATAAAGGAGGTTGAATGTGGTATTTTTGTTCCTTCCTATCCTACTACAACAACTACAGAGGGGCCTTTGATACCGAGGATTAAACCCTCGGTTAGGAATAATTTGGTTGGGATGAGTGAGGGAAATTGTGTCTAATTCAGTTTAATCATCTTATTGGAAGGGTTCTTGATTAACTTATTCATTTCTTCAATTCTATACTCTTGTGATTCCTCCTAATTTGAAGTGGTATGTTTCTCCCCGTTCTTTCTTCCTCCGGCTTCATGTTATGTCTTCCCTTAAATTTACCGCAGAAGAAAAAGTTTGCTTCTACCTCTAATGCACGTCCGGTTCGATCCGAGATGTGGATTTTCTTTCTCTTAGGTGAACTCCGAACTTCCGGTTCGAAATATCTTGTGAAGATAACCTTAGTGGGGCCATGCTTGGGGAGGCTTTATTTCAAAGAAAGAATATTATTATAGAGATTATTGAACCTCTTTATTAATTTCTTTACATCCTCACGTGTCTCTTATTTAGAGCATTGAACTCAAGGAGAATGTATCTATGGTCCCTCTTATTTCCCCATTTCCCAATGTGAAGAAATTCTCCATTTCTTCCCAAGTGTGGACCGTGTTACTTCCGCTAGAGACTTGAACCACTTCTCGAGCTTCTCCATCCAAGGATTGACGAAAAGCCTTAACACCACATCTAAGTGTTCCTACATTTGCATTCTCAAAGAAAATAAAAAAAATTTCAATATGTTCTGCTGGAGTATTATCTTCCCGTTGAACCGAGGTAGGAGCTTGGAGATAATTCATGGCATGTCATTTAGTAACCGAGGTAGAGCCGTTAAGCATAATTTTTCAAAGGAACCAACACAACCATCCTGATTTAGAGGTGGGGTGATGGTGGATATGAATGTGGTGTGAGCCCCGGTGAAAGTCATGATTACTTCGATTAGGACTATTTTACAAAGTGAGTCGCTAAGGTAGGAATAACGCAACTCCCAACCCTTCCTACTCACCCTCGCTTTTCCAAAGGGTAGTTATGTCATCTCCCGTGGAAAATATTTATCCATTTGTATCCCCGACAATGATGCAAAAGATGTTGTTGTTCCCAGACATAGCCTTGAGTTGCAAAAGACCAATTCCTGGCACATATTGAAATTAGAGGTTAGATGTAGATAATTTTAAGGGTGCCTCTAGAGAATATGGATTAAGAGGATAATGATTGTGGTGCTTCAAGAATGATGAATACTTTGGAGCTTGATCATGTGAATTACCCCAGCCTCCATGAGAGGGCTTAGGAGGATGAAGGGTTCTCATGGCTTTTCAAATGGGCCAAGTATGAAACAATGAGCAGAAGCAAAAATATGTAGAGTTGTTGAGAAGGGAACGAAGGAGGTCCCATTGTGAGACAAGCTTAAAAGTCTTAAGAATATGTCTCCGTGAACTCAGGAAGCAAGATGTAAGTGGAATGTGACCAACAATATATATTTGTGGAGTACGAATTAAGGGGCATAAAGTGTTTAACACATGAAAGTTATTCACACACGAATTCATGAATAAAAATTCATACCACTAGCAAACAGCATTACCTAATCATCAAAGCATAAAAACATTGAAAGACGATTATACATAAACAAGATATTACTAATAAACAAGAGAATATGACATACTACCGATTTCTTCATCTTGAATCCAGTCAAAACAACATTGTATATCATATTATGTTCAAAAAATCGCCTCCCAAATATGTGTCTCAAAGCACAGTATATAGCCACAGAACTACAAAGAAAATTATCCAAAATTCCGTAACCGTTCTTTCATTTCTTAACTCTCTACATATAGAGTCCTCTTAAGGGTTTAAGTGATCGAATAAACTTTCATGATCGACCCACACATGTGAAAATAAAAATATCATAACCAAATCGCGTATAGTGCATCGAGAAATCACTCCGTAATTAAAAATTCGAAACGTAATCGTGTGAAATCGAGACTTCAACAACGAAACATCATAATCGACAGTAAAAGAAATGAATATAGTCGCCGCAGGCCAAATCCTAGAATCCTCAAAATGTGGGAAGTAGGAGTAGTCGTGAACAAATGGTTAGTTTGGCTTCCATCACATGATTCCACTTGATGTCGAAAGCCTCCACTCACTTATTCTCATGATTTCCATTAACCGTTACGAAAATGGCCAATGTGATGCGCATGCCTATCTCTTTAGCGGATTTATTGGAAAAATTAATATACTATAACTGCGTTTGTCCCGCCAAAAACGCATGTTGTGTTTGACGAAAACTAGAGACCGGGTTTAGGAGGGGGGACGAACTAGATCATGAGTCACTTCCGATGTGTGATAAAAGATGAGGTAGGGGAAGATGGAAAAGGTTTAGCTATGATAGGATGTGGATAATGGATGGAAATGGCAGAATTAATGGTGGAGTTGGGCAGAGTAATGGCAAGAATAACCCATTTTCCTTTATAATGGCGGGAGCTAAAAGTGGGCTCGCGCATTAACACATAGTGGGATGGTTAACACCGAAAGAGCAGGAAAGGTCGGGGAGGGCTTTTATGAGGTGACAAGGAGGGGCTGCCCGAAAATCGCAATCGTAGCTTCCGGAGTTTGTTATTATGAGGAATGAGTAAAGGTTGCGTATTTGTGTTTTGCGATATTGTAACCGCAAATTTAAAGATTATCGGCAGTCAAACTTCATATCGCAAATCGAAATCAGAGTTGGGGATCGTGATTCGGTAACAAGAATTAAGCAATCAAGTATGTATGTGCAATGAGTGGAAGGATTAGGGGAATTTTGTGGTCTAGAATGGGCTCTAAGAACAATGTACAAGAAAAATAAAATTTATAAGAACCGTAGGAATAAAGATGATGATGTCAATCATAGATGATTCACTATTTTTTAAGTAAAAGGGTAAAAATATTAAAAAATAACAAATAATAAAACTATTTTTTCATCTTTCCGTATTTTCAACTTATCTCCAAATTTTTACCTCAAATTTTGAGTGGGAGTAATTTTTGGTTGTAAAATTTAATTCATCATCCAAGGAGTACGACGTTGCATAGTTGATGGGACTGCTACATGAAAATTAGAAATACATTAAAAATGATTGTAATCATGTTTTTCATGTATTTCTCATTTTATGTAGCAAGGTCCATCAAAAGTATGCAACATGGGTACTCTTGGATGAGGAATTAAATTTGCATCCAACAAGTATTTTGCTTGAAATTTGAGTAAATACTGGGAGCTAAGTTGAAAATAATTTGTGATGAAAAAGTAGTTTTTTCTTTTTTTCTCTCTAAAATTAAGGATGTAATCAAATCTTGTTTTATTTCCACTATTATTTTATAATTTCCTTATGAGGCCCATTTTAGACTAAAATTCCCCTATTGGTGACATGGCATGACGGAGGTGGGGCCGCCCGCAAATCACAATCGGGGATTCGAGAGTTTGTTAATATGAGAAACGTATAGTTAGTTATGATTTGCGATTTTTGATATCGCAAATCGCAACATCAAAGATTATCGGTGTCAAACTTCATATTGCAAATCGCAATCGAGAGTCGAGGATTAGGACGGAAGTGTGAATGAACAATGCTGGCAATGTGCGATGAGATGGAGAGGATATGGAGTAGCAAGTGTACTTGGGGCCATAATGCAAAAAGGTAAAGTGGTAAGTGCTCTTTCCTCTTTTGACTGCGAGGTGCCTGACCGACCTGTGCTTGAATTGTTTGGCCTTCACTTTAACCATTCACGCCTCATCCCTGTGATTTTCTTATAGGGGCCACTTCTCCACCTTGTGTGCGGTCACATACCAACATTGGCTCCATCTGAGGAAAGCGTGCAATTCTAAGTGCGTCGAGAACCTGTAGATCTGAATTCTTGCACGTTATTCAGCGCATGGAGTCACAAATACATACTATAAGTCTCAACTAAAACTACAACTGAGTTTTGCACTGCAAACTATCAAAATGGAAATCACTACTGCACCCTGAAAGTCTTGAATGTTGAAATCTGAACCATGTCGAAACTGAAAACTGAAACATACTTGAACTGAAAACTGCAAAGCAATCTGAAACTAAAACAGGAAAGATGCTCATAGCATTGAGCTTATTTTCACACCTACCTACCCTAATATGTTGGAATTATTGCTATTCTAAATGATACAATAATGCCAGTGTAACTAGACAAGCAACTGATCTAATAACTTTTGTCTCATTGTTTTTAACCAAACTCAGGAACAAACCTGTTAATGGTATTTTATAGAAATTCCCAGCCCGATCTTCATTTTAAGGAGCTTGTTAAACCTGAACAATAACAGAAATGCTGAAAATGTATGGTGGCTTTGTGATGAATAATTTCTCAATATAGATAGCCACTGGATCAAGATACACTTGATTTATTTCTGAATATGTTGACCCAATCGATCCAACCTCATAACTTGGTACTGCACATGTGTTCTCCATGTCTTCAAACAGCTCGTAACATATTTTCATTTTATCTGATGAATTTTTTGTCGATACTTCTACTGAAGTAGACAATAGGGTAGACTGTCTGATCATATCCATATCATATCAGCTTCTGAAATTATTACGTGTACATGAAAACTGACTTTGAAAACTCCAACCATCCAATGTATCAGCTATTGGGTCATGAAGTACTTTAGATGACTGTAGCATTGGTTCCACTGACATCTCATGATTTATCTTGTGATTATCAACCAAAATGTGACCAAGATTCCCTTTCAAAATCTGATATGAATTAAAGCATAAAGGTAGAGAATCAAACTGGATCAATTCTTCCTCTTTTTAAAGTTTTCCTCTCTGTTCAGTAGGTTCACTTCCACATCAATTGCAATATTTTTCATTTCTTCAAGGGTTACAATGTCCCTTTCTCTTACTTGGAATGCCATCTCTGGATTAAAGGCATATGGGTAGTGCAAGAGAGATACTCCTAGGGCTGGCCTTATATCAGCAGGCATTGAATGATACACCTTATTGAACATGGCTAAACAATACTGTATTGTATCCCCTAGCTGTATTTTTAAATGTTCATACTCTTCTAGATTAGAAAGACATTTCCCATGATTACCTATCAACCTAGGAAAACTTGCATGAATTGATCAAAATTGCTCATGCTAGCAACTGGAATTTTCTCAAACCAATTTTTAACTTTACCTTGCCATGGTAGGACAAAGATCCTGATACATACACCATCTTCTTCCTTTACTAATGACTGCAATACATTGACTAAAGGATCATGGTAAACATGCAACATAAGATCTTCTAGAATATTTGTAATAGGAAAATAAACCTCATTCCAAACTGTTGCTTTGCTTGTGTGTTGAGACTGATTCTCTTCAAACAGCAAGGGAACCAATTGTTTTTCCTCATTATCCATAGTAGTCAAGTGATCTGAGTGTTCTTTATCATTATCTTTGTCACGCAGAAGCTTGCAAGGGAGCTGAAAACTCTCGTTAATTTTGGGTGAAGGAACATGATTTGTAACAATCTGTTGTACTACTTCATTAACATCCAAGAAATAAATTAATGATTGAGAATTCTTATGATTTTCTTCAAGGGTTGTAAATTGAGATAAGGTGCAACCTGAAAGAGAATTTGAGAGATGGTATTCATCATGAAAATCTGATTGGTCTTTAATCTGTGAAGGAAACACTGCTTGCTGAAGATGTTCTTGTGGATCTAGACAATTAAGCTTTGCTGCTTCTATTTCCGGATCACCAGACTACTGTTGATTTTTATTTTTGTCCTCTGGGAAACACTCTAGCTCTTCCCCTTCTTCATGGAGGGTAATCTCACCTCCCTCTTCTTCAGAATAGGCTAGGAACTGGTTTTCTACATGCGCTCCAAAAACCACCATGGGTCGTTCTTCTTGGAGATTGACACTGTTAGGCAGAGGGCTTACACCATGGGGCTACATAAATCAGGACACCTGAGCTTTGTATGAAGGTTGTTTCAGGAGCTCAATCAGGGGAACCGGGATCTTGACTTTATCTAATTCTTTCTACATGCTAAAATTTGTGGGCGCTTTTTCTGTAATAGCTTATTTGGATTGTTCTTTAGGGTGGTCAGGCATGTTCAAAGTTATATATGGGGACTTCTCATTTTTGTGAGGCTCAACTTCTTGCTTTGTGGAAGTGGATGCAGTGGCCTTATGAGGGGTTGACTCTTCTAATGGCTTCTTCCCTTTATTAGCAGGACTAGGAGGGTTTTTTTCTCTTGATATTGACTCTTCATTTTGTTCTTGCACTCGAGTTCTCTTCTTGGAGGACCTGAGGTCATACTTCTTGTGGAGTTGAGCCTGCATGAAATCCACAAACTGTTTGCAGTAATTGTCAATATCTTGATCTTCTGGAGGGACTTCCTTCTCTTCTTGCTCCCCTTGTAGGATGAGTTCACCCTCCTCATCATCAGAGTAAGCGAGGAATTGATTCTCTTGAATTTATGTGACTTCCTCGGCCAGTCCCTCCACTTCTCCCTCCAAGTATAGGGGAGGTTTAATGTGGTCTAGTTGTTCCTTCCTATCTCGCTACAACAACTGCAAATGGGGCTTCTGATAATGAGGATTAAACCCTCAGTTAGGAATAATTTTGTTAGGATGAGGAGGGGAATTTTTTGCCTCCAATTCAAGCTTAATCAGCTTATTGGAAAGGTTCTTGATTAACTTATTCATTTCTTCAATTCTATACTCTTGTGATTCCCTCTCCTGATTTGAAGTAGAATCCTCTTCCATGTTCTTTCTTCTGGCTTCATGTTCTATCTTCCCCTCAAATTTACTAGTAGAAGCAAAGTTTGCTTCTTCCTCTAATGCATCAGTCTGGGTTTGATCCAGAGATGTGTATTTTCTTTCTCTTAGGGTGAACACGAACTCTGGTTCAAAAACTCCTGCGAAGATCACCTTAGCAGCTTCTTTAGGGGGCTTTATTTCAGCAAGAAGATTATTATAGAGCTTATTGAACCTCTTTATGAATTATGTTACATCCTAATTTTGTCTCTTATTTAGAGCATTGAACTTGGTGAGACGTATCCATGGTCCCTCTTTTCTCCCCATTTCAATGTGAATAAATTCTCCATTTCTTCCCATGTGTGGACTATGTTATCGGCTAGAGACTTGAACCACTTCCAAGCTTCTCCATCCAAGGATTGTACGAAAAGCCTTAATACCACATCTAAGTGTTCTACATTCGCATTCTTAGCAAAAGCGCAAAATTTTTCAATATGTCTCTGTGTCGGAGTATTATCTTCCCCGGTGAACCGAGGCAGGAGCTTGAGATAATCTTGTGGCATGTCATTCAATAATTGAGTTAGAGCCAGTGGAGCATACTTGTTCAAAAGGAAACCTAGCACAACCATATTATTTAGAGGTGGGGGTAGATGGTGGATCAGAATGTGGTGTGAGGCTTGGTGAAAGCCAAGATTACTTCTGATTAGGGATATTTTACAATGGAGTCGCCAAGGTGAGGAATACGCAACTCCCAACCCTTCCTACTCACCTCTCTGAACGGTGGAATTTAGGTCATCTCCCAATGAAAATATTTCTTTATTCGTATCCCCAGCAATGGTGCCAAAAAGATGTTGTTGCTCCTGGAGACAACCTTGAGTTGCAAAAGACCAGTGCCTAGGACATCTTGAAATCATAGGTTAGATGTAGACAATTTTAAAGGTGCCTCTGACAGAATATGGATTAAGAGGATAATGATTGTGGTGGTTCAAGAATGATGAAGACTTTGGAGTTTGATTCATGTGAATTACCCTATACTGTGAGAGGGCTCAGGAGGTTGTATGGCTCGGTGCCTTTTCAAATGGGCCAAGTATGAAATAATGAGTAGAGGCTTTCAAAATATGTAGAGGTGCTGAGAAGGAATGGAGGAGCAACCCGCGAGAGATAGGCTTAAAAGTATTAAGAATATGTCTCCCGTGAACTCAAAGGAAGTGGATGTAAGTGGAATGTGACCAATAATAGAGATTTGTGGAGAGCGAATTAAGGGGGCATATCAAGTTTAACACAAGCATTATTCATACATGAATTAATGAATAGAAATGCATACCACCAACAACTACATTACACGAATCATCAAAGAAACAAAACATTGAAATATGATTATACATAAACATGAGATTATTGATAAATAAGAGAATACAGATACATGCTATTCATTGCTCCTTCTGGAATCCAAATAAACAACGTTGTATACCGTATTATGTTCAAAACAACTCTCCCAAATATGTTTCTAAGAGCATAAAGAGCACAGTCATACAGAACTACACGAAAAATTCTCCAAAATTTAGAACCGTTCTTTCATCTCTGAACTCTCTACATATAGAGTTCTCCTTGAGGGTTTACAATCAAATAAAATTTCATGATCAACCCACACATGTGAAAATCAAAATATCATAACCAAATCACAGAGCTTCCAACGATTAATCACTCCTGTAATCAGAAAATCAAAACAAAATAAGGTGAAATCAAGACTTCAACAGTGAAACATCATAATCAGACAGTAAAATAAACAACATAGTTAGCCATGGAGGCCAAATCCTGGAATCCTCAAATGGGGCGGCGAGGAGTAGTCGTGAATAGGTGGGCAGTCTGGCTTCCATCACATGATTCCACCTATCGTCAAAAGCCTCCACTCCTGTATTCTCATGATTTCCATTAACTGTTACAAAATGACCAGTCGTGTTGCGCGTGCCTAGCTCTTTAGCGAGGAGTTCTTGGAAAAATTGAATATACCATAGCTGTGTTTGTCCTGCCAAAAACCCATGTTGTGTTTGATATGAAAATTCGCAGACCGGGTTTTGGAGGGGGGCCGAACTAGATCATGAGGCGTCAGATGTGTGATAGGGAGCATAGATGAGGGGAATATGGCAGAGGTTTAGCGGTGATAGGATGTGTGGATAATGGATGGAATGGCAGAAGTAATGGTGGAGTTAGCGGGAGTAATGGTGGTAACAACCCCTTTTCATTTATAATTGTAGAGCTAAAAGTGGGGCTTGCGATATTAGCACACAACAAGATGGTTAACACTGAAAAGAGCAAGACAAAGGCTATGGGAGGGCCTTGATGAGGTGGCAAGGAGGTGGGGCCACTCGTAAATCGCAATCAGGAGTCGGGAGCTTGTTATTATGAGAAACAGGGGTAAAGTTTGCAATTTGGGATTTGCAATATCGCAAATCAAAAAGTCAAAGATTATCATAGGTCAAACTTCATATTGCAAATCACAATTGGGAGTTAGGGATCAAGATGGGTAACAAGAATGAAGTAATGTGAAATGCGATGTGCGATGAGTGGAAGGTGACGTGGCATGATGGAGGTGGGGCCGTTCGCAAATCGCAATTGGGGATTCGAGAGTTTTTTGTTATGAGAAACTTTGGTAAAGGTTGTGATTTGCAATTTGCGATGTCATAAATCACAATCAGGAATCAGGGATTAGGATGGGAATTAAGAATGAAACAATGCGAAGTGCGATGTGTGATGAGAGGAGAGGTGATGTGGTGGAGAGGTAGGTCCCATTTACATCACAATTGGGGAAATGGTGCAGGTGAAGTTAACAAAAGTGTAAGTGCAATGCAATTGGCGATGTGAAAAGGTAAGTAGTAAGTGCTCTTTCCTCTTTTGATTGTGGGGTGTCTGCCCGACCTGTGCTTGAATTGCTTGGCCTTCACTTTAACCATTCTTGCCTCATCCCTGTGATTTGCTTATAGGGGCCACTTCTCCACCTTGTGTGCAGTCACAGGCCAACACATCCTATGGGCTGCGACTGTCTTTTGTGGGTAGGAGTGCATACCACTCAACAACATTGGCTTACCAACTGGGTCTAAAAACTCCATCTCCAACTTCCACAAGTCAGTAGTGACTCTAGCAAGTGAATAGAGCCACTGAACTGCCAACACTATGTTGGTGTTCGATACATCCACCACAAAGAAATGATATGTCATGGAGTATTTACCCATGGTCACATTCAAGGCAGGAACATAGTGTGTGCATTCAAGAAATGAAAAACCCATCAAAATCCTTCATGGTGATGCCCCTCCTCTGGACCATCTAGGCATCGATGAAGTTGCGGGTGGCCCCACTATCTACTAATATTGATACACGTTGCCCGTGAACTTTCCCCTGATCCTCATAGTCATAAACTTGGATACCCCACACAGTGATGTGAGGACCCTTCCAGAAGTTGCAAAAGAAGCTCCCCCTGGTGGTGGTGGTGGCCCTCTCTCCTGAGGTGTTGCATTGTCATATCCTCCCATATTAAAGTATGTCTTCTCCTCCCCATCACTGTATGAGAAAACCTCCATGTAATGGGATTTTATTGCTACACACCTATGGCCCGGTGCCCATGGCTCTTGACAAGTGATACATAGCTTCTTCCTCCGGAGGTATCTATGTGAGTCCTCATCCAGTTTCCCACGTCCTTGGTTGGCTCTTGGTGGTGGGACCCTCATATTCTCTCCATCTACTAGAAAGTTGGTTTGTTTGGAAGAGGTACCCTAGCTCTGGGTAGGGCATCCTCAGGGTAGTCTAGACAATTCCCCAAAATACTCCTCAGGGTCCTTCCTCTCGAACCTCTCTAGTACCCTAATGGTAAACTCATCATACGTTGTGACACTTGCGTGCCCTAGTGTAGTTGGCCCATGGAACCACCAATCATGAGCTTCCCCTTCTAGATGCAGTGTGGAAATCTTGATCTCCTCTTCCTCAGTCATTTGGTTCAGGTGGAAATAGACATCCAGCTTCTCAACCAATGCCCTGATCAAGATCTTGGAGGATCCATCAAAAGTAGGGAGAAACAACCTGCCTATTGTACGCTGTAAATAAATCCCCTACATGTAGCCTCTACCACTCTGTCCCCTATACTTTTTGCTGCCCTTTAGCTGACATAAATATTTGAAAGTAATGGCCCTAACAAACTCCGGGCCATAGGAATGGTATTCCCAGAAATACTTCCCATAATGTGCTTCCTCTTGCTCTTGATGCCCTCCTGTTCTTGAAACTAGGAACGTGGGAATGGTAGACTGTGGGGGTGTGTATGGTATGGTAGAAATATTGGGGTTGAGTGATTCCTAGTACTACGAAGTGTCATATCCTTCTCCCACCTGGAAATCCCCTGGTATTCCCTTACCCTTGCTACCAATTTTATTCCGGTGGACCCATATCCTCAATTTTATTTGAAAGTTCTTGCACTTCCTTTAGTAGGAGGTAAGAAAAATCCTCATCCTTGCTCCTCTTCTCACCCTCACTGTCCCCAATTCTTGTTTCCATAACCTTAAGTTTGGCGGTCATAGGCTCTGGAGTGATTTTCAACTCTCTTTCCCTACTCCTGTACCTTTGCCCCCATTATGCCAAGTTATGCTTCTCTTCTACTGTCATAGACTGCATTGCTCTCATCGGATGAGCCAAGTCCATGAGCCTTGATACCACTATAATATCCCTAAGGATATTTTATAGTAAATAACAAGCACACATAGACATAAAAATGCACAAAAATAGGAACACACATCAGAACAAAATTTAACCATAAAAAATTGCATTGCTTAGTCATTTTATTAATATGAAGAGGTGTACAAAATAGGTTTTGGAAGGAATGCACCTGGGCTTTCTTAAGGTAATCTAGAGAATCCCAAAAATATAATTTGGGACACCCACTATCTATATGCTCTGCTTGGATGTAGATCTTCGTTGGAAATGCCCATAAATGGTGCTTCTACCTGGAATGATATGTTGTCAGGGCCTGCTACGCTGCTCCGAAAATTCTGGGAAATTAATCTCGACGTCTACTCTGTTGGGGTTCCTGTGTTTTTGCCATATTGGCAAGACGAAAAGACAAGACAACATCAAACCACTTTGGGATCCTAGGATCTAGCCCTCCTGGATCCAGAGATGGATCTCTCTATAAATGCAAAGAATGATATATCTTTAAGGTCAGATTATGGTATTAGACTAGATATGAAGCACAGGGGTTTTGGTTTGTTTATTTGGTTGGAGATCATTAACTGAGAAGGTTATGTGAAGTGAAGAGGGAACTAAGTAGAAGGATGTTTCAGAATGGGAAGATAGGTCAAGAGAAGTGTCAATCCATTGGGCTATGGAGTCATAAAAGGGTTTACTCGCATAACAACTATCAAAGGGTTTTCATAGGGCAAGTCATCTATACCAAAGGATCTCTTTAGATAGATGGTGAGATGGAACATTAATAATGGGTGAAAGAAAGAAACCAAAGTGCAACCTAAGATTAGGTAAGGACTTTTAACCTATCTTGCTTTTGACATACTTCAAAGGAAACTCTCAGTAAAGACACAAAGGGTAGCTTAAGATCAAGGAAGGACTTTTAACCTAACCTGCTTTCACCATAATCTTAAGAAAGAAAATCCAGCAGTCCTCATAACTGCTTTCAGACAGTAGAAAACATTTAAGATTAAACATAGAGTAGGCCTAAGATCAGAGAAATAATTTTAACCTTCACTGCTTTTGACACCAACTCACAGGGAAAATTTCAAGACAAACTGTTGGAGAAGAAACTAGAGGACAGGGCTAACCATAGACTTCCCTAGTTTAATCTTTACTTAGCATGAAATGAAAATATTTTTCAAGGACAATACTTCAAGTTGTACTCAGCAATACATGGGCTCACCAACATTTCTTGACTGGTTATACTCTATGGAATTATCCTTAAAATACACAATCAGAGGAAAACATAGAGATAAAGATTAACAGTGAGATTTAGGGTACTTCCAACAATATGTCCTAATCTATGCATTTTTTTCTTTATCAGAGAATAATGGACAGTATGAAAAAGCATAAAAGGAGACAATTACAGTAAGGAAAACATCACCAATAATATAGACCAGGATCCTGTGAATCTGCTTGTTCAATTGATGTGCAAAACCAGTCACATACTTTGAGCCCAGTGGCTTTTTACAGTCCAAACTTCTCTTCTCAGCCTACTATATTACAAACTACCCAGCTACTTCCCCTCAATAACATTTCTAACAATCAATAAAATCCCAACAACCAACAACATTTACAATGTATTTCTCATGAGTTCTTATAGACGAAGGAGTGATAGTAGTGGTAGATAGAACTTAAATGATTCATTAAAACAGAGGGAGAAATGTCTTTCGAAGCCCATTCTATTATAATATCTTTACATTGACTTTCAGTACCCTTTAGATGAATTAGGGGTATTCATCAGATTGATAATAACTCCAAGGGTATGTTCTTGAAGTACTTTCCTGTTTGTAGTACTCTGTTTATCCTCTGTGACAAGAAAAGGTGAAGATTTTCCTTTCAAGCCTTCCATGCTTTGTAACTAATGCACTGACAGTTTTTTAGGACTTCTTGTCAGAATATTAACTACTCTGGAGCTCGATGAAGAATAGAGAATGGGTAGTAGTGATTTGGTCCTTTATTCAGTAAAAGGGATGTCCTGCTGATATATCCTCTGCGCTGCTGCGGTCAATGATTTGTATTTAATCTGTGCTGACATGCGGATTAGGCTTCTTTATCTTCAATATCATGCCTTTAACCCTTTAATATCTTTCTGATACACTTTAAACTTCTGTTGGCCTGTTTGTGTGAATATACAGGTTACAGAGGCGCCAGAGGGTTTATGTCTGGGTCAATAGCCTTGATCTTTAATGAAACATCCTATTAAACCCTCTCTGTGATTTTTTCTTCAGTGATCTTCGGCTCTGCGATGGTCTTTCAGCATGGCTATGACTGTGAAAACAGTGTGAATTCACCACCTTTGAAACCTGCAAAAAAATGAAACTCATTATAAAAACCAGCGGGAGTGGGGAAAGGACTGCTTCGGAGGCTCGTGGGGATGGAGGAGAAGTGAGGGGAAAAAACTGGATTCAGCGGTAAATGGGCTTAAAATCATGGCGGAAGGCGAAAATAGGTCTGATGGGAGTTTGGGTGTGATGCAAGTTATGGACCGTTAGATTAGAATAATCAACGGTGGAGATTGCTCGATGGAGTCATTGGGGGAACAGATGAGAAACAATGAAATGATATCACGATATTACGTGGGTTGTTAGATCTGGATGATCTACGGCTGTGATTTAAAGTGGAAATGACGTTGTGGAGAGGTGGGCGGTATGGCGAAAAACTGGAAGTGGTTTTCGCGCACAAAAAGGGGGGAGGCGGTATCCACAAAAAAAAATGCAATTCCATACACCTTTTAACACGCGTCCCTCCGAATACCGCCCATTTCGTGTAATTTTTTGGCGTTAAATCTAGGGCACAAAAATTACGCGAAATTCATCGACAACCATCGGATTGGAGACTGCAGATCCAACGGTGCAGATCGCACGCGATGGGTGAAGAGCTACGTTGGTAGAAGAAGTGGTGGGGTCGAGTTAGGACCGTTAGATCTACAGATCGGACGGTCGAGATTTAAAGAGAAAGAAGAGTTTTTGAACATGAGGAAAACGAGGTAAGTGAATGAGCGAAAATATGGGAGCCGTCGGATCTGTAGGAATGGACGGCGGAGATATAATCGGCGATCAGCGGAACAATGAAAGGGAGAAAGGAAAATGCAAAGTGTGATGGAATCTTGGCCGTCGGTTCTTGTGTATTCGACGGTCAGGATAAAATTGGGGAATCGGGCCATCGGAGGAAAAAAAAGAAGGGAAAACTGTGTTTGCGATATGCAATTAAGCACTGGCCGTAGGATCAGAAGAGATCAATGGTTAGGATTAAATCGGCGGGGTGATGACGGAGGGTTATGGGCGAAGCGCGATAAGATCATGGCTGTTGGTTCTTGTGGATTCAACGGTCTAGATAAAATCGGCGGGCGCGAGTGATGAGCGAAACGAAGAACCGACGGAGCGATGCGATTGAGCGCAGACCATCGGATCTAACTTGATCGACGGTGGAGATTAAATCGGAGGTCGGGAGGAGAAGGGGCTCATTGCATCGGAAGATTGTAAGAATAAAGGAAAATTCGGGGAAAGGAAACTCCGATTGCGATGAGCGATAAGGGTTAGCGCCTGCTTATGGCTTTGGGTCACATGCGGAAAGGGGCTAGGGCTAAGGCCGAAAGGGGCTTAAGTCCGTAATGCAAAAATGAATATTTTTAAGGATTTTGAAGGGATTTTTGAGGAATTTGGAGGTTCTGATAGATGGAAGGAGGGATTTTTAGACCAAATAAAGAGAAATATAAGGTTTAAAAATGGGATTAGGATGATTTTTAGGTTAAATGAAGGTTTATAGAGGAATTTTTGTGAAGGGAATAAGGGTGAAAAATGGAATTCTTTGGGAGTGAAAGAGGAGTGAAATGATGGAAAATGGAGGCCTTTTTGAGAACAACTTCTTTCACAAACAGCAAGGTTCATTAATGAAAACAGCAGTGAAGATTCTTAGAAGGATAGAAGACACATAGAGGCTTCAAGAATGATAGATTTACAAAGGAAATGTTTCTCTTGAAGGCTCAGAAACATATTTAGCCACCTGTTTGCTTTGACAAAATATTATAGGTGGCTAACAATGGCTCCACATGGGGATGGAATCTTTTGAAGGTGTCAAGAATCTCAGATATAATCTTTGGAAGTAGGCCAAATGCTTGGTACCTGACCATCTTTCTCTTCTTTGATCAGTTGCTACAAACATGATGGATATTAAATCAGCAGAAAATATTTTCCCAAACAACTACCTACCCATCCTACTGTCCTAACATTTTTTCTCCAAGGTGCATTTAGACTTGCAGACATTCTTCATCATATTATTTTGTTATTGAAAGAAAAAACTAATCTAATTCTACCCTTATTTCTCCATGAGACCAGATTTAACAGTTGGACTCATAGCTTCTCTACCTAAACTAATATCTGCCAGGATTAAACTGTCTGACAGATTTTCATTCTCTACATTCTAAAACAGAAATTTAAATACAGAAAAACCAGGATTAGACTGTCTGATTTGCTGTGGGTCCATGGCATAAAGACAAGCTGCACATGAACTGAAACTTTGCAGAAAATTGAAACAAAATTGTGAAGGCTTGAATTCTGAAAATTAGGAGCATCCTTCCTTCTTCTTATGACTCAAATTTTGAGCTTTTCAGAGTCACCTTTCTTTCTCCATTCCAGCTCTGGTTTTGATCTTGTTAGAGCTGTTTCTTCTTCTTTTCTTTGCTGGTTCAAGTTTTGAGCATGTTAGAACCAACCTTTCACTTTCTCTAGCTCAGGTTGTGATATGATTTGAGCCATTTTTTTGGAATTTCATAGGTTCAAGATTTGAGCTTGTCTGAACCTTTCTTCTTATTTTTTTTTATTTTTCTTTTTCCAAAAAAAACAAAGCAATGATATTTACAATGGAAGTGAGAACTTTAAACTAAAATTTCATTAGAAATAATGCTTGAGCATCCTGCCATTGACAGGACCCCCAAACAGATCTGTACCATCTAATTCTTGTAGAAAAAATGCATTGGGGCCAATGGCAAATTGAATGATGTAAGGGTCTTGCCATAAATTGTCAAACTTGCCATGCTTACTCTTATCCTCTCTCCTAGAGTCCCACTTGAGTACCTTGTCCCCAATTTTGAAATCACAAGCCTTAGTCCTTTTATCAAACAACTTTTTGATGTTCTCTTGCACTTTCTGAGCTCTGTTGTAGACTTCCTCTCTTGTTTGTTGGAGATGTATGGTCTGATTGATCCTCCTTACCATGCCAGAACCAAAAGCTTTACACATTTTTCAATAAATATTATATTATCTATAAAATCTTTCGGTGAAAATCACATTCGAGCAAATTGTGTCGACGTGTTTCGAACTAGCCAGTGTGGTTCATCAACAGGACAAGATGATGAAGATGATGAACCACATTGGCTTGTTTGAAACGCGTTGACACAATTTGCTAAAATGTGATTTTCACCGAAATATTTTATACATAATCTATGGATCACAACATCCAAATTCTAAATATTATATTTGTATATTTTCATATATTTATTTTGAAATTATATATTCATCTCATTTTATTTAATATTATAATTTCAAATTAATTATAAGATAATGTTTATACTCATATTATACATATCAAATCAAAATAAATAAAAATGTAACCTTGTATTTTTATGATAAATCAAATCTATGAATAGTATTATTATAATATTAATAACAATACAAACAATTAAAATTAAAGAAAAAAGGTATATTAGTTTTGTATGATGAAAAAATGTACATTAATTTTGTATGTTAAAAAAAGGTATAGGTTCAATATAATTGGGGAAAAAAATTCTAAAATTTCGATATATAAATATTATATTATACTTATAAATATAAATTAAATCTATTTCAATACTTTTTTTTTTCTTTAATTTTGAATACAACTAAATTAATTTCATTATGATTATATTAATAGTATATATTATTATACATAATATTATGAAAAACAATCTTAATGTTATAGAATATATATTATATTTCTTTTTGTATTATATATATATATATTTTTTTATGTTCTAAATCAAATCAATTCAATATGTAATATAAAAAAATACATAAGATAATATATTACATTTATTATATTAAATTATTTTATTTTTATATAGTATATTAATTACATGTTATTATATAATTTAAATAATATAAATTTTAATTAGTAGTATATTATACAATTAAGAATTTATGAATTTATATTTATAATTTATTTTAAATTATTTAAGTACAAAGGACAAATGCATTAGTTGTTCAATGATAATGACATTTTATTGAAAAACTCATTCTTATTTATAGTCACATCAATACAATATTTTTATTAATTTTATTTTAGTATACCTTTTCAATTGAATTTAACCATGGTTACATGGATTGTGGTGCAAAAAATAAAATGCAAATTCATAAATATTATTATTTCCTTAGCTATTATTTTATTATTATGCCAATTTCAAAGTCTTGAGTTTGAATCAAAAAAAAAAAATGTGCAATTATTCATAGATAGATTTTCCTTACATTTTTGCATCTTTCTTATTTTCCTTACTTTTCTTTAAATTGAAAGTTCACGAAACCCTGGATTTGACAATTAATGACAAGTAATTTAGCAGTCAATTAAATTACCCAATATTTTGGCGTTGTTGCTGAGGAAGTATACATAGGAATTAGCTTTCAATTGAATATCATTCTTATTTGCATCCATTTAGTTGCATAATATTAATATCGTTTTAGTACATCCTAGAGGTAGATTCATTAAAATAAAATTCAAAAAGACTTCAATCATCTACCACCCCCACTATACCATGTGATGGAGTAAGAGCCATACGTCCACATCATCAATTCCTATTTTTGCAAGTAGAAGAAGAGGTAACAAAGGAGGTAGAAGAAATGGTCAGAGATGATGACAATGAGGAACTTAAATCCTTTTGTATTTCCTAGTCAAGAAACTAATATCAACGTTCATATGAAGAACATGCCTCCATATGTACTTCCTACCGTCAAAGGTATGATATCAGAAGACCCAAAAACCTTTCTTTTCAAATTTGAAATACTTTGTAGATCTTATGGCTACTCATTACACACTCAAAAATTGAATTTGTTTCCAAAAACATTTAAGAATAAAAATATTAAATGGTTCATTACTTTAGGAAAAAATTCTATAAGGACATGGGATGATATGTGTTGGCCTAAGGGGTCCTGACCCATGTTCATATTTTATGGATAAACCAACAAACCCTCCAACTACTGGCCCTTTCGGCAGTGATCTGCTTGCGCAGTCCAAAGTCTCACCCGAAGCAATATGGGGGGTTGTTGGATCCAGGTTTCCGCACCTTGAGGGAGAAAATAATGAAGTGGTCCTCTACAAAACTAGAAGAAAACTTATATCAATTGTAAAAATGTGTGCAACGATATACATCAGAATCACAGAGACTGCACAATATTTAATATATTAACACAGAGTCACGGATCCTTTAGCACAGATACAACATAACATGACCAGATTCATATCTAAACAATGAAAATATTTAAACAATTCTATCAACCATCAATAAGCATTCATAATCATATCAGATATCCTTGCTCAATAATCAATATGTAAGACAAAGCAGTGTGGTCTTAACAAAGCATAAACAATAAACAACTCAAATTCATAACATAGTAAGCTTGCCAAAACCCGTCCTTTTCTATTAGATTTAGATCTGTCAATACATGAGACTTAAATACATCAACTTTGCATTACAAAACCCTTCCGTGCACACAGTTAGCGGAGTCTACACACAACAAGGACTAGGTCTCCGTTGCACACAGCCAACAGGAGCCTTTCAACCCAAACAACCCTTACAGACGCATAAACTTATCAAAACATAAATAATTTATGACACCATTGAACTACTTAGCTTAGACACGATCTATTTGTTTATATTGGCCTAGCGCGTAGATACTATGGTCTCAAACCATGGTTTGAGGCCCACAATTTACCCTTGTTATCACTGGAAAATCGAACAAGAAAATGTGGCATTATTTAATGTCAAGAAAAAGGATTTATAGGGCTGAAAGACATTAGAGAATCTAAAAATATTTTAAAATATCTAAGATCTGAAAGGAAAAATCAAATTGCGCATAGAAAGATCCAGTCAAATTCGCCTTTGCGCGCTTTTTACTAAAAAAGGCACGCAATCGTGGGAGTGGCGGAAGTAACCTTCTGGGATCACAAGGCACACTCCAGGACATTTATTCCACACTTAAAGTTGCCTAAGGATAGCCACACAAGCCTCATTAGGACCTCAAAGGAGCACACAATGGAATAAATGTGGCACATAATGGAATCACTCTCTTCTCTTGGGTCACTATCCACAACGTACCAAGAGAGGGAAGGAGGATTTTAATTCTCCTATAAAAGGCCACCAAGAGATGAAAAACAGGAGAGAACATTGTTATGATGGCTAGAATTGCCCCAAGAAATACCAACAGTGTGTGATCTAGAGCAGAGATAAAGGGGACTCAGTTGTTGACCATCCAACAACTCCAGTCCACCATAGTAGAGAGAGGGAGACTTTATGCCAAGGCAGCTCAGAAGTAAAGACATCCTTGCATCGGGACTTAGAACCCCTAGTTCTAAAGGCCACTTGGAAAGTGGGTTAAAGTTTCATCCTCATTTCCTACCAGAACTCAATAAGAGGGGATGTAAGCGCCGCCGTTTGGATTACTGAAGTTGTTTGACTCTATTTAGAGCTTTTGTGTTATTTTTTTTAGTTTTAGTTTAGTTTTTATGTTTGAATATGCATGCTATTTCTCTATCTAGTATGTTTATGTTTCCACATGTTCCACTAACTTGCTTGACTCCATCTATTTTCTGTCTGTGACCAATAACTTAAGAGTGAAAAACCACCTCTCTTAAGCATGTTTGATTTCGTACATTCGTGCACCAAACACACCAACACAGGATTGATAACTCCACTAAATTTTATTTCCAAGTTTATGTGGTTGTGCCATTTTTTAGAGACCTCCATCTTTGCTATGGATTTGGGATGGAATTGCCCCCTTTATCTACTTCATTGCTGGGTTCATCCCTGGTGACAGACTGAAGCAGAAGAGCTCACAGACTGAAGCAGAAGAACTCCCAAAAATTACTTTACAGGAAAATTACGCGCATTTCTCATAGACAAGCATGCCACAGTGCGCACGTTCAGAGGTGACCCATGAACAGAAACACCTGTTTCAGCCTTTTGCGCGCAAAAACCAGAAGTGGAATTTTCTACACTAAGTACATCTTTTCTTACTAGTAAAAGTGATTGGAAGCCCATAATACATCTACCAGCACTGGTTGAGGTGCCCCACAACTTGCTAAAGCTCACTCTTAGCTGCTTTTAGTAGTATAGGTGTTAGTTTATTTCAAGTTTATCTTTGCAAAGTTAACACATAGTTTAAGTAGGAGGCAATTTTTTTTTTTTGGTGACTGGGGAAATCGGCAATGGAGGAGGTATCGTACTCGTGTAACACGGGGTCGAATCCCCCCAGCTACCACTATACCCCCAGGGGAGAATTCCAGGCCTGCAAAAACACTTCCCGAGTTATCGGCCGAGGTCAGGGATTGAACTCGTTACTTGCTTAACAGCACGAACACCTTAACAGAACGTCTGTTGACCACTAGGCCAAGCCCCACGGGCTTAAGTAGGAGGAAAATTAACTTTCATTCCAAAATAATTTATGTTTTGAAAATTTAGGTACTAAAGCACCTAGATAATTATCCAAAGTAAGTGGCCCAAGTCCACGCATGCTTAGCTAATTATTTTTTCTAGTGTAAAAGTCATTAGTTTAGTTCAATTTTTGCACTAGGATTTCAGGACCAAGATTGAATTGTCGATATAAGAGCAAGTAATCTTTGCTACCTTTGCACCCTCTGGTGATCCTAGGCAATCATATGAACACACTCTATTCACAACTCACCATCTCCCTATAGTTAATCACATAGATTAACTAGGAAAATTTGAAAGTGGCCCATATCTGCGCATGTTTTTCTTTTGAGCAAGGAACAATAGAACATAGTTTAAATAGGGGATTTTTGAAAAGGATCATCGTATCCACATGTTAAAACTATGTTCTTGTTCACTTTTTTCTCACACACTAAGCAAAGTAAAGACACCTAAAACTAACCTAACAAAACTCACTAAATTCTCCCCACATGGGCAACAAAATAATTTATAGTCTAAGTTAGGATCAAGGGGGTAGGCATCCAATAAGCCGCCTTGGTCATCCTTCATATTGAAACATAGAAGTTGAATATTTAGGGAAATTTCAAATCCACCTATCAGCCCATGGAAAAGAAAAACTAAGCGTAGCAGAGACCCAATTCAAAGGGGGTTAGGCTTAGGTGCAGTGCATGTGGTATCAGTTGGGGCTAACTGACCGGGCTGATACTCGGTACTGTTACATGAACTACCAAGAAGCCCAAGACTCGAACACTCACATGGGATGGTGGTGCTTAGTGGCCAAAATTAGGGCATCGTTTCCCTATAGGTGACGATGCAGGCAAGCACTATATCCTCTACCCTTACCTTGGTGGATTTTCTTCGGTTGATTGGGGGTGTCACCAGTTCCTATGGGACGTTGTGCCAGAATTCGCAAGATATCTTCTCAAGGCCCAGTTACATTTGAGCGTGTGAGGACGATTAGGTCTCCTGGGATTTGAGTATCATACACAAACAACAAAAACCTTATTTTTTGATTGTCTTATCACATATGATTAATATAAAGGGAAAATTTATTTTATTTTCACTTTTTTTATGTATGCGATTATAATTTTCTTTGATTATAATCTCTATCCTCTTAGATATTTCCAAAGCCATACCTAGTCAATGCCAGAATGGACCCAATGGGACCTCGTCGATCTAGACGTATTTTGGACCCCCCCCCCATTACCGGGAGGGGTTCCATGTCTTTCTCCATCTAGGCGTCAAAGATGAAACATGACCACCATTATTGGTTCATCCTTTATTGGGGCATGTTTAGTTGGGAACCTTAGTCGGTCGCCCAACGCCACACCGGTGAATACCCCCACAGGGTCACCAAACACCACTCCTCCCACAACCCCTAGCGGGCAGAGGAGTGCTACCCATTCGGGAAGCCAGTTGAACACACAACAGGGTACGTCGCAGAAAAACCCTATTCCTAACCAGAACATTGTGTTTTCAGAAGTTGCAATGGCTACAACCTCACAGTCACCTTTTCTAGCTTCATTAAATCTACCAGATTTAACCAAGTTGATAAACGATCCCATTACACACAACCCCATATGGCCTCCCATGCCCACGAAGCTCCCTTCGGACATTCCAAAGTTCGAAGGAAAGCAAGCAAAAGACCCAGGAAATCATGTTATGACTTTCCACCTGTGGTGTTCATCAAACAACATCGTTGATGATACTATTCGACTAAGACTGTTTCAACACACTCTAACCAGAGTGGCAACGAAATGGTATGTGGAGCAACCCTCTGATACACATGGAACCTTTAGCACCCTCGCCACTGTGTTCCTGACCTATTTTTAGTTACCCATCCACCACGATTCTAGAATGGAGTTACTGACCCACTTTAAGCAAACCCCTGATGTCCATACCTTGGACCACCTCCACGAATGGCAACAGCGTCGTAGTTTGTGCAAATCCAAACTCGATGACCGAGTTCTGTTAGACATGTTCCTAAAAAATCTCACCGCAGAGATTTCAAAAGATGTGGCACAAAAAAATCCCATATCCGAAGTGGACGCCATCAATAAGGCCCAACATCTCGAGCTGGTCTATACGCAGTCAGGGTATATTTACAATAACCTGCCAAACACCCCCCGCCTACAAACTTACAAAGAATTTCTAGGCGCATCGAACTATACAGATGGTTTAATTGGGTCATTGACCTAAAGTCACCCAAGGAACAACATTCAATACCTCAGTTACATGTATGATTCTACCCAGAACATTCCACAACCCTGTTACCAAACTCATCACATGCCTCCGCAAAATTTGACCAGTAGGGCATCATCGTATCACCATCAGCATGGAGGACCATACCCTTCGACTCAGGGGACCCAGTATGTAGATAGACATGTTGACGGAAGAGCTCCCCATCAACATCCATTTCCAAACTAGGGATCACAATATGCCCAGTCCCCAACACAAGACCCGCCCATGCAGAATAATGCATAGGTGAAATTTGTGCAACCCTCCCAAAACCAACCACGCCAACCATATAACATGGAGAATCCAAATTATCCTCCTAACGTGGTTAAGAAAAAAGGAAAAAACAAGCCTAAAGGAAATCCTGGACAGGGGGAAACAATCAACAACGCCCTCCGCAATCTCTGGCTAGAGGCAACTCCAACAGAAATCAAAACTAGGAGCCAAGCAACTCCCAGAGGTAGAACAAGAGGCCAATTCTTCAGACAAACCACTCTTTTTCTATCTATGGTGAGTATGGCCACTACACTCACCACTATCCAAACCTCCCTGAGTTGAAGAAGCTACAGAGTAATCATGGACAAGGGGGATCCTCCCAGTAGACATCAGTCATGCAGGAGCTTTTCCCCCATCAAGGGATAGTTATCACACATCAAAAAACTCTTGAAGATTCTGGAAAAAATAGTCACGAAACAACCACGAAATCGAAATTATGATACCCCACCAGACACCAACGTGTCAGGGGATAGTACTAGTGCACCAACAACACCTTTGACCATATCAAAGATTCCTATTGCACCTTTGCCAAAGATGGCTAAAGGACCAACTAGGCGGGCAGGAAACTAATCCAAAGCAGCCCATAACTATAGCATTGTGGATGATCTAGCTCAATTTCCTGCCGCTATGTCAGCTTTGGAGGTATTCCAGTCATGCCCCAAGCAACAAAAAGCCTTACTTTCCACATTAGGCACCATTGACCTTGTCGATTCACGCCTAATGGATTTTGATTTAGATAAATCCACCCCTAGGCTTCCTTCAATGGTCACCTTCCAGATTCCAGTGTTAGTCCAAAACATTACCATTCACCGATGTATCATTGACGAAGGTGCATCCACATGCATCATGTCAAAGACTGTTTGGCAGAAGTTAGGGTCTCCCGAACTAAAGCCATCAGACATCACGCTTAGAGCATACAATGGTCGCCCTTCAGCCCCTGTCAGTCTCTACCAAAACGTCTTGGTATGCTTAGCCAGAAAGATGATCCTTATAGACATTGAAGTCTTGGATGCCCAATTGGACTACAATATACTCCTTGACCAGAGTTATATGTATGCCATGTCAGTCATTGCCTCCTTCATCTTTCAAACTATGATGTCCCCCCATGAGGACCACATCGTTACTATTGACCAATTGACGCATAGTGAAAAACGACCCCTAACAAATACTGATGTCATTCTACTTTACGGAACCATGGCTTGTGAATAGAAGGCGGATTTCAAAAACAGTATATGGTTTTCGCGTGATTGATAAGTGGTAAGTAGAATTGCGAAAAAAACGCAATACGAGTCTCCGCGTGACACGTAAAGTAGCGGTGGTATTCAAAAACCACGAATTTCATGTTTTTTTAAGAGTTAAAGTCTTGCGAATAAAAAACGCGATATTCTTCCGATGGTCAGTGCTGGAAGATCTACGATGGTCACGTTGCGCGACGGACGAAAGTTAATGAGGTAAGTTACTGTGGGCCCGAGCAACTTTATGTTTGAAATATAAACCAAAGTTTGAACGACAAGATGTGGGACCCAAGATATATGCATTGGGTTATATTATAACCAAAGTTGAAGTTTTGATTCAACGGATTGTTATGGGTTTATTTTAATAAAAGTCGAGAATGTGCGTACTCGGCCTTTTTAATCCAAAGTTGGGTGGCATCAAATATACACATAGGTATTTGATTTTAATCATGGGATTTGAATGTTAAGGTTTGAATATTTAATTATTGATGACCATCAGAGTTTTAATATGGAATGAACGTTTGTGTGAGCGCATATATATTTGACAGTTGGTACCTTGGGTTTAAACAAAGTCGAAGAGTGAACCAAAAGAAAGGTTAAAGCACGGCGCGTATATATATGTGATGGTAGAAAGGGATATTAAACCAAAGGTTGAATATAATTGATTCACATTTCATAAAGTGGGTTTGGAATATAGTTTTATAACTATAAGGTAGAAAAAGGTGAGATAACTTCCGCTTTGAAGTTCTAATTTTGAGGGTTATTAATATGGCTTCAAGTCAATGATGTGGATAATGCAGCTTCCGCATATAGATTGTAACCTGGGTTCAGAGGTGTAGTTTATCACCGTAAGAGAGCTTTGAATTAATATCTCAAATCTCAGATTTGAGATATTAAAAGCTTCTAGATATATTTTTGAAGATTGCCAGATTTAAAATTAATTGGGGCTAAAAGTTGAATGAAGTTTTGTGTGGAAAGGAAATTGAAGATTGTGGGTTTTAAAATGAAATTGAAATTTTATATATGGATTGAGAGGTTAGCCCAAGCATCAAACACCTATTCAGTCTACTTTTCAAACAACTTTTCAACAATCGGTTTCAAGTACACCTAAAACATCTATTCTAGGAATACCACAAATGACCGTCTAAGTTACACCTCAAATACTGGTTCAAAAACCTACATAGGCTATCCCTCAAGCATTTTCTTATCAAACTGGTCCTACTTTCAAGTCTACAACACATATTGCTATCAGAAAACATAGTATAGAGATGATTCAAACACCATATCAAGGTCAAGCTTTTCAAAGTAAATTTTTTCAAAGTCAATCTTTACAGGGGCAATAATAATTGGGCCAAATGGTCTAGAGTCCACCTTTTTAGAGTCAACCATACCCTGGTCATACTTTTCAAATTCCATCTCAACCGCAACTTGGTATGTCTCACCTTGGTTACCCTGGAAGAATGCAAATGCCAACTACTCAAGCTTTTCCGGGATATCCTGTGTATCCTCCTTCAGGAGTTGGAATTATTCCTCAGGGTTATCAATATCCAAAAAGAAACTTCAACCGAAAATTACCATTCATCACAACCTCACATTTTCCAGATTTATCTCGTCTTACAAATGATCCTATCTGTTATTATCCATTTTGTCTAGAAATTCCTACTAAGTTTCCAAGTGGTATACCAAAATTTGAAGGTAGATCAGGAGAGGAACCATCAAATATTGTAATAACATATCATCTATGCTGCACTTCGAATTCATTGATTGATGATTCTATTAGATTACACCTTTCCAACGAAATTTAACAAGTTCAACAAAAAAATGGTACATTGAGTTACCATGTGCTTCTTTCCATAATTTCAACTCCTTAGCAACAACATTTTTACAACATTTTCAACTACCAATTCGATATGACATTGGTACTGAAATTTTTACTTCATTAAAAAAATTGACATCTACCTACATTTCAGATCATATACATGAATGGATATGTAGGCATCGTTTAGTAAAATTTTATTTTCCAGACCAAATATTAGCTGAATGGTTCACAAAATTGTTACTTCCTAATATTACGGAGGATGTTGCTAAAGGATATGTTGTAACAGAAGAGCATGTAATTTCTTGTGCCCAGTACCTAAACCTTGTACATACACAATCTGGCACTTTGTACAAAAGGATCCAAATCTACCTCGCCGAGAAATTTCAAATCAATCGGATTCAACTCTTACAGGATCTCACACCGCTGATGGTGTAATTGGTTTTGTCAGCCATCAGTAAATGAGTAAATCATCTAAGAATAATTCTAAAAATACTTAGAATTTGGCTATACTAGATTCAACGAGTGAAAACATTTCTTCTGAAGTTACATATGAGATTAATGCCATAGAATCATCTATTGGAAAGAATAAAAAATTCAGAAGTAAAAAGAAGGGGAAAGGTAAAGAAAAGAAAAATTCTTCTCAAAAGAAGAAACCAACCAAAAATGAAACTTCCGAAGAGAAAAATAAACCTCGCTGTCCTTGTTTGATTTGTAATGAATATCATTATACAAACGGATTCCCACATCGAGCAGAGGTTAGTAAATTTATAAAAGGTTCTCCTACACCTGTTGTTTTGAAGGATCATTTCCCTTCTCAAGGTAGTAGAATGGTTTCACATAATCCATCCTCTTCATCCACATCGACATATATCATGATGATGTATTCACAAGTTTTGGTAGCAAAAATATCTAAAGATTATGGATCTAAAGGTCCTACAGCAAATGTAAATGATATTAGTCCATCTAATCAACCTTCCACATCAATTCCTTCTCCTTCTTAACCTTTACAGATTGAGAAACCAAAATTTGACATGGTGATCTGCCCGCCTCCAAAATTTGTTGTTAGAAAGCAAAATTTTAACCCACATGATAAAGTTGCTTATAAATGCAACATTTTCTAAGACCTAGCAATGTCTCTTTCAGCAATGTCATCTCTTGAAGTGCTGCAAACATGTCCAACACAAAGGAAGTTACTATTGTTATCTATTGGAGAAATTGATCCTTAGGAATCTAATCTTATAGTATTCGATCTTGAAAGTCATATACCTAGGATCCCACATAAATTGGCATTCCAAATACCAATTTTTTTCAAAACCAAACAAGTATTTCACACAGTAATTGATGAAGGAGCCTCTATGTGTATTATGTCTATTTCTTGTTGGAAATATTTGGGTTCTCCAACTATCAATCAGCCTCCTACCACTCTAAAGGCCTTTGATGAAAGAGGTTTTCATTCGTTGGAAATGGCAACAAGAAACAAGAAGGATACCTTAAAGCATGTTTCCTAGATCCTAGTAGATGGAGATTGATCACCTAACCTGTGGGGACCACACATGTGATTTTTGTCGTGTCTATTTTTAGACTATACCATTTTTAGACATGTTTTGTTAATGATTCGTAGGATTCTCAAGCTGAGATTCTTGAAGTAAGTGCTGGCATGTTGGTAAAAATAGATGAGACTCATATTTAGGTCATTGTGGCTATTTGGGACCGCTCTCCTAAAATATGGAAGTCAAATATTATTTACCCTTAATAATATTTTGACTATAAACAGCAGTTTACTCTCTTGGCGCACTTCAGTTTGAGTCATGGAGGTGGCTCATGCAACCGACACAAGGAATCACGTGGTTCCTAGGGTTTGATGGCATCTTGCATGGTTGGCTTCAGTTAGACTCATGTGGCAGAGTTTTGGTGGAGTTGATTGAGGAGTTAATGGAGGTGGTGTTCTGGTTAACTAGTTGAACTAGTTGTATTTAGTTTAACTGGCTAATACACTAGAGATGAGTTGTGTGAATTAAATATTATTTAATTCACCAATTATTAACTCATTATTCAACTAAAGAACACATCAGTTTAACTCAGTGCATGGACAGTTCAGTGGAGACCAGTGAAAGAGGTAGATGAAAGGGTGAGTATAGCTATCAGTTGGAGGATCAGTTTTGCATGGGATTTGCATTACACTTGGAGGAAATTACTAATGACAATTGCACAGTTGAAGCCAGTGAGATTCGAACCTGGATCTCTATTTAGACCAGCCTTGATTGCGCAATAGAGGCAGAGAAGTAGTGGGTGTGTTTTGAACCTGTGACTTGTTCAAAACCAAGCTAGTTTTTGTGTAGCTTTGGGAGATAGTACTGAGTACTTGTGAGGAGTTTGTGCTATGTATTTGCTGCATGTTCTCTCCATTTATAATATACTATAGCTGCGGGGTTTTCAGCTATAAGCTTTCCCCATACATACTGTGTTAATGTGTGTGATGATTTGATGTGCTATCGCTTCTATTCTTTCCGCATGTGACAATTAATTGTAGAAGAGATTATGTGTTATGCATGCAATTCGAAATTGATGTGTGATCAGGTTAATCTCCATTGAATAAGTGATTTATTCAAAAAAATTCTACATCATCCTTATGGGATTTTGAAAGATCTACCACTAGAGTTAGAAGGAAAAACAATTGAAATTGGGGGAGAGGTTGTTGATTCCCAACTTGATTACAATCTGTTACTGGGTCGAAGTTGGACCTATGCCATGTTTGCAATGGTCTCATCGCTTTTCGACATGCTATTATTTTCTCATCGAGGAAAGATAGTGAAAGTAGACTAATTATATTATTATACTTCTGACCCCAAATCTACAGGTAGTGTGCCTTTTATGGGGAAAACAACTACTCCCTATGAAGATTTTGGTGTCATTTTGTTAAAGGATTCATCATTGATGGAAAATTTTAAACTCCCTCCTACGTAAATATGATATCATCAAGCACTATAGAATCTTACGATCCTTGGATTGTGCCTTTAGAATCTAAACTGACCACCTATTTCAACGATATTTCTCTAAGCCCATTCGAATTATCTTATTAGGAAGTTCAACCGTTTTATGACCCACTACCATTTTAAAATGATTGAGTGAATGCGATAACTGATGATTATTCTCAATTATCTTAGCTGGAACCAATATCATTTCCTGATCCTTTCAAGAAAATGTTTCCAACAGATGAAAGTATCATGGAAATTATGACTTTGGATGAAATGCCATGGGATTATTATCATCATCATTAATCTTTTCTCCTCAACCTTGAGAAAATAAATAATGATTTTTCTACCATATTTTCACCTGAGATCGTAGATAATCCTAAATTCCCTATGTCAATTCTTTAATCTAAATCTAAAAATAAATTAGGAAATATATCTAAAACTATACAAATTAATATATCAGTCAAATACAGAATTATCAAGAACATTCACATAGGTGCTTCGTGTTCACTTGAATATATTCAAATTTACAAAGGCCTATTTCAAGAATTCCATGAATTTTTTTCCGGATCTTATGAGGAAATGCCAAGAATTGACCCAAGTATTGTTGTTCACGAAATTAAGGCTTACTTATATGCTAAACCTATTAGAAAAATATTACATCCAGTGAATCCTCAAAAGGCTGATGCTATTAAAGCTGAGGTTGAAAAGCTTCTCAAAGAAAGTTTTATCTATCATATTCACTTGACTGATTGGGTTTCCAGTATTGTTCTCGTTAAAAAAAAGTAAGGGACCATTAGAGTATGCGTCAATTATAGGGATATTAATAAATATTGTCCAAAGACAACTATTCTACCCCCTATATCTACCAAATCAATGAAGATTGTTTTAGCAATAAATTTTTTTCATTCATGGATGGATTTTATGGATACAACCAAATCAACATACTCCCCGCTAATCAGCATAAAACCGTGTTCATTTTTCCATGGGGAAATTTTTCTTATTGGAAAATAGCATTTGGACTAAAGAATGCCAATGCCACCTTTCAATGGGCCATGTCTTAGGCTTTTCACGATATCAAGCATATTGTACAACCATATTTGGATGATTTACCAACTCATTCACTGAAAAGAGAAGATCATCCAATGCATTTGAGAGATGTCTTTATCAGATGTCAACATTAAAATATACACTCGAATCCTCACAAATGTGTTTTTTGTGTACAATCCGGTTGATTCAAGGGGTTTTTCATATCAAAAGAAGGAACTTGTGTCAATCCACTTAAGGTAGAAGTTATTTTGAATTTGCCTCCTCCTTAAAATTTGTGCCAACTCCAAATTTTTCAAGGGAAAGAATTTTTTTATGTCGATTCATCCCAAACTATGATTAAATAACTAAAGATTTTAATCGACTGTTGAAAAATGGAATCTCATTTATATGGGATGAAGCTGCTCAAAATTTTTTCGATGCACTCAAACATACGTTAACTCATACACCATTGTTGCATCCGCCCGATTATCATCGAGGTTATTTTTTGTATTTACTTTCCTCCGATGTCACCATTGGCATGGTATTAGTTTAGGAAGATGAGTTGAATGATGAACATGTGATTTATTATTTAATTATAAATCTGATGAAATTTAAAATAAAATATGCACATGTGGAAAAATTGGCTTTGGAAATCATGCAAGCTATCCAAATATTCCATCACTACATTCTCTTATGTAAAACAACAATGATTTCAGATTGAAAACCTATGGTTTACATTATTACGAGACAATTCTAGGGTGAAAATATTCTAAATGAATAGTTATCCTACAGGAATTCAATTTAGAATTCATAAAATCTAAGTCCAAGAAACCATCAGTGTTTGCTGAATTATTATGTGACTTTTCCTATGCTAAGACATAAATCATGGAAAATGATTTTCTTCTTGATGAATAATTCTTTCTTATCAGTACATTATACCCTTGGTATGAAAATATTATTGCGTATCTTCAAAATCAGACTTTTTGGCCAGAATTATCTCAAACCAACAGTCGTCGTATTCGGTACCAATCTCAACAATACACTATTGTTGGCAATACACTTTATCGTTGTGGTGCTAATTCTATATTTCGATGATGTTTGACTCATGAGGAAGCTGAAAAATCATTAAATGAATATCATTTCAGAGCTTGTGGAGGTCATATGTCAGGGTTTTCCACTTCTCAAAAAATCTTGCGCGCAGGGTATTTCCAGCCTTCAATGTTCAAAGATTTTATAACTATAGTCCAGAAATTCCACAATTTCCAAATCTATCATCGCAAAATGCACACACCTCCTGCTACTCTTCACCTAATCATTGCTATCGGTACTTTTGAAAAATGGGGCATGATTTTCATTACATGTAAACCTCACTTGGCCAGGGGGCATGGGTATATTATCCTAGCTGTGGATTATTTTACAAAATGGGCCGGTGCGATGCATACATATAAGGATGATGGTGAAACCACAACTCTTTTCATATTCAATCATGTGATTGCTAGGTTCGATGTTCCACAAGCTAATGTCACAGACCATGGTAGCCATTTTCAAAATTTTATGATGAATGAACTTACTACAAAGCTATGCTTGCATCATGATAGTTCAACTCCTTATTACCCGCAAGAAAATGGAAAAGTAGAAGCCGTGAAAAAGGTTTTTACTACCATGATTAAACATATTGTAGGAATTCATAAACGAAATTGGAATTTGATGTGTTTTCCAACCTTCCAGGAATATTGCACCTCAACAAAAATTGCAACCAGGTTTACTCCCTTCCAGTTGGTTTATGGTATGGTTGAATGTGAAATCCCATCATTAAAACTGGAAATCAAATTATTGCTAGATACTTCTGTAGACGAATAAAATATTTTATACTTAGAAAGATTAGATGAGACTTGCTGTGATTTTGCAGTAGCTAGCGAAACTCATAAGAAACGAGTTAAATCACATTTTGATCAAAATATAAATCCTCGCTCATATTTAGAAGGTGAGTTAGTATTGGTTTATGATCAACAACATGATAAGTTGGGTGTTGATAAATTGGAACCTATGTGACATGGTCCCTGTATCGTAAAATGTGTATTGGCAAAAAGGGTCTATGAGATAGTTGACTATGATGGTATTTCTTTAGGAAAGCCCAAAAATGGACTTTACCTTATGAAATATTATGCTTAATTCACTCCATGAATGATTTTTACATTGAGGTATCATATTTTTGTGTGCGTGGTAATTTTTTCACGTTTTTACAATATTCTTCTACTTCTCCTACTTATCTTGTGTTACACTTGATTTGCAGATGTCAATGCTCCCTCAAACTTACATTGGATACACTGGTGACGCAAGTCGTAATACTCAGAATTTGTCTTCCACAACTTGGGATATTTATTCACCCACTGATGAGTTAGTTAATATTCATGGAATATGCCTTGGTCGAACAATGAATAATATTGCAGAATATAGTGCAGTTATGGAGCTATTATCTAACACCATTTCATTTGGTATTCATCGTTTAACCATTAGGTTAGATTCTCAACTCATAATATTACATTTAAACATTGTTTATTTAGTAAGAAGTTCCACAATGTTAAGGATATTTTTGTGGGTCCGTCTCTTGGAGAGAGAATTTGATTACATTGAATATCAACACATTCCAAGACATTTACACACATAACTGATGCATTGGATAATTATGTGCTAAATCGAAATTCACAACCTTTGTAAGAAGAAAAATAATAGTCATTCATACATTGTACAAGATAAGATGAGAAAATAGAAGTAGTTTTCATTAATCAAAATGTTTTTAAAAAGTTTGACTTTACAAAAATTTCATCTAAGACATATGACGCCCCGTAGCATTTATTATCCAAACATATTGATATATCAAAAAACAAAATCTAGCCCTGACTAGCAACTAAGCATTATGATCATGGTAACAAACTATAGTGCAAGCCACTCTTTGTAACAAGAGACTAACCAACCTAGGAACTCCCACGGTATGTCTTTGATAAAAGAGAGGTAAATAATCAATCTCGATATTTGGGATATCCATAGTCAACCTCTCTAGATTATGATCAAGCTTAGAAAAAAATTCTGCTGCATCAGGTTGTACCACAAGAGATGTTGGTTTCTCGCTACATTTTTCAAATCGACGCAACGCTGCTAGTCTAAATGGGCTCACATTTGCATGATTATTTTAGATGATTAGTTTTGGATGTCAAAAACAACAATTTTTTTTTTAAAAACACAAAACAACCAAAATGTGAATTTTTACATATGTTGCCCCACTGCATTATTGCAGGAAGTGGGATATATGGATCACCATTGTAGTTCATGCCTCTGTATGGGTAGTCCTCGATCATAATAATCTGGCATTCCATCCATTTGAAAAAAGCAAGAGTATATTTCACAACTGGACCATCACCACCTCCATGACGAGCCATCAATGAAACCCACTGTAACATGCAAGGATCTCAGGGTCCTCCCATATCCATAGATACTTTTGGACAAATAAGAGTACTATGTTGCGTGATCCTTGCTTTCGTTGTCCTTCCTTTGATTGCTTATCCTTCCTTTGCTTTCTTTCTTTCCTTCTCCTCTCTAAGACTGATTCCAAAACAAAAATGACAAAAGGCCACAAAATGATGCTCTGAATCCTTTTTATTATTGATGCCTCTATTTATTCATTTTCCTATATTTTCCTTCAATTTCCTCCTCACATGCAACCTGTGAATTTTCACTTTCCTTTTCTCCTAATTTCCTTTATTTTCATAAATAATATGCCAATAATGCCTTTTTTCATTTTCAAATCCTTTTCCATTGCCTTTTCCAATTTTAATTTAGCTATAAACACAACAAGTGATGCCCACTAGGATACTTTTCCCAACATTCAGCTTGGAATATGTGTCCCATGACCTTGGCCCTATTTTGTCTTTATTAACTTTATTACCCGAAATTTCATCCCAGGGTTGTTACAGACCCATCCCCCCTAGAGGAACACTATCCTCGGTGTTCTATGACACCTACAATGAGAAAAATTGTTGAAAAGCAAAAAATATTGCCCCATGGAGGTTTATAACTTAGCTCAATGCAGTATTTACAATGAACATCCTGCTCAAAAGAAAAACCATCATGACAATCATGACAACATAACAACCATACCTCTTATTGGAGCTTTATAACACAAATCATTCTGGTATTTACAATATCAACCATACATAAATATGTACAAATACCAAAAACTCGTTTGCCTCCACATACAAAAAAAGAAGGATACATAGCCCACATTTGATCAACCATCTCCCATGTAGCTTCTATGGGCCCAAAGTGCTTCCACTACACCTTAACTTGCTCAATTTCTCTGTTCCAGAGAATGAGTTGTTTCCGCTGCAATATGCACTATGGTTCAGCCTGGAAATTTACTTTTGGTTCCACCTGCAATACAGACCAATCAATAACATGATCAACATCCTTTACATATATTTTAAGCAATGAACATGGAAAACAACATGTACTTTCACTGTCAGAGGTAGTGCAAGTATGTAAGCATTAGGGGAATTTTGAGGTCTAAAATGGGCCTCCTAAGGAAATTATAAAATAATAGTGGAAAAAATCAAATAAGATTTGATGACATCATCAAATTTTAGAGGGAAAAATGAAAAACTACTTTTTCAACTCATATTTTCAACTTATCTCCCAAATTTAATCAAATAATGGAATATTCGTTGGATGCAAATTTAATTTCAATTCAAGGAGTGGTTTCCATGCTGCATACTTTTGATGGGTCTCACTACATTTAAAAATAGAAGAACATAAAAACGTGATTGTAATCACGTTTTTTTATGTATTTCATTTTTCATGGAAGTGTGGTTCATCCAAAGTATGTAACATGGGTAATTCCTTGATGAGGAATTAAATTTTGCATCCAACGAGTACTCCCACTTGAAATTTGAGTAAAAATTTTGGGAGATAAGTTGAAAATACGAGTTGAAAAAGTAGTTTTATTATTTTATTATTTTTTAATATTTTACCCTTTTATTTAAAAAATGGTAAATCATCCCCCATGGTTGACATCATCATCTTGAATCCTATTGGTTGTTATAAAGTTTATTTTTGTTGTACATTTTTCTTAGGAGGCCCATTTTAGACCTCAAAATTCCCCTAATGCCACTGGTCGAATCCTCTCAAGGATCTCGAAAATCCTGCAATACCGTACTTGGCACATGATCCAATCCTCAAGGATATATTTTTGGGCTTGATGCACAAATACATATGATCCCCAACCTAAAAATCCTTAAATTACCTGTGTTGGTATTCATAAGTCTTCTACCTGTCCTGTGCTACCTTCATATTCTTCTTTATAACCTGCATTTTTTTTCCATTTCTGCCAACATGTTCGGTCCTATCGACATCATGTTCATTGGATAATTCTAGTTGGTGGGATTATTACAACTCTGCCTATATAGTGCCTCATACAGACTCATCCTCTACGACTCCTGATAACCATTGTTGTAAGCAAACTCAACCAATGGAATGTACTCCTCCCATCTCCTCTGATGGTGCATGACATACATCCTGAACATATCCTCCAGGATCCTATTGAACTTCTCTATTTTTTCATCTATTTGCGGACGATAAGATATAATGAAGGCCAACTCTTTCCCCAAACCTGCAAACATCTCCTTCCAAAACTTGGAAGTGAACTTAGCATCCCTTTCTGACACAATCTTCTTTGGAACACCATGCAATCTCACAATCTCCCTGATGAAGGCCCATGACACCTCACTAGATGAATAAGTAGTCTTCACAGGAATGAAATAAGCTACCTTGATTAACCTGTCAACCAAAACCATGATAGAATCATGTCGCCGCGATCTCCTTGGAAAACCTATACTGAAATCCATGGAAATGACCTCCCACTTCCACTCTGGAATCATAATAGGCTAAATAAATCCACCTGGATGCTTACACTCTGCTTTCACCCGTTGACAGTCCAAACACCTAGCTGCAAAATCTATCACTTCCTTCTTCAGATTCACACAATAGTAGAAATTCACGGTTTTCAATGTTTTATTATATCCTGGATGACCTGAATATGTCTTGACATGAAACTCCCTCAAGATAAGTTTCTCGAGTCCACTTTCATCCGAAACATAGATCTTATCCCTAAATCTCACCAAGCCATCTACCGTGAGATGATAGTCCACATCTTAATCATCTGTACTTTGTTGTAACCTATGCCTAAGCTCCCAGTACCTGTCATATTTCTATCTTACCTGTAAGATCCAATCCTATAAATTTGTCCCATACGAGCTCACTATTGCAACATGGCTCATCTACACTCTCCTACTAAGAGCATCTTCAACCCTATTCTACTTACCCTTAATGACCTAATCTCGAAATCAAACTCACTAGTTGTGGCAAACCATATAGCTTCCCTAGCATTAAAATTTGGTTGGTCAAATAGGTACCTCAGCCCACTGTGATCGCTCATCAATACAAACCTTCTGCCAAGAAGATAATGTCTCCACATATTCAATGCATGAATGATTGTTGCTAACTCAAGATTGTGTGTCACATAATTTTTCCCGTGCTTATTCAGTTTCCTAGACTCATAATACACCACTTGTCCTTCCTACATAAAGACTCCACCAAGTCCTCTCTTGCAGGTATCTATACACACCATAAACTCTTTATCCAGATCTACAATCTTAAGAACTGGAGCGTTTTTCAACAACTGCTTCAACTGCTCAAAACTGGCTGTGCATTCTTCTGTCCATTCAAATTTCTTGCCTTTTCTTTGCAATGATGTAATATGATATGCAATGTGTGAGAAGTTCCTATTGAACCTCTTGTAGTAACCTTCTAACCCCATGAATGATCTGACTTCATCCACATTTCTAGTAGTTTCTCACTCCATGATAACCCTTATCTTTTCTGGATCCACTGTTATTCCCTCCTTGGAGACAACATGCCCCAAGTAATGTACCTATGTATGAAAGAAACTACATTTTCTAAGCTTAGCATACAACTAATGCTCTCTTATAAATATTAATACTTTTTTTAAGTGCTTGACATGACCTTCCTCATTCTTAGAATATATCAATATGTCATCAATGAATACTATCACAAACTTGTCCAGATAAGGACGCAACACACTACTAATCAAACACATAAAATTAGTTGGAGCATTAGTCAAACCAAATGGAAGTACTAAAAACTCATAATGCCTATACGTGTTCCTAAAATTATTCTTGTATATGTCCTCTTCTTTGATGCATACTTGATGATATCCTGATCTTGGATTAATCTTTGAGAACACTGCTACTCCCTTCAACTGATCAAACATGTCATCAATCCTCGATAATGGGTACCTGTTCTCGATCATCACCTTGTTCAACTGCCTATAATCAATGCATAACCTGAGAATACCATCCTTCTTCTTCACGAACAATACTGGTGCACCCCAAGGCGATACACTTGGCCTGTTGTATCCCTTTTCAAGTATTTCCTTCAACTACAACTTCAAATCTACTAACTTTTGTGTGCTCATCCTATAAAGTGCCTTTGATGTTGGTGCTGCCCATAGTACCAACTCAATAGAAAAACATACTTCCCTATGGGGAGGCAAATCTGGAATCTATGCTATAAACACATCCTGAAACTACTGTAATACATGGTACCTCTTGAATATTTCTACATCCTCAACATCCTTACCCTTGTCGTTGGAAATTGAACTGCAAACATTGCACACCCTTTATTGCAACTGCACTTAGCTTGCATAGTTGTGACCATCCTAACTAATGTAGGCTTCTTCTTCCACGAAAAGATTCTCTTTTCCCCATTATCATCCAGGAACTCAATGGCCTTGTCATAGCAATATATTGTGGTCCTGTCAAGATACAACCAATCCATACCCAAAATCATAAATATGATCCCAATGACAGTACATTCAGGTGTGTTGTTGTAGGCATACCATTTAGCTCAAATGCACAAGCTCTTACCTAGTGATGAAATCTCTTCTTAACACCTGTAGCTAGCTGCACCAACCGAGACTCTGCATGCACTTATTTTCTCAAGCCACACATATCCACCAAGTTAGGATTAACATAAATATAATTATATCCAGGGTCAAGAAAAATAGAAACAAATCGACCACATAACTTACCTTCCATCTCAATATTGGATGTCTAGTGATATTCCTACTTTTTTTCCACATCTGCATAAATCCGAGGAATGTTATGACCAACATCCCCAACTATCTGCGCCTCATGAGCACTGTAGATCTAGTGCCCACCATCCTGGTACAATGGAAATTCCTTCATGTGATGATATTTGCCACATATCTAACATTGTAGCAGTCCTCTACCATCAACTATAGTCTACTGCTCTCCAGGTTGCGACCCATGTCCAAACTATAATTATATCTAGGGTCAATCAAAATAGAAACAACTTGAACACAAAGCTTACCTTCCATCTCAATAATAGATGCACGGTGATCTACCTGCTTGTTTTCCATAAGTGCATAAATCCAAAGAATTTTATAACCAACATCCCCAACTGTTTTTGCCACTTGAGCACTATAGATATATGTCCTACTACCTTGGTACAATGGACAATCCTTCTTGCGATGATCTTTGCCGCATATCCAACACTGAAATGGTCCCCTACCATCACCTATAGTTTGTTGCTCTCTAGGATATAACCCATGTCCCTTCTCAAATGTGTTGAAATTATTGTAAGGAGAAACATTTAATTTCTCACCTGCATCTTGAGGTATTCCTCGCTTCGGTGACCACTTCCCTTTAACTTTATCATTTCCCTTAAAATCATGCTTAGGTTCAACTTTGCACTTTGAATTCTCATAACAATGCTTCAACTTCCGGATGGCCTCCTCCAACGATCTAGGCTCATAAAACTCAATTTGGTATTTATATGTTGTTGGAAATCCATTGATAAATATCTAAATCTTAGCCTTCTCATCCTTGAGCTAAGGCACATACCTCAACAACTCTAGGAACCTGCTAGTATACTCATCATATATCATAGAAGCAATATGCAACTCATAAAAAACCTTAGATATAATATCATAGTACCTCTATGATAGGTAGTTCTTCTTGAAGAGTCTCTCAAACTCATCCCAAATCAACTCTTCTTCCCCAATACCCTTTACATTCTTCCCACCTTCCCACCAAATATTTTTTTTCCCTTTAAGACTCAAGGTGGCTATCTTGGCTTTCATGTTCTTTGAATAGCTATGCAATCTAAAGAATTTCTTCATCCCAAGAAACCATGCCTCTGCATCTTCTAAATTATTCATATCTCCATCAAATGTAGGAGGCTTGACTTTCTTGAAATCCTTATGGAAGTACTCACTCCTATAAGGATGATGACGGTGATGACTATGATGATGTCTCCTGGACGAGGAACTAGAAAGATTCCCATACATACTAGTCCTCCTGTTAGGTGTATCTAGTGATCTACCTCATGTGACTATATCCCCTCTATCCAACCTGTATCCATGCTGAGACCTCCTGCCATAGGCTCTATTAGTTTTCTCTTCCTACCCTTGACTGGTTCCTAATTGTCATTGTCTCTCCAAATCTGACAAGCTCTAAAGAATAACTGCATTGACTTTTACCTACTTTTCCTGAACCCTTGCAAGTCTTTCCTAAGCCTCAACCAACCCGTCATTGTTTTCTTTGAAACTTCTGATATCTTCCCTCAAAATCCTCAATGTATCTGATATACCAGGAGAATACTCATCTCCTTGCTGCCCAACTGATCTGTAGGGAGAGTCATGAGAAATGTAGTCCACCATTTTTCTCGTCATCTTTGATTCTCTTCTTCCTGAAAGTATGCCATGTCAAATAAACAAAATAGATAGAAAAATAAAAACCATACCTCATTGATGTTCAGGGGAGGCTTATCTCATCTTCAATATCAATCCACATTAGCATGAGGCATGTATAATCACAATCATATCAATATAACAACATCATGCATGACCATACCAACTAGTTTTCCTGGGGTAAACATGAGTTGAGGTTCACTATGATAAGAATTAACCACCTATATGACCTTAAGGAAATGGAGTCGACAACTTAAGACCTTACTAACCTCCCTCGGGTGCTATAGGACCTCCAGGAAGTACCCAACCCCTCCAGGTGTCCAAACCTTGAGTTAAACCTCTTTTTCACTGACCTAGAGACCTAGTCACTCCCTTTCCAAGGCCTCGAAGTGACTGTAAGACTCCAGACGATCCCATAGGCTTGCTTCCCAGTGAATGTGGACTTTTCTAGTTAGTTCCATGCCATTTAACCCAAATTATGAGCCACTTTTTCAGGGATAGGACTTAGGCCTCTACCCAGAACTCAGTGAAACTTCTAGAAATGATGAATGACAAAGAAACAAATATTTTAAAGCAAAAATTGAACCAGGAATTGACCTGAATCCTCCCAATCAGGACTAGCATTCCATCAAACACATGGTAAACATGCAATCTACAAGTCATGAATGAATATATGAACATAAGGATATGAAACTTATCTGTGGTTTAACAAGAAGGATCAATTCCTTCTCACAATAGATGTCATAACACCAATTATGTCATGCATTTATTAATTAAAATGTAATAATATCCATACTTAGATCTGTAATATAACCATGCTTATAACCAAAATTTAACCAGATATATAGACAATATATAACAACCATTAAAGCCACATAATAACAAGTATAATTACTCATCAAAGACAAGAGAAACTTATCTCTTATTAAACAAATGAAAAATCCAACCAAGTTAGGGACTTCCACGTACCACCCAACCATAGATTTGGCTGAACCAAATATTTATTTCAACCAATCACCCCCGTGCCATATTCCAAGCGTGAATGTGGTATCTCATGGGATACATCAATCCATAAACAACCAAGGGAATCCAGAGGTTAAACCATCTCCACTCTCACCATACCATGATCTCACCTAAACTAGTCATGAGATCACAAAACCAAACTGACCTTTGATGCCTCAAAATTTCTTCACCATCCCTTGAGGAATTTTCCTATCTCCACCCACTTGTTGAGGGATTCCCAGAGAAAACCATATCCACCCCAAACCCTTGGGATTTCCCCAAGACCACCTCACCCAAATCCTAAACCTTCCGAAAATCCAAAGCACAACTAAGAAAGAATCCCATCACACAAATGATTACCCAGAAATGGCAAGGCAAGGCTAAAAAAACTTTCAAAACCTGGCGAAATCCATGCCACCAAACACAAATAAACCAAAAATACACATGAATATACTATGCATGCCAAAATCAACTAGGAAATTATACACGTAACCTATTACCTGCAAGTATTCCTATTGAAGTCGCTTGATCTAACCTTTCCTTTATTTATCCTTGCTTTCATTGTATTCCCTTTTCTTTCCTTGTCCTTCCTTTCCTTGTCTTATCATTCCTTTCCTTGCTTGACCTTCCTTTTCTTGCTTGATTTCCTTCTCCTCTTGTTTCTCTTCTCCTCTCTGACACTGATTACAAAACAAAACTGACAAAATGCCACAAAATGATGCTCTAAATCCTTTTTATTATTGATGCCTCTAATTTATTCATTTCCCTCTATTTTCATTCAATTTCCTCCTCACATGAAACCTGTGACTTTTCACCTTCCTTTTCTCCTAATTTCCTTTATTTTCATAAATAAAATGTCAATAATGCCCCTTTTCCTTTTCAAAGCCTTTGTCATTTCCTTTTCCAATTTTCCCTTAGCCATAAACACAATAAGTGATGCACACTAGGATAATTTTCCCAACATTCATCTTGGAATATGTATCCCATGACCTTGGTCATATTTTTCCTTTATTAACTTTATTACATGAAATTTAAACCTGGGGCTATTACAATGTATTGAAGAAACACTGTGCAAAGCTACATTTCACTTTGCCATATACTTTTGATTCATGCGAAGATGAAGAGAATATTAAAAATTGGTATAATGCTTCCAAAGCAGTCAAACTAGGTGCTAAGGCAGGTCCTTGTTATGAAACTCATGTACCAGATATTGATCAAGAAGGGGCACAACATGAAGTGGTCACTCAGGTTCACGATCGTTGTTATTTTGCGAACTATTTTTCAAATTAAATAACGATTCTTCCTATGTATGTGTGTGTCTTTATTAGATAGTACTATTACTTGATTTATAAAAGATCACTCTTTCTTTTCCCCTTTATGAAAGTACTTTATATACATTTCAATTGTATGTTTCGCAAAGCTAACTTGCTTATCTCAAAGTTATGTGCATAGTCTCTTATGTTGTTAATTCAAGCCAAGGCAAACCTTTAATATCATTATAATGGAATCCATGACAAATTCCCATATGGTGCTCCTATCCCAAACGGTGTGAGGTCTAGTTGGGACTTCATATCAGGGAGACCCCTTGTATGTTTTCAACTTCCAAAACCATCAACAAGTGGGTACTCATTGGATGAAGAATCCGAATCACAATTTCGATTATATGCTAGTTAAAAATATGCATATTCATATGAAAAAAATATACTAAGATAGTATACAAGTATACCATAATTATGTATCAAAACTGTTACCTAATTTCCATCTACCAAAAAGAATTGTAAGCATATATTTTGCACTATCACATAAATACTTGAGGGTAAGTAGGTCTCAATTTTTTACCAAAAATTTTATAATTTGAAATCATTACTAAAAATTACACAAAGATACCAAGAATTTGTAATAATATGTCAATATTTCATGAAAACAATGTAGGTAAATATGTCAAAAAAATATAGTTTGAAATAATAAATTAAAATCATAGAGAGATGTTATGAACTTGTAGCAACAACACATGTGAAAACCCTTTCAATAATACATTTCATCTTCTTTATTTTTTAGGTCACAAGAAGAGAATCCTTCCTATTGCATCCATGTGACTAATAGTACCTATATTCCACATTCCATTAATATACAAAGAACATTATTGTTTCATATATCACAAACTTAGACATGGTTGAAATTGAAACATTTAGTAGAAGACAACAAAAATGAAAAATCACATGTATTTATAAACTTGTACAAATTAGGGAAAATATATATAATTAGATAATTCTCACATGTCAAAAGGTCCTTTTGTTTTTATATTATGCCAAACCTCACAACTTCCCTACCATTCCACCTTTGGTTTTCTAAGACCTATTAACATTACATACATCAATAAATCAAGTGTGTTAATTAAAATTGTTTCCCTTTTATGATCAAATTTTGTTTAGAAAAACCTAATTCAATTCAACAGTGCTTACTTGCATCACTTGCAACGATTTTAACATATTTGGATGCCTAGAATACCAATATTTTATTTGAGAAAACACTTTCCATGCATATTCTAGTGGGAAAATTTCTCTATTTTAATGACCACATCAATAAATTTATATATCTATGTGTTATAAGCTTCAATATCAAACAATGGTACATTTTCAACTTCATTACATGTTTTATGCAACAATTGCAAAAAATACTTTTCAACTTAATTATTTTTATTATTTTCTCTCGCATAAAGATTTGATAAATAATGGAAAAGACTAAACAATATTTTGCATTACAAGAGATGAATACATAAATCTTGAATTGAAGCTCTCAACTGATAATTGGACATAATTTATTGTAAGTTGTGTGCAACTCTTGAGGGATCCGTTAATGCAAGTTGCCATCGGTTGTGACTATTGAAATATGGGTAGTTCGAAAGGTATTTATGATTGGAAAAGCCCTTGGAGTTTTTTGGTTTTTTTGCTGGGGTTTTGCACCTAAGGAAAATCATGTAATATTTTTTGTATTGAGCTGAGGTCAATCAGTTCATGTCGACTAGCGAGTCCAAGAAACACACCCCTTGGAAATGTATAAATAGAGGGAGATCAAGGACTATTCCTCTCATGGTGACCAAGAGGGCTAAAAGGGCCTAGCCACATGCAACAAAAGGAGCCACATGATATAATAAAGGATTCCCTAGCCACAATGGAGAGAGAAGGTTTTTTTTTGTGTATTTATGCAAGCCACGATTGTTGAAGGCCCAAGGAAAGGAGGTTGTAGGCTAGAGAAGAGACTGCAACTAGGAGAAATTTGGCCATAGTTGAATAAGGATAGTTGAGGGCCTCAACTACTAAGAGAAGGTTGAGGAAGGTTGTAGAGATTTCCATAGGTGTGGTTGAAGGAGGCCACAGGGTCATGTGTGATCTAAAATAAGAAATGAGTAGTCCAAGGTCAAAAAAGGTAAGCCACAACTAGGGAGGAGGGTTGTGGTTCCATATATTATTGTGCAAGAGGGATGAGGGCTAGATAAGGCAAGCCAAGGCTGAAAAAAATAAAATAAGGTTGATTGTAGGATTTTTCAGGAAGGTCACAGGGAAAACAAGAGGACCAAGGGTTGAACATGGCCTAGGAGAAGGTTGCAGGGCCAAAAAATAAGGTTGAGTGTGTTGAAGAACTAGCAGAGGAAAAGGAAAGGTGGTTGCAGGGTTAAGGGAGTAGGCCGAGGCTACCGAAAGACTGGTAGAAGGCTCTTGTGGATAGAAAGGGAGGTTTTTTTGCTACAACAAGGAGAAAAGCTACTGCAAGGTAAGATGTCTTATGTTTGAGTAATTTAAGAAGGGATAATAAATCCCTACTTAACTAAAACAATTTTAGAGTGTTGTAGGTGTCTATATTTTGGAAAGAAAGGCTTAGAGGACAAATCCTTAGCCATAGGTGTTTTTGTTCAAAGTATTATACCTGATATTTAGAATTTTACAAGGATGTAAAGGGCCACTATCCCTGTTATGGGAGCCTTGTGGATTTTCTTGTTAATGGAAAAATAAGAAATCAATTTTGGGAATAATTCTTGTGTACTATACATAATAAATATAATTGTTGGTATATTTACACAGTGTAAAAAAATTTTGAAGCTAGGAATTTTCATTGTTTAGTGTATTTCTATTTTCTAGCTAAATCATAGACTAGACCTGGGGTGTGTGGATTCATAACATGGTTTAAAAGCATTGGCTTGGAGAGAAGAGTAGTTGGATCTGGGATATGCACAAGTGTCAGCTCTAGGAGTAAGTTGTGGGATTGTTGCAGGAAGAAGCAATGTTGCCAACTGAATTGGCTAGGTATGCTTTATGAGGCATGGAGTAGAATGTTTCGAAAATGAGTTTTGGATTATTGCGGCTTGAGGTGATAGAATGGGATTTTTGGTGGATTGGAAGAAAACTCGGTGCACAATAGTATATTAAGTATTGGGTTGTCGATATCATTGATGTAATTCCATTGACTTGTCAAAGTAAGTTGCAACAACTTAGCTTCCTTAGTAGGAATTTATTTGGCATAGATGAGGCAACTTCATATGGATTGTAGTTTGATGAGTTTTATGTGATAATACCTTTAGTGGGTTGCATAGTTGCACATTCAACAATGGAGAAATGTGCATATGAGGTGTCTAGCCCAAAAGGATGAGGAAAATTGTAGATTTGAGTTGCAGTGGTCTAGAGTGGACTAGGCCAAATTTTCAACTGTAGCTCAAGATTGACCTTAAAAGGACACAAGGTCAATTCTAACATGTGCATAGGTTTTCGTGAGGTTACTTTCTGAGAGGGAAAGTAGAGTGAGCCTAGAGAAGGTTGTGTAGGCTCAAAGGGAGTATAACTTCAGAAGGAGAGTGTGGGCTCAAAGGGAGATTCAAAACCCCCATTGGAATTCTAACCTTTAGGTTCAAGCAAGAGAGTGGAATATTCCAGGCCATGCAAGTAAATTCATAGACTATGCAAGTAAAGTCGTGGTTTAAGTAAGGAAATTCGTAGACCATGCAATGAAGTCATGGTGCATGCAAGGAAAGTCATGGTACATGCAAGGAAGTCATGGACCATGCAAGGAAATTCATGGTCATGCAAGAAAATTCATGGCACATGCTAGGAATTCATGGCCATGCAAAGGAAAAGTCTTGGAGCTAGAGATTTCTAGGAACAAGAAAAGTCATGGTTTGTATGGCCATTGATCCAGGAGGATCTAAAAAGGCTTAAAATGAAAATTCCTCAAATGTTAGAAAAAATGGCACCAAGTCATAGAGCTCGATGAGATATTTCCAGCGGCGTGGATGTCACCTCAAAAGACCTATGTATGAGGAATATACAACCATCTGAAGTTCTGGAAAAATAATGAAAATTAGGTCACTAACAATGCCACGTGGAATCACTAGAAGAGGACACATGGCACCATCCAAGAGGTATCATGTGGTACCCTCCATACACTCCCATGTGGAACATCTTGGCAAGTGATTTGTACTAACCCGTAGGTGCCACGAGGCATCCTCTGATTAGCCACATAAATACACTAATTAAAAGAATAGTTTTTTTTGTAACAATTAGGGTTTGAACCCCCAACCTTGGCGGAAAAGAGCCAATGGTAAACTGTTAAGCCACGTTGGTTAGTCGAGAAATATTGGGGCATAGGACATATTTAAAAAAATCTAAAACCATCATAACTAAAGGGGGGAGCCCTATGAGTTTGACCCTGATACCTCTCCCCAACAATCACTCTATTATTAATGTGCCAACCACTACACCCAAAACGAAACATTGGTATGTCCACTTGTGGAATATTATATAAACTCGCTATTCTACCACTGGGGGGAGAATGAGCGTATGAGGGCACGAGGGCCAACAACGAGCTGCAAGTGCCAAACCAAAACCACACCCACCCATAGAGCAGGCAAACGATGGTATTCGATCAATACCCAAGCATAGGGACCCCACGAAATGTGTCCCAACATGGGCATAATTCCTAAGGTGGGGAATATTTCCTAGAATATTCTACTACTATGGCACAATTTTCAACATGAAGATTCTTAGAGGGGATCTGAGGTGAAGGTGACATAACCAAATTAAGTTTATAGTCATATTTTACGATTCTTCAAAACGAGTACACTGGTGCAGTTAGAATTTGGATTTTCACAGTGGATCTCAGGGATAATGGCAGAAGTCCATAGGTTCCATTAATGCTTGACATAAATTTCCAGACAAAGATGCACTTTTTAGACTTTGGTCATGTTTATAGACAAAATTTTCAAAATGATGAGACGAACCTGTTGGTGATTTGTTTGATGCATTATGAACATCTGATGGATCATTTTGGCATGGAAACCAATGTAAGTCTCATGTATTGTTGATTTAATCCTTTTTTAGATTTGTAAAAGGAATAACATTTATTTGCATATATGCTTGAGTCTAAGTAGTAGATTCAAAGAGGATCTTTGTCACTTGTTGTGAGATTCCAAGCCCTTTAACTTGGAGAAAGGGAGATCAATTTATGCCACTTTAAGTGAGAGAGTTCAACCCCTTTGAAGGGATAACATCTGTGCCAATTTATGTGAGAGTGCAACTCCTTTGATTTGGGAGAAAAGGAAGAACAATTTATGCCACTTGTTGTGAGAATTCATTGATTTTATGTTGTCAAAGGAGAACGTCTCTTTGTAGGAGAGACATTCCACATAAGTGAGAGTTTAGCCCTCTTGTTGAGCCCCTCTCTGAAGGAGAGACATTGCCACTCGATGTGAGAGTTCAACTCTATTGTATTGACAGGGGAAGAGTGCCTTATTGAAGAGTACCTAATGAAGCGACTACGCATTTGAGTGGAGCCCGAAGATGTAGCTTACATGTTGTGGGTGAACACGGTTATCAAATTCTGGTGCATCTGTCCATATTTTCATTTCTTCATGTGTGTTTCACTTATGGTTATTTCATTCTCTTTATGCAATTCATTTTAAAGTCACCGAAGTAAAGATCCTGGATCAACCATGCAGGATGCTATGAAGTGGGAGGCTAAAAGGAGCATGGTGTCTTTGAAGATCCAAGTCTTCCAGAAGGAAGTGGCTATGGATTAGATTCAAAGGTAGGTAGAAATACCTTCCTCTCTAAGACGGAGTATTGAAATATTAGTATTGCAGAAGGTATTTTTGTTTGGAAAAGGCCTTGGGGCTTTCTAGTTTGTTTTTTGGAGTTTTGCGCCCAAGGAAAATCATGTAATATTTTTTATATTGAGTTGAGATGGGTCAGATTAGGTTGGAGAACAAGGCCAAGAGACACATCCATTGGAAAATTATAAATATAGGGAGATCAAGGGCCATTCTTCTTGTGGTGAGAAAGAGGGCTAAATAGGCCTAGTCATAGGCAACAAAAGGAGTTATAAGAGAGATTGAATGATGCCCTAGTCACAGGAGAGAGAGATATTTTGTTATGTGTCTTTTTTTTTCTTGCAGTTGTTGAAGGCTTAAGGAAAGGAGGCCACCAGATGGAGACAAAGACACAACCAAGAGTGAGCTGGTTGCAAGCCCAAGTAACAAGCCACAATTGAAGAAGGACAACCGAGGTCCGCAACTACTACCAAGAAGGTCGAGGAAGGTCACAAATATGGCCACAAGTGTGGATGAAGGAGGCCACATGCCTGTATGTGATATAGAATAAGAAATTAGTAGTACGAGGTTAGAAAAGGTAGGCTACAACTAGAGAGGAGAGTCACATGTTCTGTAGATTGTTATGTAAGAGGGCCAAAATGGAGTTGAAACCACTAAAATAAGGTTGGATGCAAGACTGTTAAGCCAAGGCATAAGGAAAACAAGAGGACCAAGTCCTAAATAAGGCTTAGGAGAAGGCCACAGGGCCAGAAAAGAAAGTGGAGTGTGATGAAGGACTGGTAGAGGGAAATAAAAGGTGGTCACAGGCCTAAGGGAGCAGGTCGAGGCTATAAAAAGTCTAGAAAAGGGCTAATGTGGATAGAAAAGGAGGCTAATATGCTACAATAAGGAAAAATCCTACTGCTTGGTAAGATTATTTGTGTTTGAGTAATTCAAGAAGGACCAGTAAATCCCTAGTTAGCTACATCAGTGTTAGAGTGCTACAAGAGTCTATATTTGGGCAAGAAAGGATTAGAGGAAAAATCCTCAACCCTAAGTGTTTTTTTTCAAAGGACTAGAATTGATATTTGGCATTGTATAGGGATGTAAAGGGCCACTATCCCTAGTATAGGAGCAATGTGGATTTTCTTTTTAATAAGAAATCAAGTTTGAGCATAATTCTTGTGGACTATATATTGATTTAATTCCTAGTATATTTCAGTTGTGTAAAAGTTGTTTGAAGTTAGGCATTTTCAGTGTGTTTATGCTTTCTAGCTAAGGAATAGACCAATCCTATGGCATGGAATTATAATGATGATATTTTGATAATTCCCTCTTTGTAAACTTATTCAAGGAAACCATCTTTAGATTCTTTCAAAAATTTAGTAAGATGCATTTCATCTTTTGCAAAATAATCTAGCTTACAAAAATCTCTTTTAGGAATATTTAATGCATGGTCAATAACTATTCCAAGCAATGTATAATCCACATTATTTTCTTGAATTTTTCTTTTTATATTATTTAACTCCATCAAAACATCAACACCCATATTCAAACAAATTTGAATTGAGAAAATTCTTACTTTATGATATCACCAATGTAGATCCATATTAACCCCAGATCTATCAAGCACTTAAAAGGATCAAATTCCTTAAGGTGTAACGTTTTAATCATTTAATTTTATATCGCATATTAATTATTTCATACTAAATAGTAAAAAAAATTACATCTTAATAAATTTGAGACAGATTTGGTTTTAATTTGGATCCATGCCAGCTTATTTTTTAGATGTTCCCATGTACATATGTAAATGCATAGTTCTTTATTTTTTGTTTATTTATTTTTTAGTTGTCACATAACATAATATTACATGACAATATCTTCCCCTAGTGGATGTAGAGTATCTCACTACTCTCGGTGCAATGAGTTATTTCTTTCTTTCTTTCACAAGCTCTTGAATAGGCGTAAGATGTGGATGCGAGGAAATATTAGAGAAAACTTAATATATGTAACAATTCTTTCTATCACTTAATCTCTAGATAACTATTTAATCCCATGTATTTGAAGAAAATCTAAGAATTATAATTCATTTATCTCTAGTAAAGCAATGAGTTTATTATTTCTCTTTGTGAAATTCTAACTCATGAGTATAATTTATTTTATATTTTCTTAACGTATAATTTTTTAATACTTTTTTTTGAAACATCTAATGATGAAAGTGCTTCATGGTGCGTAATGCAATTAGTGCCAATAATATTTTGCAGATTATTCTTTAGCAACATGACAAATCCATTTTCACATCTAACCATAGATGAGGCACCATTAGTGGACACTACTTTTTATTTTTCAACTTGCTTGTTTCCTATATATAGTCTTCCATTTTCTATTAGGAGCACTAATCATTTTCATAAATTGTGAGATTGGAGTGTTCAAACACTCTAAGTCTAGACATGTAAAATGCACAACAAGGTGTTGTTCCAAACCACAATCTATGCTTTCGTCTAACATTATAAAGAAAATTAGACTTTTTAACATTTTTCTAACTTGAACCTCTTTAAATTAATTTGATATATAATGAATAAATTCAATTTCAACTTTTTTATTTATGTAGGAATAATACCCAACTTGAGAAGACATATTTGGTGTTTGTAAATGTATTTGAAGCTGTCATTGATTTTCATTAGTAACATTACAATATCCTTCTATGCAATAAAATATGTTAAATTCATGATTATTATCACCCTGTCCTTGTTGTTCTCATTTGTAAAATATGTTAACTTCATGGTGGTTATCACACTTTCCTTATTGTTCTCATTTGTAGTAATTCCATGTTTTTGAATGGACTTTATCAACCATTTAATTTTATATAATTTTTTTTGAATTGATGTTTGATGAAAAGACGATTTTGAATGGTTTTTCATAACATCATATTGAATTGTATTTCATCCATTTCCAAGACCTCTTGAGAATTGAACCTTGTATTTCTCACAAAATTTACACTTCATTTTATAATTTACAACATTAATACTATACACCCAAGAATGTTTTATCTTATGCTTTTCACAAAATTCACATTTTAAAATCTTCCTTTTCCTTAAACTACTCCATCCATCATCTTGTTTTTCCTTATCATAACCAATAATTTTTAAAGCAAACAAACTCTTCATCCCTATATTCATTATATTCATCATTCAAATTAAATATATCTAAAATATCTTTAACATTAAAAATTTTGAACATTACCTAATATCCATAAAATTTATTCCTAAACTCATAATACATGTTATTAAAAAAATATTATTTGTAAACAAATTTTATAGAATAAAAAGCCATAATAAAAAAGTGAAAATATTTTAAAAAATTACTTTTATAAATACAAAGTGGAAGTAATTTTTGAAGAATACAAGTGTCTATGTCTTTGGTTGGTCACTACTTAGTTTTTAGCCTTTTTCCCATTTTGTTCCTGGAACTGGCCAGGACAGACTCAAAATTCATGGATTTTTAAAAGGTAAAAATTGATAGAGATAAATGATTGATGCATATTTGATGATTCATTAAAGTCCTCTTAGCTTTGGTCCGGAGGGAGGGTTGTGCAATAATAGATATTGATGCTCTCGACAATGAAACACAATAACCAACCATCCCATCGAAAATAACATTGATTATGATTGTACCAACGGTTAATTATTTTTATTTGTTAATTAACAATGACAATTTAAAATTTTTTCACATTTGTAGGGTTTAGAGTCAAGAACAATGTTTCCCAATAGTACAAGACTAGGTGTAAAGAGTTGTTAGATGTTAATCAGCATGAACACATCGTTGAAAAAGTGAAAAATAAATCATCAACAGTTACATAGAGGTGGGTTAGTTTTGTCAAAAACCTTAGAATATACATTTTTTAAGATGGGTTATTGCAAGGAAGGTGTCCTGCTCATAGCATTGACATTTTTTAATTCTAGTATTACTAGCTAAAGAGCGATGAAGAATTATTGTCTTAATATCAAACCAAAAATATAACAAAAAATAATAATTATTAATTTGGAATATAGTTAATGTACTATAAAATGAAAATGAAATGAAATAATATTTATAGTAATAGTGTTATATTTTTGAATTTTAAAAATGGCAATGTAAATTGAAGCATAGGAATAATGACCAAGTAAGTGGTTTACAAATTATAAAAGAAAATTATCTCATAAAAATGAAAAAGAAATAGTATGTGAATCTAATTTTTAATATAAATTATTTTTTCAATAAAACGGGTAAGGGTATTTATATTCATAAAATATTGGAATTGGGCTCACATCTTGACTTTGATACAAAAGGTAAGTCTTCAAAAGAGTAAATAAAATGTTTGCTTTCTCCATGATTGATTAATTTTTTAAGACAAAAAAAGGTTATCATTGTAAACTCTATAATAAGTTCCCAACAAAAAAAAAATCGCAGGTCAACATAACAAAACCAAAGATAGATAGAATGGAATATAGGCCAAAAAACTGCTTCATCAGACGATATAATGAAGTCTCCACGAACCACGAATGTTAACTTTTGAGTCTTTCACACAATGAGTTCTCCTTCTATCGACGCGAGCACTAGCAACATTGCCACCCACTATTGTTAGACTTCCCGCTTGAGATGTCGAAATCTCCAAACCCTCTACCCAAGCGTTGAACTGATAGACTTCCTCAATGAGCCTGTCAAGAGAATCCTCCATATCGATGTGGTGCACCAATAACTTGGCTTCAACAAAGAGTTGAAATGAGCTCTGCTAACACTCGACCATGTCTTCAAGATTGTTGATTGAGGCAACTAGAGCTTGAGTGGAGTCCAAGAGTTTGCCAATTAGCTCTGAAGTGTTGATAGAACCTTGGAGGTTGCAGGTGCTATCCATCCTGTCCTTGAGGCTTGAGATACAAATATTTGCAAGGAATTTCCCACCAAACCAAGGCAAAGTTTGGAGGGAAGAGATAGTCAGAATACCACAACCCGAAACGAAAGAATTCAAACCACTAACTTCAGGAACCAAGAGGAGCAAGCATTGAAGCAGTATCCTAAACCATATATAATTGAGCCCCAATAATTGGCACGAGCCATTGTGAAACCATTGAATCTAAATATTTATGAAATTCTTGCCAAGACAGGAGGGAGATGACTTAAACCCTTGTAGGACAGGATAAATAAATCCATAATCATGTAGACACAGAAAGACATTGTAACCAAGGCAAAGTGCCATAACTCAGAACCAAAAGGAGTTGAATAGACAAGACTGCAGCAGAGGGAAAAGGCTGAAGGTTGATGTCACATGGTCGCCAAAATGTGCCATTGGGAAAAATCCATGTAATACAGGATTCGAGAAAAGGGACGAACTGACTAGGAAAAATGGGCATGGCATTCCAATAGTGCATACAAGCGGGAGCCTCTCAATAAAATTGTTAAAATGTTAGCCTATGGAGTGGAGAATTGAGATCGCTCCCCGATGATCCAATAGCTAAATAAATTTATAATAATTTAAGGGATTGGAGAGGGACTCATTCTTGCATTTATTTATATTATACCTTGGCTCATGTTAGCCCCTTTTTTTGCTAGCCCATCAACATTCGAGTTTAAATCTCTGTAAATATGAAAGAAGTCCACCTGCTCAAATTGATAAATTGAAGCCTAGATCTTTTGAATCATAGGCGGGGACTTGGAACAAATAACCTTCTTCGCTTTGGTGAACTGACAAATAACTAACATAGAGTCACCAAAGACAATGACTTTGTTAATTCTCCATTCACTAGCTAGCTCCAAACCTTTCCAGAGGGCAAGGTACTCCACATGATTCCCACGCAAATTGAAAAACTATTTTTTTTCGCCAGGGCCAAAATGACCCCTCCCCCTCCTACCTTCCCCCTAATCTTTAACATAATTAGATGAATAAGAAAAATATATATTCTAAAACATAAATTATTAATGATGAAAAAAATATCAAACTTAATTTGATGAGTATACATCTATGTAGAATATAAGGAAGTTTTTTTAGAAAATTAGTCATCATTTCCAAGATGGTGTTTTAGTTCGTAATAAAAACTTTAAAATGAGTAACTTAAGATTTTTTATATTTACAAGTAAGCATTCATTGGAAACAAAATGCTTGAATGAAAAGAAGAGGAAAATTAAATAACAATAGAATAACAAAAATATAGGAGGAGTTGTTCATAACTCTCATTTTGTTACATCGGCTTTAGGTTTTGATAATGGATGCACAATTTGTAAACAAAAAGCTTGAAGGCAAAGAGGAGAAAAATTATGTGACAATAAAATAACAAAAATACGGGAGGAGTGGTTCTTGACACACAATTTGTTGCATTAGTTTAGGCTTTGGTAATGGATGCATGATTGGCTCTATGTTAATGGTGGTGGGTGCATTTGTGCAAGAAGAGTTATTCTTCATTAATCACCAACCACTCTAAATCACTTGAGTTTATTGGTAAATGGTATTTGAGATTCAAAAATAATTGTATCTAATTCAAACTCTAATCTCCAACACATATTTGGACATTGTAATCTGACTATTCTAAGTTTTGAAAATTTTCTTAGTATATTTTTGGGCAAAATTTGCCTAAAATTTGACAGATGTTCATTAAAATTACAAGCTTGACTTTTGTAATCTACACTGGGTGCTCCAAGGTGCTGAATCCATTTATGCATTTGAAAACACCCACGATTATATCACTAGATTTTGATAAAAAAATTGCAAAACATAGAATACTTAGACAACTCCTATTTAGACTAACATTGTATAAAAATCATCACCATTGACTTTATTGCTCCATCATATTTCACAAACAAAATGTCCTATTACAAATGAAAAATACGAATCATTGCAAAAATCATTACTCATGACAAGTTCAATTCCTTCACCGATCAGTTGATATATGTCTAGACATAGTGATAAAAGATGTAGTCCTATAAAAATTATATATATATATATATATATATATATATATATATATATATATATATAGAATACTTAGAAAACTCCCATTTAAACTAACATTGTATAAAAATCATCACCATTGACTTTATTGCTCTATCATATTTCACAAACAAAATGCCCTATTACAAATGAAAATCCTAACCTTCATCAAGTCTATCAAATCTTATATTATATTTTCTTTACAATAAATTATCACAAATGAAAATCCTAAACTCAATCAACTTTATCAAATATTATATTTTATTTTCTTTACAACAATATTTTATATTTCATAAACAAAATGTCCTATTACAAATGAAAATCATAACCTTAATCAACTCTATCAAATCTTATATTATATTTTCTTTACAATAATATTATCACAAATGAAAATCCTAAACTCAATAAACTTTATCAAATATTATACTTTACTTTCTTTACAACAATATTTTATATTTCATAAACAAAATGTCCTATTAGACATAAAAATCCTAACCTTAATCAATTCTATCAAATCTTATATTATATTTTCTTTACAATAATATTATCACAAATAAAAATCCTAAACTTAATAAACTTTATCAAATATTATATTTTATTTTTTTTACAACAATATTTTATATCTTTTTCAGTTAGTCATTATAGACATTTTTTAAATATAAATACAATTTTAATTAATATTTTATATATTAAATATATGTTTTTGTTTTTTTTATTATCCCATCATATAATAAATCAAAGTCAAAGCAGAGATCAGTTATTCCCTGTCTTAGCACAATCACCTCTTTCTGGCCCAGCCTATTCTTAACCTAATATGGACAAAGGAAAGAAAAAGTCCTTTGAAGCACATGGTAGTACATTTCACATCTAGTAGGCTAGTAAAGCCATTGAATAAATTGCACGTGCAAAACCCAACACATCAAATCGATAAAGTAACTACTAACTGTATAGCTGGTGATATGTCCAATCTCTTCCTCCAAATCTTGATAGGGAAGTGGATGGTGATAAACTATTTGGCCATCAAATCTAAACATTAGTCAACACCAATTCTCTGCAAACATAAGTAGAGATGTTAGCAAGGGGCCATGGACTGCCAAGAATCTAGCTGTATAGCACACATACAAAGCGAAGGACATGTTATATGAGATGGTGCACACTGTGACTGAAATATAATTATTTGTTAATGAGTGGATTTCTGTGCCCACTCACAATAGAATAACAAGGTAACTTTCCAACTCATTGATTAAATAAATATTGAGATGCCCATTATTTTCCTCCAAGTTGGGTTTATATTATATATAAAGAACCACCATTATTTAGTTTCCCCTCCTCGATTATCAAACTCTGTTCTTCAAGTTTGAAGGTGGTATCAGAGAGTCAAATTTGCAGGGTTTGAGTATATGCACAATAAGAAGTGTGTATATATACAGGACAGTATGGAGTTGAGCAACAGGAGAGTATTCAGACTGAGAGTTCCCATTAGTCTCCAGTGGACTCGTCGTTATAAGGCTGGCTATGACCTTCTTGACAGCACATCAGATGGATATGATGACACGATAAAGCGCAACAGAAGGAGGAGTGCTTCACGTACGTTCAGATTGGGTCATGGCAGGAAGAAGGGATTATTCATAGCAGGGATCTCCAGGAGGTTTCGTGTTCGAATCGTGAGGTAGCACAGTTACAGTTGGAGGTTGTTTTTGAAGAGACTCAGGGCTTTCTACCTTCGCCTTTGTGCTGAACTGACTGAGATAGCCCCTGCGGTGGAGAAGGTCATGAATTCCCTTCCTATGTATCCATATCTTTCTAATTCCGTGTCCATTTAGTTATGTAAGTGTTTTTCATCGTTACTTAATATTATTAAAGCATGAAAAAGTTACATTCTGTAAATGCACTTCAGCATTCTCAAAATCCATAGAAAGACACTCGAATTTGCACCATATGAGGTGTTGGAAAGTCGATAAATGGACTTTCTGTTTTTAGCACATCATATTTGGATGCCATTTTTTTTCAGAGAATATATTTGGATGGCATACAATGTACAGCACAAATCTTCTGCTGTTTTTATTGATGACTGGATGGAAGAAATCTTGATCTGTTATGGTTGATGATGACGTGTAAAAATCTGTTGAAAATTTTAATTAAGAGGATGAGAGTTTCTGGAAAACTGTGTGAGATTATTGAGGTGTGAACACTTAATTTAATTATGATGAGAATTAGTGGTTGTAAGTGGTTCAGTATCATTCAATCACTTCTATGAAAATTCATTTTTCATACTAAGTTATCACTGTTTCTGAGGTAACAACAGGTTTTTGGGAAAGGAGTTGTTTTTAGTGGGATTTTTTGAAGTTTCAGGTGCCCGTGAAAAATTTTGAGGTAAAATCTTGGTTTTTGTTATTCAAACTGATTTTTTGACTCTATATATGGATTCAGCACCCTCAAAAACCTCCAGGGCACTTCGATTGTGCAAAGTTAGCAATCAAACTTCTCTTTTCAATAAATTCCTGTCGGAATTTAAAGAAATTACACCTTAAAAACCTTCAAAAAGTCACACTAAAAACTACTCGTTTTGAGAAATGGGTAATTTCATAAAGGGAAATGCAGTTTCAAAGCAAGACATATCACTGCTCACTGCTTCTGAGGTAACAACAAGGTTTTGGGAAATGGTAATTTCATAAAGAGAGATGCAGTTTCAAAGCAAGAGAATAAAAGTTTGGAGAAGTTTAAAAGTGTGATTATTTAAGAAAAAAATATATATTAATCATTATTGCAATCTTTTTTTTATTGTTGAATTTGTATTTTTATTGTAAAAAAAAAATTAGCAACATTAAAAATTCCACCAAATTTGTGATCTCAATACTAATTAATATTGGTAATTCTAATTATTTTTTTAAATTTTTAATCAGGCAACAATGAAGGAAAACAATAAAATCACAACATATTTAAACTACAAATCTAAGATCTAGCACTATCCTTCTCTCAGATTCATAATTTCATTAGGAGAGACTCATCCATATAACTTCTGCAATAATTTCAATTGTAAGTAATGCCAAATCAGATTTCTACAGCACAGATTCAAACTTATGCAGTAGCTGTTTTGCCAATTTCAAACATTAAAAACAGTCTAGCTATAAAGAAAATTACCAAGAACCACCAGCGATTTTAGACATTTTAGAGATATAGAGAACTGCAGAATACGTTCATGGAAACCACTACCACGAGTGGGTGCTGTACACATCATGCCTCACCATTGATCCACTGGCACTATCTCACTTTTGAAGTATAAGATCACTTAGTTTTTTTTAGCAATTTCTTATGTTCTTCGATATTTTCTTTGTGGCAATTTTTTCTTTTTTCATTGTACATTATGTAATAGTATTGGGATTTTATTTAGGAGTTAGTTTATAGACTCAATAGAATAGTTTGGAAGGCAGTTTTTTATTTGAATTTGGTAAAAAAAATTCAAAAAATTAGATAGTCAGAATGTTTGAATTGTATTTTTGATAGTGGAAATGGATTCAGCACCATCACAAACCCTTAAAACACCTAAAATTTTGAAATTTAAATACTATAACCCAGATTTTCAAAAATATTTGATGGAATTTTTCATAATCTTACCAGAATTTCTAAATTATTCTGTAATTTTTTTTTAAACTAACACCTTTATTTTTTTTTCCAACAATAATTGGAGATTCTGTATCATGTGAACATGTTGAGTTTGTGACGAATCATTAAAAATGAAATGATTACTTGCTATGTAAGTGTTCTGTGCTAAGTCAATGTTTTGTAGTGATCTAGCTAGGCCTTTTTTGCCTTGAAAATCATGGAAATTCCGGTAAGATTTTAAGAAAATTTGACAGTGACTTTTGTAAATCTACTTTATAACTATTAAACTTTAATATTTGGGGTGCCAATACCATCAAAATCATGATCAAGGCAACTGACTAACATTAGATTGATTAAATTTTTTATCACAAGACCCAACTCTCCCGATGTTTTAGGAGGTTTTAGATGAATTTAGCCAAAATAATTTTTGGTTAAATTGTAAGTTAGAAAAACATTATGAATGTTTATTGTTTAAAACTGTATAAATAAATTGAGTGTATAAAAATTAAATGTTGTCCCCCACCCTTTGAAACATTTTGTTTCTCCTTTATTGTTTTAACCAATCCCTCGCTTTACACTCAATCCTTTCGCTTTCTCCTCAACAAATATTTTCCCCACGGATAGAAGCCTTCGGGGGAAAAGGAGGTGAACGGGCGAACGATTCTACAGTTGAAGTTTCCTGCTCATAGACATAGGGGTAAGTTCCCACGTTCCCTTGCTTGCTTTCATGTTGATCTTTTGAAGTTCACAACACCCCTTTTGATCCCTATTTTTCAGTACTGGACTTGCATCACAGGGTTCTAAAATTAAGGGTTAGGGTTTATTGTTTGTTTTGTGCTTTGATGTAGAATGAAAGGTTATTTAAATACGATGCTAGGGATGAGAAGGGTGAATGGAACAGGATGGTAAGTATCTCCTCCAATTGCCCATTTTTGTTCTTATTTCGGGTGATGGCCAGCTTGATGCTCATAGAATCCATTTCAGGATGCCAAAGAAGATTTATTTGTATGGCATAAGTAAGTCATTCTTATTGTTGACCTCGAAAAAAAAATGTGCATTTCCCACTATAAATTTTGAAGGCCACTGATGAGAAGACGACTCATATTGATAAGGAACTATGTGATGCTTGTTGATGTAGGCTTCGTTTGTTGGTGGCATGGCAATAGCTGACCTTGTAAAGACCACTTTAGGACCTAAACGGATGGTAATGCTTTATAGTTTCCCCATTCCCAATGTTGCATCATCCAATGATTTGAAAATGAAATCTCCATACCTTGAAAGCTATAGGTGCAGAGTTTTATGTGAAAGACATCACTTTAAATATAATATTCCACACGCTAAGAATTTATGCTGCACAAGCCTTTCAGATTATTGTTTTAAATATAACATCTGTAGGGTGGGTGGATTGATATTTTATGCATTTTCTATATTCTGGTAGGTCGCTCAAGACAAAATTTTGCAATCCATAGGCAGGGGACATAGTGTCACCATTACAAATGACAATAATCTTGTTGCCAAAGTAATGGTCGGTATCCTTGCTTTAAATCTGCTTTTCAAGACTATATAATTCCAGCATTACTCCACGAACTGTACTTATCCTTCTAGATGTACGCCTATAAGGGAAAAAATGTTGTTTTCCTGAAACAACTAGAGTATGGACTTTTGCTTATTATTGGTAATGATGCTTCTTTCATCCCTTGCCAATTTCTGAAATTCTTTTGTTTTTTATTTTGATAGGTCTTACTCGATAAGGTAAATATTTAACTGGCCTTATGACTTTTTTTTTGTGGAATTAAAATTTATTGT